>JABJVR010000083.1:584427-612074 GCA_025773905.1 Chitala chitala
ATATATACACACACACACACACACACACACACACACACACACACACACACACACACACACACACACATATATATATATTCCAGTACATTTTACTAATGTTGGCAGCTGTTAGCACAATAAAACATATCGTCTTAAAATGATTATTCAGTAACTTCCCAAGAAAATTTGGAAAGGTAAAATAAATACTATGGCAAAACCATTAATCTACAAACATAGCAGGGAAGACAGGAGATTGTGATAATGACTTACAAATTACCCACTCTAAATGTATCATAAAGAAAGATCACAAATCTTCCATGTCCTTTAAAAACACATTTAAAAATTCTGAGCATATGTGTAAGCAAATTCTTATAGCTGGCCAATACAGACAAACGCACTTAGACATTTACACTACTTCACGGGTGTACTTAAACACAGGCACGCACAAAAACAACACTAAATTTATACACAAATGTCATACATATGCACGCATGTCTAGTGAACATGTTTTATTCTCTTCTTTTTCCCTCGCCACTAGCTCTGCGAGTACACGGCTCCTCAGACAGAACTCATCACACATTACTATTCAGATGGGCTTTGTGGGTGGGAATTTTCAAGGGATTTGCAGTAATTATATGACAAAATGCTTGTAAATCTCACTGGGTGCAGAATGGAAGCACACGGGTCAGAGGACTGGGCACTTTCTGCTGGGTAATTTGTAAATGTCATTCAGGTGGGGTTCTGTCAAAGCCACAGCATACGGGAGGAGAGGGGGAAAAATGCATAGCAAACCTTTCTCATGCAGATGATGTCCAAACAGATGCCATGTCCTGGTCTGTGGGCCAGCTCCTCTATGATCTTCTTCAGTTGGATTTCCACCCATCTTCCCAGTGTCTCCGTACAATAGAAATTCAGGGATTAATTCTTAAATGTATGGTGCTGTTCCAAACTGATAAAACAGTAGAATAAAAATAAATTAATACAAATAAAAATCTTTCTCATCTATCACACCATGTGGTACTAGGTGACTATGTGTACATGTATATAGATTTGCAAAAATACATAAACATGTAATATACATACAAATTTTAAAAGCCTGGATTAACCATGAACCACAATACTGAATTTAGCTTTAGTTTAAAATTGATGTGCACCATATAAAGATAACAATTACAAATAAAAATATATGAATGTACTAAAACAAGTATCTGTTTCTATGCTGTAAATTCACTGTAGAAGCCCTGCATCCTGAGATGTATCAGAAACCAGGTTAATATAGCAACACCAAATGGGCGAATATTATAGGAATGTAATTAAAGACACTTGTGCTGCATGAATATCCGCAGAGAAAAGCAGTGGTACAACAACAAATACAGCATATTTTCTGTACAATTGGTGGATTATGTACATATAAACAACATACGTCTTAGCTGACTAAAAAAAGTGAAATAGTGTTCTCAGTTAAATAGTAAAAACTTTAAGTACAAAAGTTCACTAAAACAGACAACTTCAAGACACGGTAAAATAAATTGTAATCACTAGTGTAAATAAGAGGTTCATTCACCGAAAACACATTGAAACCCAACATGTCATGGTACCCCTGAACTCTGAGGAAGATAACCATTTAAAATTGATAGCATCTAAATGCAACATACGGAAGACCTACTGATGAGACAAAGACATGCACCATGGTGGCTTCCAGCGGTGCTGTTATGGGTAGGGCTGCTATCAGCAGACAGGTCTGAGAGGTGAGACATTAGGTGCATGATTAGGTGAAGGTAAAATGACCCAACAAGCCTCTGTGGACTGCCTTGAGTGTGCCACTTCAGTTCAGATAATCACTGCAGTCCATACCGAGCCCAATCGATGAACTATTACCATTATCTTTAAAAGAGCTGGGCTCGTTTTTCCTGTAAGTGGCCGATCAGTGTTGCTGCTAACCCATCCATTAAGGAGCCTGCCTCAAACTCTGTTCCCTGGTACCATGAATGATCTCCAACACCATTGCCCAGCACAACACGGGCCGCATGTGCTCATGTCATCAGCCCAACCCTTGGCCCCTCTGCTATAAGTGTATATCATGGGGCTCTATTCAGTTGTTAACTGAGAGAATGGGACACCATTACACACATCTAACTCAGACAGCTCTGTCCAGCAAAACAATTGAGTCCTGGACACCACAACATACACACACAGGTTTTATCCAGAGTTCATCTGGGTCTTACTTTGGAACATATAACATTTTAAACATTATCAGTAAGTAATTCAGACAGCAGTTTGTGTTTAATATTGTATTCAGAAATTAAACACAGCACAATTAACTGTCATCTAAATGACTTATTAACATTTAAAATATCATTCTAATGCACTGATGGGAATATTCAACGGAATTGATCATCCTAACTAAATTCCACTCATGCACAGTTCAAGATATCCAAATGAAAAGATGAACAGATAATTGTATACAGAAAATATATACATTTTGTACATGTCATCTGAGCACTATACATGTACATTATAAATGCATATACTGTACTTTTATCCTTCATCAAGTAAAAGGTTAATAAAAATCAGAAATTATATTAGATGTGGTGCAAAAACACTAAATGACCCAGCCTAGGAATACCATTCAAGATGGTAAACTACATTATTAAAAGTAGTACAATGCTAAAAAAAAAAAAACATGAAAATGTCTATGATATAAATCTCATTCTAAAGTCCTGGCCTTCATTGCTGACTTTTATGGCTTTAAAGTGGGAGGAAAAGCACCATTGGACAATTCGGCTTTATTGCAACACGTATAATAGGGGAGTCGGAGCGATTTTATGCTGTTTCTGTCTGTGCACATTGCAGTGCATTCCCCCATTCCATACTGGTGTTATTGTAGCAACACTGACTCTAATATTTATTCTTTCCTAGTATGTTGCCTTGACCATGCTGCTCCTGCTCTCTCTCTGTGTGTGTGTGTGTGTGTGTGTGTAACCAGCAGGTGATTCTATGAAAGCTTTACAAATAAAATCTGTCCCAGTGGTGAACAGCTACTATGTCCTTCTTTGCCAGGTTTATACACAGACACCTAGTAAACTAGGTGCTGAACCATGCCATTGCACACGCATTGTAAACTTCAAAAAAGTATAATGGCCCTTTGCCACAAAATCAAGACAGAAAATATGCTCAGCATTAAAGACATTTTATTATGGGCTCCTGAATGAATGATCTCACTGAAGGAAAGTCCACCAACTTTATAAACAACAAACATCCTTAAAATGACAAAAAGCAATGGATAGCCACACTTTATCTCACCGGGGTTTGGTACCACCACCACTTCCCTCCATGCTGCGTGTCTGACCATGCTCTGATATAGTGGTCCAGTACAGTAAGAGGCTAACGCTATCAAGGAACAACATATTTAAATGTTCCGCCTTTTTATCAGTAGCACAAATGGCGCAGAAAAATTGCCTAGGATTAATTTGGGTGACTGTGAACACACAGCTGGAATCTGTGCTTATAGCTTTCAGCTGTGCAGTCCCCTAAATACTAGGGATGCACTGGGCTTTTATTAAGAGTGATCTGGATTGGGCTGGGTTTGCCTAGGACTGGGACAGGGAGGTGATGGGGAGGGGTTTTAGTTTCAGTCAGTGGTGCAACTCCAAACAGCATTTAGGGAAATAACAACATATATGCACAAAGTGATAAGAAAATGAAACCTTTCAGTACTTCCAAGCTACATGAAGATCCTAAATCGTCTAAGGTCTCCTATTTGTCATCCATGCCGTGTCTGGCTATATCAGTTGTAAACACATGTGTTCAAGTTGTGCAAACAAGTAAAATATAACATCGTGTGGAAAATTACTCAAATACAAATTATGGTTTGGGGCTCATATTTAAAATGAATGTATACCGAGCACAGCATGCAGTAACTGAATAGAACACTACTTGTTTAAATCAGTTTTTTCATGGCCATGCACAGCAGTAGTAACTCTAGTGATAGTGTAGTTCCGTAAACATGCCCAGAAACACAAAAAGCTAAATAGTTTCACAGACTAGATTAAACAAAGCTGGGAGAATGGTTTCCATTATAGACAGGGGAAAATGACTTATAAATGTAGATGGAGCACTTCCTTCTATGGCGTGCCTGTCATTCCCATGTGCCACAGGATCGCAAAGGTCTGAGCGAGCTGTACCTCTGAGCTCCTGGCACAGTATGGCTGACTGCACAGACTGTCCCCAGAGGAACATATCTACCAGCTGTCCCTGTGAAAGGCTGCAGGAGTAGATAGAGGGGTTGAAAATCAACCTAGCCCGCACCACAAAATGAACACACACTTTGACTCCCCATAGCCACAGCAATGCAGCAAGGACCTTCAGAGCAGGCTCTGCTGTAAGTGGAAGGGTTGCATTAAAAATAGAAATAAAAGCTGACAAAGGGTGAAGGGAAATACTCTGCTTACAATTTTCAAAACCATTTTCCTTTCTTTATTTCTTAATAATCAAAGATTAAGTCTTTCATAATGTACCCAGATGAGCCAATATTCATGACTTTGTCAGATACATAAGGGTGATTACAGCTGAACTACAACAGCAGAACAAGTTTAACCAAAATCTCACTATGGCTCAAGATCACAGTCAAATCATCTTTACAGTGGTGGTGCAGGGACAGACATAGAAGCATTATGAAATGTTATGTAAATTGAATAATATATCCACCCCTTCATTCAGAGTATCCCACTCTCTGTACATTGCTGGTGCACACAAAATCAGAGACAAAGATGAGGTAAAACCGAGCAACACACTGATCTTTACACTGTATATGAAAAGGGCATGTCCATGCAGGTCATGAAAGGCACTGGTCCCTGTCAAACCTTGGCTGGTCACTCCAATTACCCCCTCCTCCCCATGATCTTGCTGCTGGATTGTCATTATCAATTATCAACGCTTACAGTCCAAATAGAATCTTTATAAGGCAATACCACTGCTATATTGTCACCCAATCATGATCTTTCAATGCTGACTATGCAATTAGTCATGCCACTGAGCCTATCTGAGCATGCCTATTTTGACAGTTTTGTCTCGTCAATGCCTCCCACACTCTGATTCTGTGCCCCAATTTGGCCTTCAGTTTGAAACGTTCAGGATACTATTGTTATGGGCTCACACTCACTGAACTCTTCATCTGAGGCTCAACAAAAATGCACCTTTTTCTCCTCCCCCAAGCCTCCCCCAAGTTTTCCTTGCAAAAGGTGATGTAGCACCTAATATACATGTCTATTCTTTGACCCTGATATTACCACAATACTTCCACAGTTGGTGAATGACTGCAGTCTGGGCGCTTCCAAATGTGGGACGCCCTCTTGAGAGAGGGCAGGTATCTGTCAAAGCAAAAGGAAGGAATGGGAATGATCTAGGCAGGTTACGTGCGCGGCCATTCGAGTAGCCGGCGTGTGTGGTGGATTTAGCAAATGTGTCTGAAAGCAATCAAACAATGTCTCGGCCAATCCTCGCTTCATCACGATAAGAGGCAGGCGCAGGGCTGGCTGTTGAGCGGGCAGCTCTCTAATCAGAGCCCGGGCCGCAGTAATTGCCTGCTACAATCTATCTCTGCCACTGGCGGCCTGGCCTTTCAGCAGTATTAGACAGGGGCCCAGTTCATTTCAATACGCTGTGCGCCGTCAAGTGAAATTGGCAGGGTAAATAGGAACTGCTGTTTATTTCCTACTTCCTCCTGTCGCATCCAGGCTAAACACGAAGTAAAAGAGAGTGCTATTAGCTCAGGCAGAATCCAAACAAACTGCAGAAATTACTGTCAGCAGGCAACCCATGGCAAGCGGCAAACAATGGAGAGTCTCCAAATTAAAGCACAATAAATCACAACGTGTTTAACTGTGCAAAGCGCTCCTTGGGGGTGGGGGCTGGGAGGGGTCCTCATGGTGAGATCTTCTGTCAGGCAAAGCAATGGATGTGAGGATGAGTCTCCTCAAAGTCCACCTCCATCTTAGTGTGGCACAACATCCAGCTCTTAAATATAAACACCTGGGTTTCAGTATACTGTCTGAAACAGGTCATTCTTTGGCCCTGAAAAATTAGAAGAGGTGAATCAGACTAATGCTTATACGTATACAAATGTTTACAAAATGTAAAATGTATAAAGGAAAACTACTGCATTCATTGTGGAACAGTCAGGGTACAGTTACTGTATATACAGTCGTTTTGGACCTGCACAGTAGAGAAAATATGTAGACATTTATGAATATCAGTTCCAACGATTTTGTTCACATGCATACTCAGTAATCTAAGGTCAAAGCTCCAAATCCCCAAAAAATATTTTCCACACACCACTATCATTTACAGAAATAACCTTGGGAAAATTAATGTACAACATTGACTCATCTGCTGTAGAATGGAGCCATAACACTGTGTCACAGATTAAGGATTTTAAAAGTAGTAAAAACAATAATTATCATTTACTAAATTTTAAAGTGCACGAGTCTCATTGGACACACTAAGGGCACCAAAACATTCTTTCTTTTTATTCCCTGTCCTTGTTCTTGTTATTTCCTCTTTAAAAATGTAAATACAAGGTAATAATGAGCAGAAAAACGCAAAATAAAATTGAACATGAGTGGTGGAAAAACACCTGTGCGATTCCCAGCTGGGGTAAATGTACAGCTATCTAATCCTCAGCCAGTAACAATCCTTCTCTTTAGACTAGAAATAGCACTTTAGTATAATAGATATATCCCTGTATGTCTAGAAATATCTAATTATCAAAATGTGGATTATTTAAATATTCATATGTTAATTAGAATGTTTAAAATTATAATACAATCAATCTTACTGAATATACAAGATGGGAAGACAATGAGAAAGGGGATGAAAAACGTAATTAGAAATTTAATGTAAAATATTAAGCTAGTTGCTAACCTTATAACTGAAAGTAGCCAATTACATATACAAAAAATGAAAACGTTAACCTTCCTGTCAACAGCAATCTTTTTAATTATTTGCAAATCAATGTTTCTTTTCTCTAAACTTAAAAAATGGTTGTTTATGAATCACCCTTACAGTCTGTCATAAAAAAGGTTTTAATTTAGGTTAGTGAATAATTTGATCTAATAATTAAGAGCTGAAGAGCTACTAATGAGAATAGAAAGATCTGTATAACTATGTTAAATGCTGCTTTGCTGTACTAACAATCTATTTTCACCTCATTACTTCAGCAGGAGTGGGAGAATAAAATACCTCAATAATCCCACTCTTCCACAAATAGTGATCTACTAAAGAGCCTGCCTCATATAAGAAAACAGGATAATAAATCAATTGCCCACTTACACTGACCATGTGCCAAACATTAACTGCACCAAAAAATGGCACTACACTGTTGTGGAAATTAAATGGCAAGGTCTGATCTTGTAAGGAGTTCCACTAAAATGTCTAGCAAACAAAAAAATAACTCTGGGGTCTTACTTGAGGTCTTTGGTCAGATCCAAAGTCAGTTACACTGCAACACAAATTGCTATGCCAATAAAGCGGTGGTTTTTTTAGATGAAATAATTGCGTTATTGGGGCTGAGTGCCCTGAACTGCAGATGTGTAACACAACATTTTGACAAGGAGGACAGCAGAGCATTTTATATCATTTTTCTAGGGCACTTCTGAGCTTTTATGAGGGTCCTTGTGGTTTTTCAATCAGCAATAACAGCAGTATTTGGGAACTAGCACTCACAGAGAAGCTGTAACAATGATATTTGAACTCTGAGTTCAAAAAGCCTGAAAAATCACTCAGCACATTGTTTTCAGTTTGAATGAATAGTTTCTAGGATTGGTCATTGAAACAGAAGCCAAGATATTTCAGACCATGTCAATATACATCAATATATGATGTCTAAAATGGATGTTCATGACATACACAAGTCACACACCCTATAAATGTGACGGCCCATGATTTAACTAACAAAGCAAACCTGTTATCTTTCTTCTTAACGCAAAGTATTTAAAGGAAACATCTATTTTCTCAACCAAACATAATTACAATAAAAGTAAACTATTTAGCCACTTTTAACTGCAATGGTCCTCTAGTACTGACACATTGACATAAAAACCTATTATCCTGCACAGGTCAGAAATCAGAGAATTTTCTATTCTGATTATGAAAGTTAAGTATGATTATCTTTCATTTGCTGGTAATTGCAAAGCCAGCGCTGTCCTTTTCAAAATACTGAACATGAAAGAAAAAAATACTGAAGGCTACATTTTTTAATGAATAATAAGATCAGTTTGAAAAGAAAAGTTCAAAAGAGATCACCTTAGCTCAATGTGCTTTCAGCCAAACTATCTTTACACTGTGCACAGCCTAGACAATTACATTATAAAAAAAAACAAACACATACACACAGGTCAACATATTCATCTAAATTGACCAACTGGTCTTATTCTTGAAACCCTTTTATGACGGAGTCTTTAATAAAATCACACTGAGGAATGTCAAACGTTAAATTGCACTTACAGTACTAAGAAAACACAACAGAGGTGTATGGCGTCAATAAAATCTGTTTATAATGGCCAAATCAATTCTACTTGCTGTGAAAAAGTTAGCTAAAATGAAAACCAGTAAGGTAAAATTGCCTTAATTAAATAAGAACCAACCTAAGATCTGATTAAAATGTAACAACTTCAATAGTTACTGTCCAGTTAAAAAGTCATCATTGCAATGTGAAGGTAAAACTGTGTAAAAAAAAAGTCTAGCTTTCAATGATAACAGGGCAATTACTAATAAAGAAGGCTTGCATTTAGATGGATTCATAGCTGTCACACCTATGCAAAAATCTTAATGACAGAAATCAATGAAAATCATTACATCATTCCACACACAGTTTACTGCATGCATCCCACAAACTTTCATTTAATAATGTAATAAATTCTGTGGACTAGTTCACCATCCACCATTACAGTTTCACTTTGACAGTTTGCACAGAAAAATACCAGAAACTGTTTTTGATCCATCTCCTAATATTTTTTTCCCCCCAAAGGTTTCAAATGATAGACATCTGTAGCAGCAAGGACACATTATTTTTACATATAGCATAGGAATCTGTGGTAAAAAGGTGGAACGTTTAAATATGTTGTTCCTTAATATATATGGCACTGTACAGGACTGAAGAGTTAGTCATTCAGAAACAGGTGAACAAATTCCTAAAATTTTATCTTGGTTCTATGGGCCTTTCAGCAGAGTTGCAAATTCAAATCTCTCCCAAGAACATCTGCTGTAATATATGGAATTGTGATTGTTCTTGCTAATGTAACGAACCATGGCAGTGCAGTGTGAAAAGTATATTTTCAAATATAAAATAAATTGTGTATATTAATCCATGAACCATGTTATTTTTCGCATTACTTTATAGTTTATTTATTTGTTTATAATAAAATTATGTCCTGACAGTTTAGACTAAGATTTTTTTGCGAAAATAGTAACGGGACCATTCTTGTCCTGAAGACGCTTACTATAAGAGCACAGCTCCATCTAGTGGCGTCCTACAGAAACAGTATAGGATACCAAATGCCGTATGGAACCAGGGTGGAAAGGCACCTGTTTCTCCTTCGGGACGACACAGTAGCAAAGAAAATTTGAATCCATGTTACTTTAAAAACAACAACATTGTGAGCCTTCATCTGTTTCAATGGGCAAACATAATACATTATTACTCAGAAACACATCAAGTACCGTTTAAAACTCTGACAAATCAAGAATTTCTCCGTTCATATCATACATCGAATGTAGTCATTATATATATTTAAATATATATTCACATGAGTTTAGAAAACCTATATATAACAGCACCTAAGGTCCAACTGTAATGAACGAGACGTCTTTTAATCTACAGCTAGGATCTGGAAAATTCCCACGTCGTAAATGTAAACTGACGTTCGCTATCGCTCTTCATACAAATCACTTTGTATTATTTTGCTTAAAGGTAACAATTCCACGTCCGGGGTCAACGCGAGAGCCCGTTGCGGGTTGCCATGGCGACTCAGGCTCGGCTCATTCTTCGCTCAGTGTGACGAGGAAGGTGCTCCCTGTGAGCACTGCTATTAACACAGACAGGTGCCGTCAGAACAAACACTGACAACTACAACAAAATAACACATTAAACCTGTGTTACAATAAATAAATATGCATTCCAACTGGAAAGCATTCATAAAAGTTTACAACCAACCTGTTTATATATAAACATGTAATAAAAGGTAAACACGATAAAAATATACACTTTAAAGCATCAAAGTACTGACCCCTTGATCTTTCATTGAGCCACACTTTAACTGGTATTAAATAGGATTTGGTATATTTGTTGTGGCCGCTGGCCTGCTTTGTACATAGAATTACTTAGCTATGTTTTTCGAACAACCGTGAATCATATGCCTGCAAGTTTGTTTATTTCGGTTATTTTCTTATTTCTGACGACTTACCACAGAACTGTCGTTCACTGAGATAACGCGAAGTCTTATGTGTCAAAACAAATGCGTTGATCACGAAAAAAGTTGCATTTAACACTCCAGTTTACTCGTCGACAAACCGTTTCGTCACGTCCCACACTAATTCGCTAATTAGTTTCAGAGACTGACGTGAGGAAATATTACATCATGTTTCTTTTTCCATAGCGTAAACTTGTTAGTTAAATGCTGTTGAATAAGCACTAAACCCTTATTTGCTGTCCTTTAGCAGCCGATAACCAAACAATCCTACTTAAATTTGGTACTGTAAAAAATTAGTCTTTACCGGAAGGTCTCGAGCGCAAATTAGAGCCGTTTATTTGAGTCGCGCGCGGTGGAACGCGCGGAGCAGGATTTAGTTCAGTTTTAATGTGAGTAACGATGAAAGGAGTTTAAAGTCAAATACTGTAAAACAAATGCAAAACAGAAAATGGAACTAAAATATTTTAAAGTCAACATTATGTTATTAGTAACAGATAGCCATAATTTACTTATAATTCTATGTTTTAAAATAAACTCGTTTACATTATAGTATCGGGGAATCCAGTTAACAGTAAGTTCTGTCCTATAGTCAAAGTGCACAAGGTTCAGTTATGAATATATTGTGCTTGCAGTGCGTTATGTTAAAGTGAAATACAAATGAACACAAAGGGGGATAATGAAATTGACATGCACAAAAAAAAAAAAACAAAATGCTTAATTGATAATCACTAACATTTACATTTGAATATATTGTGATATATACTTTATACACATTCCAGTATTACGTGTCTTATTTTCTTGTCCTTGCTGATGCTTGGATATAGGCACAGAGCAGCATGAAGAACAGATCGAGCAGACACGTCTCCCAACCCTTGAGCAGACCCCCCTCCTTCCTCCTCCTCCTCCTCCTCCTCTTCGTCGTCGCCCGCCGGGCTCCAAGTCTGGGCCCGCTACAGCGAGAGGGAATTTACATTTTAATAGGCAGCGCCGCTCGCTGCCTCCGAATGAGAGTGCACGCTCAGCTGAACCGCGGGAAACGCATCCACGGGAGAAGTTTAGAACGACCCCCAAGACAACTGACACGCGATACCCTTGTGAGGACCAATTGCTTTGGAAATTTTTAGGTGGGAAAATGCTTTTTAGACTGAGCCACTTATATTTAGCATATCGTGTCATATAAAGGATGTTTAAAAATGTTATATGCTTTGTGCGTTAATATTTATTTCAGGCATAACAGCATCACATCTCAAAGCCATTATCCCAATTCAAAGTTTTACAGAACTTTCAAATAATGATGCTAATATATTTAAAGCATGCATTCTTCGTATTTTGCTTCCTGAAATCTGTATTCTTCTAAACCAACAATATCACTGTGCACCTTACAAATCGGAATGTAGCACGAACGCAGTATCAGCATATGCAGAAATATATATACTCCAGTGTTACATTGTGTGTAAGTGTGTTGTGATGTGAGGTTTCAAGGTTTTGCAAGCCTGCGGGATGCAGATCTCCTGTGAATCCAGCACAAGGCCACTCCCTTGTTGGCTGCGGGCCCAGGCTCACAGCACCGTGACAGTTCCATCACCGCTGTCATTAGCCACCAAACAAAGGTACAGCCACCAGATGGGGAGGGCTGGAGAAGGTTGATTCTCCACTTCTGCGCCGTGAGGAAACCCTTCTTTCTGCTGTTAGCAGAGGGCAAGCCAGAGGCTCAGTGGTGTCATGGCTTTAAAAAGGACTCATAATAACATTAAAGGAAGACACAATGCCACCGCGGTCAATGGAGCTGAGAGGGCGGTCAATAAGGTGAAAAGACAAACCATTCTTCAATGCATCCTCAAGAAACACTGCATTACGACTTGTCTAAACACGGATATTAAACAAAAACAAAAAACTAAAGAACGGTTATTGCTCGAGTAGTATTACTCTGGTGTGTTTCAGTAAGCAAATATAATTTGCAGCGATTCCCTTTTCCTGTAATGGTTTGACACATGGGTTGCTCTGCTTTAACTTTCAGTAAGAGACATGACCGCAGTGTCACACCAGAGAAGGAAAACGAAGATATGAAAGCATTTCGCTCCATGGATGTCGAGTCGCAAGGGGATCCCTGTCACAGTCTTCATTAACTTTTTGACGGTTATTACACTATTCATATAATAAACATCTTATACTCTCCAGTGATGACCATATGGAAATTCTCTTACGCTTGCAATGTGGTTTACGATCAACAGTCATGCTACTTGAAAATAACCTTTCCGCTCTTTTTTTTTGTGTCTAATTCACAACTGCGTCACACCAGTGTGAAACGGCACGAGCCGCTACGGCTTCAGGCATGCAATCAAGTTAAGCCCCCTGCCCCCAGTCCTAATTAATAACTATTGAACACGCTAACAACAATCAACATTAATTAAATACGCGTTTGTTGACAAGTGTACGGGCCTTATCAAAAACCATAGGACAGGGGGTGGGGGGGTTGGGGCTGCAAGATGAGGGTCCCTGTTTCCCGTAATTAGTTAACGAAGTGCCCCAAGCCAAACTTTTGAATGGAAACTGCTGTGCCACTCAGGGACAGCCGGAGTTACAGGACAGCCCCTCCAGCTGGAGTCTCAGAACCGCTGACTGCTGAGAAGAAGCTGGACGGCATGGGCCGTTCCTGCCCAAATCTGACACATTAATGTGAGAGAGACCATGCAAATGAGCTGGTTTCCATTCTGCCCCCAGCTGCACTGCGCAATCCAATACCATGTCAAATATGTCAAATAGCCCCATAGCACCCTCCCCCCCAAAAGAAAGCTTGCAGGACAAAAACAGGTTGAGTTAACACACAATAAGGCACTTATTTCACTTAACGTATATGCTACAACATCTGCAGAATGTCCTGGATTATCTAGTATGCCATGAGTGCTTTTGGGCTACAAAGACTAGACCCTGCTACAGAAACACCCTGAAGTTCAGCTGTTGAGCATTTTCACAATACCTTTTCTGCTGGTAGATAAAGCACGCATGAACACCATCTGTACAATGCCTCCTTCTTCAGGGCTTTTATGAATAATTATTAATAGCTGTGAAGATAAATCCAACATCATAAGCAAGATACCATGGCCATGTGTTGTGGTTCTTTAGCTGGAAGACACAATGTTTCAAGTAATAAACTACAGTGTATGATGCTAAGGAGAAATCGGAAAATCTTGCATGTGTGTGACTAGTCTTCTAAGTACTCAGGAAGTATTCAGCATATCAAATGAATTAGAAGTATTGGCAGGGGGTCACAGGCTCCGTTAAGGTGAAGATTTGTCCTCCGCTGCCCTACTGACCCACCCTCAGCTCATTTACTCAAAACAGGAGTAATTCCATGCGACAGCCAGCACAAGGCCAGATCCTGCACATAGACAGCAGCCGTTTGTTCCCATGATCGGTTCGTGATAGGCAATTGAATCTGTCGCTGACCCAAAACAATTGCCAGGATGGGAATCAGCAGTCCCCCTTCTCTCCTAGCCCCTGGCCTATCCTGATCAATAAGGCCGATCGATGGCCAGCGACCGATATTGATGACTCTATCCTGTTGGTTGTCCGTCCCCCCTTATCCAGCAGTGAGGAATGACGTGTGTGCCTCCTCACTTGTTGATTTCCTGTGAGCCTGACATACACACAGCACTCCAACACCCCCCAAAAAAAAAACGCATTTAATCCGGGGACGTGGGGTAGAAATCGTAGCAGAAACACACGAGTGTCGGTCAAAAGAGGCGAAAACCTATACCCAAGTTGGACATCACGTCCTTACCAGGATCGTGTGTGAGTAGAAGACTAACAAGAGGCCAGCCAATCTCATCCTGAAATGCAGCTATATTTTGGGCCAGGATGTTTGAACCCAGGTGCACTTGTAGCTGAAGTGACCTGGTCACTGAATTTTCCAGGTTAATTTTCCGCCCAATCTGTGTTCTCGGCACCGAGCCACTGCCGGGGGGCGCAGAGGGACTCAGCTGCGGCCTCGTCGTCTCGGACGAGCCTCTCAGGCGTAGGTGCCCCTCATCTCCCTTGCCCCATATGGTGGAGCGCACGCCACCTAATGAGCAATCACAAACAAGAACTCCCCAACAACAGACATGCAGGGTTTCATTCAGGCTCCTCTCAGAAACATGAAGCGGCGGCACATACACAAAGGCACGTAGACATTGTGACCGTGGAGTGCGAACGCTGCAGCTGTGCCAATTAAAGGACGCAATCGACATGGGCTGAAAGGAGAACCTGAAGGGCCATGAAAAGTTTCGAAGACATGACTGTGTATACGAGTGGTACTCAACAAGGATAGTACAAATATTTTTGTTTTTGGACTGTGCATGTTTGTCTCTGGTTTTGCAATGTGCCTTTGCAAGTCGCTATTTTTTATCCTCCTCCAAACTTAGAGAAGATTGCTGTACCTCGTTTTTAATTAATAGGCCCAGTCTCATAAGATAATGATGGAGACACTCCATTCGTTAATCTCATTACATCAGTCTTGTTGATATTTACTCATCGTCTGCACTGGCCTTGGGATACATACGCACTGACCTTCTGCAAACAAAAGCTGACACTGCGACTACTTCAGTTGTGTGTTAACACACTAGTCCTGTCCAGTTAACTTCAAGGTCAAGGTGGTTTTATTGTCATTTCAGCTGTATACAGTTGGTACAGTACAGTGATATGAAACAACTTTCCCCCAGGACACCAGGTGCCACATAAAACAACACAAAAGGACAAGACAAAACTAGTAATAGAATATACAGTCCAAAGAGCACAAAACTGCTAACAGAATATACAGACCAAAGAGCACAAAAGTGCTAACAGAATATACAGGGTGCAAAGACAGCAGGTAGATCTATACATAGTGTGAACAGTAAGAAGGAAACACAACAGAGAGAGCAGCACCAACACAGTTAGTTCTATGTAAACTGTACAGTTTGATGAGCTGTGTATGATGATCATAAAGTGCTGCGGTATGGTGTTGATAAGTGAGTTTGACAGAGATCAGTCCAGCCTCTGACAGTCGAGGAGTCTTATTGCTTGGAGAAAGAAGCTGTTATACATTCTGGTCATAGAGTGAACAGTTTGTGTGATGAGTGTGTAGGGTCATATGTGCTGTTGGCCTTGTGGGTGCAGCGTGTGGTGTAAATGTCCTTGATGGTGGGAAGAGAGACCCCAGTGAACTTCTCAGCTGTTCTCACTACCCGCTGCAGGTCCTTGCGATCCAAAACGGTGTAATTTCCAAACCAGGCAGTGATGCAGCTGCACAGGATGTTCTCAATAGTCCCTCTGTAAAACGGGGTGAGGATGGGTGGAGGGAGATGGGCTTCCCTCAGCTTCAGCCGCTGATGAGCCTTCTTTATGATGGAACTGGTGTTGAAGGACCAGAAGCGGTTCCTTCAAACCACAAACTATGGATGCTGTTTACTGCACTATTATTCAAGATAATGACCAGGCACACATGATCATAGAAGTCTGTGTTCCTTAAGCATGTGCACATTATCTGTGGCAGGAGCCCCCATCACTAGTAACTCTTTCCTTGCACTTGTGTCAGTTTATAACTA
Source organism: Chitala chitala (assembly GCA_025773905.1). NCBI lineage: Eukaryota > Metazoa > Chordata > Actinopteri > Osteoglossiformes > Notopteridae > Chitala > Chitala chitala. The sequence goes on from JABJVR010000083.1 coordinate 600,437, forward strand.
CAGGCAGACCAAATCCGAGACTTGATTGGATTCATAGATTTGCCTCAAAATCATATCCTGTGACAGTTAATATCTGATATTTTCATCATTGTTTCTACATAACAATACACACAAGTGTAAAAACAACAGCTAGAGTATGGCATATATAGTCCAAAATTGAATATTAAGCTTTTGAAATGCTTTCTTGATATTTAAAACTGTTCCATCAACTGAAAAAAAAACCTATTATGACTCCCCTTTGCAACTGTGTTTGCAATTTAGTTACTTCAAAAGTTAAACTTTTTTTTATGTTGTCACATACATGCTCAACTTTCAATATCCTGTGTAACAGTAGATCACGAATAAGGCCTTACACATCTATGGAGATAAGGTATGAGCTGAAATTACTTTACAGGCAATAGAGCTTTATGTTAAAATGTGATTTTAAGTTACAAAATAAGCTTTTCATGCCAAAGATTTTTGAGACTATAAATTACACCTGAAATATTTCAGTGCACTTGCATACCCCATATGTATTTGGCTCTAGAAACAGCTGGTTAACAAAGAACTTCCAGAGTCCCAGCTGAAGGAGGCAGATGTTCACAAGACTGTCAGGACTCCAAAGGTCCCCTCATGTTGTTTATGTTACGGAAAAAAAATAAAAATGATCCTCCTGAAGTTCAGTTTTATTGCATGGCTCCCTTTTCCCCTGATTTCATTTCCTCCCGAACTGGGGAACAGGCTTCAAGCCACATTGCATCACCATTGTAACAGCCATCTTGTTTTTGTGAATGGTTTTTATTGCTTAGTAAATCACATAAATAAAAGATGACAATGTGGTTTTTTTTTCCCAAAGCAACTAATTGGCAATTAGTAATGTGACTGCGGAATGCAACAATTCCAGCCTAATTTGATAGCTTTTACAGCACAATCCTTTAGAAACTCACCTGCAAAGGCCAATACACCAAGCCATGCTCCCTTATTAGATTATAGCAGACTGCAAAAAAACTGAGAAATAACTCCATTTACCTAAATGGCGTGATTGCATAGAAGTTTACAAAGCATTTATGAAACCAGTACATTCTTTTAGCTTGTTGCAATCTCATTGTACCTCTCTCTCCAGACGCTGTCAAAAACCACACGGGCAATTAAGGTCCGTGCATCGCACGGAAAGATTTTAAACGAACAAGACAGGCAGGAAGTTGGTAAACCTCCCTGCTCCTCATCTGTGCAAAACACTGAACAAGGCCCAATATTCCAAAAGTAATTTCAATTTTCAAACGCAGCAAAATAACGTGCTCTATCAAACATCACATAACCATTTCCTTGCAGGGACGTGTCACCGTGCTGACTTTTCGTGTAGCCAAGTAATTAAGACAATGTTCTTATAAATCACAGAAGTTGGTATACAGAACTTACTGTATTGAAGGAGGAATTCCAGAAGATTTCTGGATAATTTCATGTCTTTTCACATTTACTGCAGAATAAACAGATAAACTAATGCTTTTCTTTTTTTTGTTTTGCTTCCCGAAATGTGTATGAGTATATGCACCACATTTTTAGTAATATCAAAAGATTACCAGTAAACATTTTACTAATATGTTTGTTTTATACTTGTTGAGACTATAACTAAAACATGTTCAAGTGTGTACAATATTATCCAGTCCATAACGTCAAAATCATGTTATGCAAATTTCAGTTTGTAGCATCACTTTTCCTGGTTTATGATGTAAAATTAACAGTTTATTTGTTGGTAATTATTGGTGAATGGAACATGTCCTTTCTTGCTGGAATTCGTATTACAAAATATTAGTTACTGAGCTATGACTCCAATCATGAAAACAACAGTTCAGTCCTCAAAATGTTTCCTATGACACCCAAGAGCAGAAAAGTGGGAGAGGCAGAAGTGTTTAACATTACCTGGGCATCTCAGGTGACCTTACCTCCCACGAGAAAAGCGATGGCAAGACACACAAAGCACGAGCATCGGAGAATGAAATATCAAGGTGCAAGTGCATAGGACCAATCTGCCATTACTTGCAGCACAGGGTCAATCTGCCGTTACTTGCGGCACAGGGTCAATCTGCCGTTACTTGTGGCACAGGGTCAATCTGCCATTACTAGTGGCACAGAGTCAATCTGCCGTTACTTGTGGCACAGGGTCAATCTGCCGTTACTAGTGGCACAGGGTCAATCTGCTGTTACTTCCAGCACAGGGTCAATCTCCTGTTACTTCCAGCACAGGGTCAGTCTGCTGTTACTTGTGGCATTTTCAGTTTCCTTTGTTCATCTTAGCAGAAATGACACATTAGCATAAAAGATAATGCAGCAGAGGCTACACAGCATCAGCGTCTGTAAACCAGCATTCACTTTAACATGGCGACAGCTGAACTGGGAAAACATGTTGTCCAGTTACCTCACATACTGTACACTGCATGGCCAGTGCGAGTCGTTGTGCGGTCTGACGTGAGCCCAGTGTCCTAGGCAGGACAGCACCAGGTGGTGTTCACCGTCCTGCAGGACTGATGTTCTGCTTTACCCATCTTTTTCTTTCTGTTATAATTAACTGAAGAATCCCTGATAATTAACACGGGGACAGTGGCGCATCCTCAACGGAGGACGGGCGTCTGGACTTGCGACCGTCTCTGGCAGGAAAAGAGTGGAGGAGGGCAGAAACGAGGGAGGTGTGACCAGCGCTTTTTGGAGTTCTTTGCCATGGCATATTTGTAAACACTGTTAATCACAGATTAGCAGATGGGGATGTTAATTGCACCTGTGGAAGTAACAAGACCCAGAGGACAGTTGTGTTTGCGGAACACTTCTGTCATCGTAGTGGGACTTGGGAGGGCCCACATGGTGAGATGATACATGGGTACAGCAGACCGCGCAGCACCACACAATTTCCTTCTTTTTTCACACCTTTCGCATCGCTCTGATCCACCAACTGAGGCTTTGTGTCAATGTGCACCCTTCCCAGTCCACTTGGACCTGAGAGAACCGGTTCCAAACCAGCTGCACCCTACCATAACAATAGCTTAAAGGCTATTTTTGAACAAATACAGACATGTGCACAGACAGAACACATTCACATGACTCAGAGCTTCCCATTGTTAAAGGTTTATTATGTAAATAGTAACAGAACAGATTAAGAGGTGCATTATAATTTTCTATATTTTCCACACAAATGGCATTCCCAGTTGTGCTGTGAGACACCCCCCCCCCCCCCCACCAATGCTAGTCATGCATGCAAAGAAAATTTGCACACGTGCAAGTCAAGGATTCTTATGACATCAACGCTTCCCTTGCAGTTGCCAGGGAAACCGCCATTCTAGGCTGCTGCCGTGCATGTCCCAGGTGACGGGGCCACCGTGGCAGGCCTGCTCCTCGCACCGTGTTATGCCCGCCTTTTTCTGCCCTTACCTGAACACCAGCACGGCATCAGCGTGCTCAATCAATCGAGGGCCTGAATATGGTGACTGCTAATTGATGTTGTAATCCAGTCATTAAGTACTATGTGCTGGAGATGGGAACCGGGCCAAGGCAAGCTTCTCAGTGCAGCCATCAATGCACCATTATGCACAACAGATCAGCTACAAGGCAGCAGCAGCTGTCATAAGATATGATGCATCACATGCCAGGTTAGAATGAATGCACTGTCTTTATTAAGAATAAGGCAATACAATTACCTTTATTGCTGTAGCATTACCTTAACCTTGTAGTATTAATCAACTGCCAGAATTAGCTGATGACAAAACCTCTGGTTTGGGTGCAGTATAAGCTTTGGTTTTAGTCTAAAAGCCCCTTTATCAACAGGAAAGTGCCCTGTTCAGGGCAGATATGCCACGTGGAGGGCAGCAGGAAATGGAGGGTAGAGTGCAGAACGTGGCATGAAAGTTCAATCCCAGCCAGCGGGGGAAGAGATGAGCACAGAAATACACAAGTATCCCAAGATGTAAACATGATGCATTTAAAAAGAAACAGGATCCATCACTACAAAATCACAGGTAAACATAAATATTTTATTGCTGCAGAGTTTGTGCATCACACTTCCGATGATGTTCTATCTCTAGGTTTGGTCAGATGAACTTCCAAAACTTGGAAAACTGTGTGTTCCCGGTATTACCCTGTGCTCCCACCTTGTCTTGTCAGCTTCACCTTCTCCTGTGGCAAGTACTACGGGGAGTGTGTTAATCAGCTGAAACTCACTCTGAACCCACGGACCTTAGCCAGCACCTGGACCAGAAAGGCGCATTTCAGTACTGTACGCATAACAGCACCTCCCAACACTTCAAATTCCACATGCTGCCTACATGCTTCAGCTGTGCTGCGGCTGTAAATGTTGGAAACTTCTGGTATATTTCTGGCAACTATTGAAAACTTCCGCTGAATTTTAGCTGCGGTAAACAGTAACAAGCAGATTTTACGGCTGTCGTGGAAACTTACTGCCCCCTGGTGGCAAGTCAGCAATAAAACACAAGAAATAATAGGTCTCCGATACAAGCAGCTTTTTTTTTTTTTTAAACGATGAGGGGAAAAAAAAAATACAACCAAAAATGTAGAAATAAAGGGATATAGGGTGGGAGACCGCACTGCACAATATTTAAAGCTTTAGTATTCATGTTTTAGGTTTACGTCAGAGTAGTGTCTTCCAAATATCAAAATCTTTAGCTTTAAAAGCCCTTTATTCATATATAAAAAGCAAAAATACAGAAGAGTTACATACAGACAGCAAAAAAAAAAAAAAAAAAAAATTCCTAGCTTCATATTTCAAACAGCAACCTCTAATCCTTAAATTATGCCCTGAAACAATTGGGGAAAATCACAATGGCATAAGTTTATTTTCCTTGTAATCAAAAATATTCAATTCATTTGAAGTCAACGTTATGTTTCCAAGAAAACTGACCTTCAGACACAGTATTCCTACTTCTAGGTTATCTTGAAAACTGGCATGTCCTGATCTTCGCAACCCACACCTCTCCAACAGACAAAAATCCATCTAGGGTGGGACTCATGGCAATCCTTCCTTTCTTTGGACAAACTACGAATTTACAGCATCAGATGCTATTTCCGTAACTGGCAGAAAGACACAACTGTTACATGTATTATATTTAATATAAGTATAAAATCACTATGGGTCAGCTTGTTGTGAAAGGCACTACATTAAAATCAAATGAATTGAAAAGTAGCAGGGTAGCATTTAGCGTACTGCACTGATAATCTAGTGTATTACCCAAAGCTCGTACTCTGTCTACAGCCAACTCTCCAATTCATAAGCCACAGTGCAAAACCCAAACACTCCAAGTCCAAGAGTTTAGTCACAGTGCTACACATATAAACTTTTCACTTTATGGTTGGCTGTAGAGAGCTACTCAATGTCACAGTCACTGAATGCATATGAAATCGCGCTATAAATCAGATAACGTTGAGATAGTCTGACAAGGCTCTGTCTTATTTACACACTGATGTATCATCGCTCTGCATGATACCAAGGCCTTGCTGTATATTAACTTATAAAGTGTGGCCAGAATTATTATCCCATCAACAACAACTTAAGACGTGGTTCTTAGCTACTGTCACCCGGTAGGCATTTCAAGGCACAAAATACAAATCACCTTGGCAACCCGAAAGCTACACAGGCCTGTCTGCTGTTGATGCTTCATTTGATTCATGATAAACCTACCTCACCGTTATGAACATTATGCAGCATATATGCAACAGACATTGGGTTTAGAGAATGCAACCCATACATTAATCTGTTCGTGTGTCACGTCGCGTAGCTGTCCTATGTACAGCTTTAAAGTGGTAAGTGTTTTCATATCTACAGCAGTGAGCTACCGGTGAGCATGAAGCGAAATATCGACGTACAGCAGTGTGCTTTTTCAGTTCTTGAACTTTAAAGGAAAATTTGATTTTCCTCCAGGTAGTCGTAACCTGCTTAGGTCTACCACATACAAGACTAATTTGTAGCATGACTGCAGCCTTGGAGAAGAGAGGAAAAAAGAAAAAAAAAAAAAAAAAACCTAAGTAAAATTTAATTGAAAATAATCCACAGTGTACGTCATTTTCAAAACATCTACGGACGCGAAAAATAATCTACGGTGCACCTCAACACTTACAAAACATCTACTGACGCAGGTTGCCAACAGCATCTCGCCGCTTGCTTGGCCTTAAAGAAAGACCACAGTGCTTCTAACAGGAACCAATCAGCACCCATGCAGTGCAGGTTTTTGATTTAACACGTTTTCACCAGTGCCCTCTTCCAACCCTGTAGTCCAGGGGTGGCCAATCACGGTCCTCGAGGGTCGCAGTGCGTGTGGGTTTGTGTTTCAGCCAATTCAATTTAATTTGAACACTATCTTAGATATCAATGGCGTCATTACGTGTCGTCATTCTTAATGATCATTTGCATCTGTCTGTGCTTAGTTATCTTAATTTATAAAGAAAAATAAAATACACAGAAGAAAGGTAGAAGGTGCCAATGACAAAGAATGTTTAATCAGCAACAGACACTTAAGTAATTATTCACAAGAAATTGATTAAAACATACAGTAACTGTTAAATAGCAATATTAGTAAGTTTATGTCATGCTTTTTCAATTAAGAGAAATGAAAAAATCTCGGTGAGAATTTCTGGATTGACCCAGTAATGATCCTAAAAATGTCAATAATGCTTAACTGACATCAAGGTTCAATTAAAAGCAGAAATTGGCTGACGCAAAACCCCGCACCCACTGCCGCCCTCCAGGAGCGCAACTTTTGTTCACATGCACTGGATTAAAGTTTATGCTTTAAATTGTTAAAAGAACTAAAGCTACATTACCGACATTTAAAACCCAATGCAACCACCCGTAGTTTTACAACAATAATAATAATAGTAACGGGTATTTTAAGACACAGCAATTCAGAAATCTAGTCCTGCTTCTAGGTTAGCTTGAAAACCAGCATGTCCTGATCTTCTCAATCCACACCTCTCCAACAGACAAAAATCCATCTAGGGTGGGACTAATGGCAATCCTTCCTTTCTTTGGACAAACTTAAAGCTACAAACTTAAAGCATCAGATGCTTTTTCACCCCCAACCGTTACAGGCAGAAAGACATAATCGTTGCATGTATTATATTTAATATAAATATATTACATCATACACACCATGTTTTTGTTTACATGCACTTGATTATAGTTTATGCTTTGGCTACTATGAATTGTTAAAAGAACTAAAGTTACATTAATGGCATAAAAAGCCCAGTGCAACTACTCAACAACAACAACAATAATAATAATAATAATAATAATAATAATAATAATAATAGGTATTTTAAGGCACAACAGTTTAAAGAGAATTGCTAGTTCAGAAATGTAGTGCTACTAGCTGTGGATTTCACCCGCGACGCGGTAGTACAAACCAGTACCAGATAGGCCCATTTGGGATTGGCTGGCACTCAGGACAGGCCACAAAGAGCCTCGCTCACTTCCCACAGCTTCCTGGCCACTGCGTCATCCCGCGCCCTGGCGCAAACATTCTGCACGGAGCAGTTGGAAAAGAAGCGGCCGCTTAGGGGTTCGATACCCTCCTGAAGGGCGCAGTGCAGCGTAGTCTGAGCTCCTGCCTCTGCGTCCTGGAAGAACAGCTTGGCGATGGTAGCAAAGAGCAGTCTCAACCACAGGCTCATGTTGCGCGCGACCTCAGTTTGTACCCCTCCTACGAGCCAAGAACACAGGCACCTTTAACACAAACCGCTCTAACAGCACCAGCACTGCGGGCGCAGTCACCATCAGAAGGTAGTCCAGTGTCAGTTCACTGCACCGACCAAGACACAGGCTGGTAATATGCATTAGTTCAAGATAAGGGACCAAACTGTTGTACATGTGATCAAAATACATGAACAGCTATATTACAATGAAAAAGTTGCAACTGCCTTGATGGGTCAGATTATACCTTTGCTATACCTGTAGCAACATCAGGAATTAATCTTAGAATTCAAAAATGGGTGGAACTGTCAATGGAAACTGTCATGCTCTACTGCTGCCTGGATTAACCCCTGCCCCCCCCCCGCCAACCCAACAGTAACTGATACAAAGTAAACCAAAAACAAGACAATGAAACAGCATAATATTCCCATTCGCTGCACTTCATTGGCACTATCAAGAGTATTCAGAAAATAAATAAATAAAAAATAATCACATACGGCACCAAGTACACAGTAAGACAGAGATTTACGCCAGGAGCTGTGGAGGGAACACGCGTGTGCAGAGCGAACGTGTACCTGGATGCACACTGTAGCACGTCACGCCGGTGCCCTCGAGCCGATTGGCCAGCTCCCGGGCAAAGAGCACGTTACACAGTTTGCTGCTGCAGTAGGCCTGGATGTGGTTCCAAGTCGACTGCCCCTTGACCATGTCCTTGTGGGATGCCAAAGTGGAGAAGTCGATGGTGCCCACGGGGTAGGGGTAAGAGGCCACGTTCACGACACGGCCCTGCCCCGTCTCCTTCATTCGCTCCAGCAGCAGGCAGGTCAGCAGGAAATGGCCCAGATGATTGACCCCAAAGGCCATACCAAAGCCATCCTCAGTCCTGCCAGGCCCAACCACACCTTAAGAATGTATTTCAATTCCGTTACAGGAAAAACTGAATGTGATGCCTTATTGTGTGCAGATCATCTTGAATTTTCTCCCCTAATCTTACCTGCATTGTTGATTAGCAGGTCCAGCCTGGGTTCTGTTTTCAGAAAGGTCTCGGCAAAGGAACGCACAGATTTCAGGCTCGCCAGATCCAGTTGCATGTAAACCACACCATTGTTTCCGCTCTCCTGAAAGTTAAAGCAGGATATAAAGTAAACCTGCTGCACTGCGTGAAGAACATCGGTCCTGTGATTCGCGTGAAAATTTTAAAACGTAATAACGGGGGGTGACAGCCGCACCTTCCTGATGTCAAAGACCGCAGCCTCCGCCCTTTGTTTGCTACGGCACGCCAGAATGACCCTCGCTCCTCGTTTTGCGAGGTCCATAGCTGTAGGCTTCCCTATGCCCGTGTTGCCTCCTGGACAAAACATGTGGCCCACGTCAAAAAAAAAAAAAGTTACGTTTCAGAGCTCTCACGCCGTAAGATGGATGATCCACACAAGGAAATATAACTAACCCATTAATATCTGTTTACAGTTTAACGAAACAAGCAATATTTCGCAAAAAATACAAATAAAGCGTAATCCTGAGCAGTGAAGTAATGCTTTTTTTCGTTTTAAAAACTTGTGTTTTATTATCTTTCCTGATGTCAACAACCAGTTTGCCAGTGTTCTACTGCTAAAATAAAAATTACCTGTTACGATGACAGTTTTTCCTCTTAACAATGCAGTCGACCTAAATGAAGAGCCTTTAAAAATGGTATAATAAACTATGATATAAACACAAACTATCCCAGCCAAGCATGTCAAGAAAAAAGACATTCTCCACAAAGATCTTCAGCTCTACTGACTGCTGGGTGGTGATGTTTACAGAACCTCAATTCGGCACAGGAAAAGCACTGAAAGCACGTTGCATTCACTTCATATTCACATGGATGTACTTCCGGTTCTTCCACGCATTTATTCTCAACCACTAGGTGTCACTGTTAATCCGTCCGCACTCTATTGTTAAAACAACGGAGAAAGTCATTAATTCGCGCATCAAATATTACATGTACTGTATGTTAAAACGTCTATGATGGTAATGATTTTCACATTCAGACTTTGCCCTTTTCGCAATGACATGAGTCACCTTGGTCAGAGTGGTTGAATCTCATTAACCAGAAGTGTTACAGTGAGGAGGGGAGTCCAAGCAATGAGTTTTGCTCTGTCCAAGGTTCAGAGTTTATCTTTTGGTTCACCATGGAACGCAGCCAAAGTAGTTAAAGCTTTGACATCCAAGTGTTATGCTGTCATCCGGTCATCTTTCGCCACCCAAGCATTTCCGTATCTGTTGTCAACATCAGCAGCTACAGCACTTCCACTGGATAAAGGCAACGAAGAAAGCCTTTCGGTTTTTTTTTTTTTTGGACCGTACAGTGGGTGAAATTAGTGTCTCTGCTGATGCCACAGTAGAGGTTCAGGGGTATCTCTCAGCCACATATATGCCCAAGGTAGAATGACCCCTTAGATCATTTTTCCAGGCACTGTGCAATATTTCCTAATCTGTTCCAGATGGCAAAAAAATGTCTTCTGCAAAGCGAGAAATTTAAAGAGGAGAAATTGCATCTGTCCGAAAACACTAAAACACGCCTATCTCTGTTCAATTCTCAATAAATGTGGCGCCATTACATATGCGTTTATTCGTTCTTAAATGTCGTGAAAATCGCGATTCTACATATTTAAAAAAACATTGTGTGAAATGTAACAAAATCTCTATTCAGACGAGGAGGGGATGAATTTTATTGAACCCTTGGCCACTAGTTGTCACTGTGACACACTGTTTCGAACAATATACAGTGTATTCGTTTTTTATTCTCAAAAGCCTCCTTACTTTTGTGTAGAATTTGTGTAGATTCGAGTTAAGTGCGAACTGATTCCTTTTGACTTCGACCCATTTTCAGGATCTGATTGGTAACCGTGTGTTAAACTTAATTAAGCAAATATAAGGATCATTTCAACAGTATTAAGTTGCATTACCCAGCAACAAATAAGATTGTAACAGTAAAGATCACTGCCCAAACGGGCCATAAAAGTACAACAGACCATTCCAGATGGTTGAGAAAGACTTACACACACACACACACACAAACACAAACACACACACACCAAGAGTGATGACAGCCACATTATCCTTCAACAGACAAATGTTTATTGTAATGTTTGTTTCCATTTTGATATTGTGAAAATGTTAACAGCTTCACAGAACCCTCCTTTCTGGTTTGTAGCTCCCGTAAGAATATTACTTGTATTTTCTGAGTTCTGACTGTTGATATGCTTTAAAATGTTTCCATAAAAACCACACAATCTGTGCAATATATAAAATTTGTTGTTCATACACCAGAGAGATAAACTGATCACCAAGACTGTGTATCAGAAAACGCAGCCATCCACCCCTAAAACAGATACTGATTACTTTTCATATCACTGGCAGCAACAGAAAGATTTATGAGAAAATTTGTTTTCTAAAACCTACCATGTACTCTAACATCCACTCAAAATCTGTCTAAAATAGGTTCACTGCATTATATAAAAAGCCTTCTCAACAAACAGTTTAACAGTAAACACCAAAATCCCAGAAAGCAATCTGACCTTAATTACTGTTGAAAATAAAATAAACCAATTATTCTACTAAACTTGACTCTTCAGGCAGATTTAGTACATTAGATGAAATACTGATGTCATCACCAGTGTACCAATCACATGCAACTGCAGTGCTACAGGTCTTCTTCCAATGCTGCTACGCTGTGATTGGCCAGTACTCAGGACAGGCCACAAAGCCTTTCGCTCACTTCCCAGAGCTTCCTGGCCACTGCGTCATCCCGTGCCTTAGCACTAGGTTTCCTTTCAGCGCAGTTGGAGAAGTAGTGCCCACTTAGGGGCTCGATGCCCTTCTGGACAGCGCAGTACAATGTGGTCTGGGCTCCTGTCTCGACATCCTTGAAGAAAAGCAGGAATATTGGTTTCATAAGCATCTTCATCAAGGTGTTTGCTTCACGTGACA
>JABJVR010000083.1:615831-658579 GCA_025773905.1 Chitala chitala
CTGCCATTGTGGTGATCTCTGTTCTTCTGCAGCTAGCAGGCATGACTTGATGGTGATGAGGATGATGATGGTCTACTCTTATACGATGTCTGTCTTGCTGCTGCCAGGTCAGCGGGGGCTACGGGACCGAGTTGGAGCGCAGTACGGGCACCTGGGCTCTCAGGGACTGCTGCTCCAGGAGGGCCTTCCCGGCCCGGGCCGGCCCAGACAGTTCCGGCTCAGACGGCTTGCTGGCAAACTCCGTGACACTGAACACAAACTGGAGGCAGCCCAACTTGACGTAGCTGCCGTGGTGCAGCAGCGCTGTGCCCTCCCAGCCAGCGCCGCTACCACCAATCAGACTCGAGCTGCTGGCCTTGCAGCCACAGGGGGTGCAGGGCGGCCCCTGGGACTGGCCACTCATCACGCCCCCTGCTGGTGCTGCTGCAGCATCACCACTGTCCTCCTCCTGCTTCCTTTTTCTGCACCGCCCTACAAAGGAAACGAAAGCAATGGTCATCATCAGCACAAGCATACACTCAGTATCCCTTCAGTACAACTGCAGCCAAGCAGCAGCAGTGCACATTGAAGAGCCGACTGTCCAATCAGAGAACACGCTGAACAGGACAACAGAATGGTAACCACTGGCTGCCCAATCAGAAAACAAACTGGCATGTTGCAGTTCACTGTAGAAGACACACAGTGTGTCCTGTTTAAGGACAGTGGGAAAGTGGAAAGGGGGGTGGGGGGGTGGGGGGGACTCACGAATGATGCTCTGCACTTTGGAGACCATGCTGCTGGAGGGGCCAGGTGAGGTCTTATCAGAGAAATCGCAGGAGTAGAGCACGTTGTCCACCGTGGTGCCGTGCTCGCTGTAGTTAAGCAGCTCATAGTGCTTTGTGTTCTAGGGCAGAGTAAACATGCCGGCTTTGAAAAGCTGCATGTTTCACTGGTGGCACCGAGCCTTCTGATTACAAATCTCCTGGGCTGTTTCTAATAGCAAACCTCTAAATGGTTTTGTGAAGAAAGTAATTAAAATGCTTGCAAACATCTTAACACTTATGCTTTCTCAAACGTTGAGGGTATAATCAAATTACAATTTATTAATGCTCGATGACCTACCTCGTCATAAAAAATACAGGCATGTTTCCCAGACACGTAATTGCAAAAGCCGTAGTTTGTAAGGCACACGTCCATATCGGCACCTGAACACAAGAAGAAAGGTGACGTACTTATGTTAAAGTGGGGAGAACGGAGACGAGGAATACACAAAATTGAAAAGCAGCTGGTCAATCAAAGACAGACATAGTTCCATTATAAAGAAGTGAGCGACACCTTGAAGAGAGTCCAGCTCACCTGTTCCTATATGCAGACTCCTGTAACACATCTTAACTGGGCCTCCTTTCCCCATGAGCGGATAAAACACAGCTCTGGCCTGCACTTCTTTCTTCAACAAACCTGCTAATAGCAAATTCAACACCAAACGGTCACATATACTGTATTATAGCGTTTCGGTGTATCTAATACAACACATCGTAAACCATGCACTATCACTTACATGCAACACCAATAGGATGCATGGCACCCATACCATCAGAGTGCAGCGACTGAGCTAGGGGGGGCAGGCTGGTGACCATGGGGGGTGGGCTGGGACAGCTGCTCTGTAAAGAAAGTGCTTTGGGGTGAAAGAGCTGCTGAATCCTCTGCCATGCCAGCATTTTGATTAGCTTTTCGTCCAGCTTGCTCAATTCGATCTCTGTAGATAAAAAAAAAAAATTAAATTAAATTAACGGACTCCCCATGCAAGACATCGGAATCAGAATAAAGCAGTAAACTAAGGGTTTGTGGTTAGCACAGCAACTCACCTCCGTCTTCATCCATCGCAGCCTTCATACAGCTGGACAAGTCGCCCATGGCGGAGGTCAGCGAGTCCGGGAAGAGCGAGCCGCTCCCAGGAGACGTCGCTGAGGGACTGATCTTTCCATCTGAGAAACATGAAAGGGGGCAGGGAGCATGTAGTACTGACACCTCTCACTGGGACTTCATCACATGTGCAGAGGCATAACAAACGTGTCCTTACCCGATGGAGATATTGGGGATGCCAGCTGGCCAGCGCTGGCGTCACGAGGGGCCTGCGGTGGCGTTAGAGCACGGGTTCCGGCAGTGGGTGAGGAAACGCTGCGGCTCATCAGTGCTGCAGCCTGACCCCCGCCTGACCCCGGGGCGTCCCCGTATGGTTGGCTAAGGTGCACAGGGTCTATGCTAGCACCAGGAGATGGGCCTTTCTGGGCACAGGGGCTGGGGACGCTGTTTTCACTCTTTACCGTAAGTGCACCAACATGATTGGCCAATGGGACGCCTGAATCAGGCACTCCTTGAGGATGGGGCCGGATGGAACCTGGGGAACCACCCAGCCGGTTCAGAAGGTCAGCCTGTCTGCAGTCCTCTGGATTCCCCCCACAGGGCACAGGCCCATTTGCTTTGGCCGTCTGGTCCACAGGCCCATTGGAAGTCCGGCAGTTCTGACAAGGCTTTTCATCACCTTCGCTCTGCTCCTCACCCACAGAACTCAGTACTGATGACCGCTGGGGGCCAACCAGGGCAGTGCAAGAGCATGCACAGGAGGCAGCGGGAAGCGTCCTCTCTGCGGCACACAAGCGAGTGCTTTCCTCCACCCCTGTGCACGGCTTGAGGTCAGCCTTCTCTGTCTGCTCCGAGTCCCAGTACGAGGAGCGCGTCTGCTTGGCAGACAGATGTCTCGTTATGCTACACTGAAGCGCGATAACGTCTCGCAACCACTGGGGAAGAAAAGAGAGACAAGATCACTGCAAGAGAATATCCAGGGCAACCACAGAACACGCTGCATGCACAGATCTCAAAACAGGATACGAGATAAAAACCCGAATGTAGACACCAGCCAGTGTCTACACAGTAACACACTCACCTCCTGCTGCTCAGCCTCACTGGCTGTGTACTGGGACGAGTGGCAGTGCTGCCGGGTGAGCTCTGGGACACCGCTACAGATGAGCTCCCCTTTCCGAATCCCAGCTTGGGGCATTAGAGGAGGAGGACACCGGTACTGAGACTTAATGGCCTCGGGGACCTGGTCAGGGCCAAACAGCAATGGTTGGCATTTTTCTTGGCAAGAAGGCTGGGTAAAGGTTTTACTGCTAACGAGTGTTTGGATAAACTGGCCCTATATCTGTACGTTGGTTTTACCTTTAAGCTCTTCTTGTGCATGCGAGCGCCTCGTCGATTCGGCGGGTTCTTTCTGTGGATCCGTCTCAGGAAGTCCACCTTCACAGCATGCTGGGACACGCGGTCCTGGAACTGGTCAAACAGCTGGCAGCGGTAGCTCAGGGTCACGTTCTTCTGGTTGAGCTGGAACAGAAAAGAACGTTCAGCACCCTACTTGCATGCATGAGATATCTGGCATGGGGGGGGGGGGAAATGTGCCAAGGACCTTTTTGACACTTCTAAACCAGAATAAAACCTGAAATAATTGCTTCCGTTAGCATTAGACATGGAGCGCATATAGCTGGCATATCAGCAATTCTACACATCTGTCCTGTTTCATTTCTCATACCCAGGTTCCAACTCAGTCAATTTTAAGGTTGAAACATGCATGCTGGTTGCAGATTGATAATTCTGCACATTTCAATTCTACAAAAGACATCTTACCTGGAACCTATTTAAAGTCTGGCAATTTTACTGAGCACATCTGCTTACCACAAGGTGTTCGATGTGGTTGGGACACATCCACTTGCCGGTTGGCATAGCAGTGAGGGGAGGGTCGAGACAGTCCATGTGGAACAGGAGGGGACAATAGTCACACTGGATGAGTGGGGCCACTCGGCAGCTCCTGCAGTAGCAGACAGGAACACAAGCGCACATGCAAAAATAAACATCCGACATCAGGCAAGGCCTTTTATAGTATTCACCCTGCTTGCTGTAAAAACGGAGTTACTCTAATAGAACATGTCAGGGTAAAGACCATACTTAAATCACGCAGCGATGACAGTCAGGGGTAGGAAAGCACTGACAGTCGTGACAAACACAACGGCAACCTGCTATAGTATGAACGTCTCACATTTGTGATCACAGCAAAATCCTCACTGCCTGTTTCCAAACTTCCAGCTGGTGACATGGTTAAATACCTGGTTCCCAAACACTGCCACCCCTCCCTCACATTTTCCACCTTGTTCAGCATTTGTAACAGTTAAGGAGTTTGGCACAAGGTCCTGGCAGATAAATTATATACAGGTCCAGAAGGTTCAGCTCCAAAGTGCTTTTGTGACATCTGTGGGTATCCACCAGACAGGCAAGCCACATACCTTACCATACACCAAAGTGAAGCAGCATCATAAAATCTGTGCATTCTTCTAAAAACTTGAGCCTTGTAGGATATGTATGCTTCTCATATCTCTGTGTAACTTCTGCAGACACTTCAACGTTTTGAGCACGCTTTCAAGCAATTCTTTGCAGTTTTAAAAAACATGAAATTAGTTTGATGAGCGGCACACGCCATTAAACATCCAATGTTTCCATCAGCACAAGCAATGATGTTAAACATTCAAAGACGTTTTGGGGGGATGAAGTATTGTGAAAAACAATCTGCCTCATTTAAGATGTAATCTGTTTCCAGATGATTACATCCTACTGTTAAGACTTTAGTTATAATTATGTTTGCCACGGCTACAAATTACATGGCTGCAATCACAGATCGCTCCGATTTCTAAACTAAATTCCTAAGATGACAAGTACAATAGTTCACCCAATAACAGAATACAGACATGTGAAACAACTTAGAATTTATTTGAATAATTGAATGGTTTAAGTAATGACAGCTTGAATAATCTTCATTCAACATTCCCGTCTTCACTTTTCAATTACTACCTGAGAAAATGATGTCGGTGAGCTTACATTTTGTCAAAAACCTTCAATAAGCACCGAAATAACATACTCAAAAACATTAAAAATGAATAGAGGAACCAAAACAAGAAATCACACCCCCTGGAAACCGGACTTCAAATGTTTTAACAGCCCTGGCATTACCATGATTACATTTAAATTTCAAACATATGTGCAATTTTCACAAAGGGTCAGTATGCAATCCTATGCTGCAATGTAATTTAAAAGTAAAATAATGAACATGAATATTTTACCATTTCAATGACACAATACAAACAGGGTACCACAAAACTTTATAAAAAAAGGGAAAGCATAACATACCTGCCACAAGCGAAGCAAACTTTCACAGGCAGTGGGACCAGCCCATAGTGGTCTAGCTCATGCTGGGGACGTTTCACATTCTTCCCCGTTGTCTCATCTTTCCTCCTCCTCTTACTCGTTCCTGGGTGTATACACACAAAGTGCAACAGAAAAATGCAAGGGCACACTTAAGAGAGGAAAACATTTAGAAAGTATGCATTGCAACTGGATGCTTTCCATTCTAACACAAAGCTCAACTGTCAGTTTTCCACCCAATAAAAAAAATTGTTCAGGACTACAGCTGTGGTACAAACAAAGCTTTAACAAAAGCCTAGTTCCATGCAGCCTTTCCCACTTGCTGCAAACTGTGAAACAAAGTGCTGAGAAACTCTCTTGCCAAGGCTAACTTTAATGAGGAACATGGCAAAGCAGGCAAGATAACACCGCCGCGCTCCTGACAGGTACACGTGTCGATTTTCGCGGACTCACCTGGAAGTGCCGTGGTGCACGTGAGCTCGTTAGGAAGCTGGAACTGTGTGGGATTCCTCTCCATGGCGGCGGCGATGAGGAGCTCAAACGGCCTCTTGAGGTGCGAGGTGGTGCACTCTGTCTCTGAGCCGGGGCCCTCGTCCTCGACGTCCAGCAGGTCCTCGTCCACGTCGTTCTGCTCCGACGGCGTGGGCGTGTCTGTGGAGGCGTTGGACGTGGGCGTGCCAGGGCGGCTGCTCGCCCGCCGCTCCAGCAGCCGGACCTGCGCCACAGCCATCCGCAGGCCGCCGGACAGCCCCCCTGCCCCGGGGATGCCGTCCAGACGCACCGGTGCCTGATCGAGCTCCGCTGCCGGCGACGATGATCGCTTGAATGACTGACGGTCCAACAAGCCATTCACCGGCTCCGTTTTCTGCTCACGCTTCTGTTGATTGGAAATTCAGTGGTCTCAGAGCTTGTCGGCTAATGAAGACCAGGCCCACATAATGCTGCTGATAAGGAGGTTGCTCAAAACATCTTTCTCTCTTGATTATTACCCAAGAAATGTCAAAATACACTGAATGCACTGCTCTGATCCACACCATTTTAAGTTCCCTTTGTTATAGAGCTTCCTTGTTCATGAATCGGTACGTACAGTAAAATTATTCATCTTGACTTTGTCTAAACCTCACAAACTTTCTATATTTTATTCAGTTTCTATATTTTATTCAGTTTATTCATTTATTCATTTTATTCCCAGCTGTGCTTGATGAAGACTAAAGAAATACTACTATACTATATTTAACCTGTACTTGCATAGTAACTCTACAATTTAAAACAGAAAATGCCCACAGTTGAGGAAAAGGTAATTAAAACATTTTGGGAATATTCATGACAGATTAGATAGTTACTGCTAATTAAAAAAAAATCCTTTACCTTCCGACGGACACTGCAGCGATGACACATCCAGTCACCAGGGGGCAGCATTTCTTCACTCAAAGGTGGGTTACTGCAGAGCCAGAAACAAGGTATCACTATAGTCGCACAAAGAATTATACAAACACACAAAGTTTGAACTCAACCACAAACTCTCACTCATAAAAGCTTAAATTGTCAGACAGCCTTAATCACACTACTAGGATTCAAATAAAGAGCAAGGAAATTCTGGAAATGACTGAATAACTGACCTACACACGCCTGTATTGAAATTTTATTAAAATTAAATGGCAGTTCATGTACATAATGGATGAATCAACAAACACAAAGGTCTTCTCAGTAAACCAGACAAAACCTTCAATACCACACATAAGCAGGAAAGGAATTTAAAAAAAAAAAAGAGCCAAATTAAACTTGAAATCGACCCCCATTTTAAGAGTGAAAAGACCTTTAAAACATCTAATGATTCTGTAGTTTATCACATCTCAAGTAAAAGGCGGCTTCGGTTCACAGGGGATCTCTGCGGAGGATGAAAAAACAAAGGGACCTCTGTCGTAGCACACTAACAATATCCCACATGCCTCCAAAACAGGTTCAAACATCGCCCCAGAACTCTTTCATCTGCAGCCAGAAAACGTTTCAGACCAGAGGCAGGCAAAGCTCTCGTGAGACACCACATCCACATACCTTAAGAGACTCCATAGGAGTTAGTGAAAGCCAACACAGCTCAAACATTCACGAGGTCTTTCTCGGTAAAGCCGAAATCATACCCATAACAAAATAAAAGGTAAATTGTGACAGCGAGCGTGACACCAAGTAAACATCTGTTGCGTTACGGAGCTTGAGCACTGAAAAAGTGGAATAATGACATTTGGAAGAAGCTAACATGATTAAACAAAAACCCGATTAACTGGCAAAGACAGCATGCATATAATACTCCTCAAACTGAGCTCTCTTCAGTGTCTTGCCTTATGTGAGGTTCTAAATGACATGTTCAGCAGGGAGTCCCATTCACACTGTGCTGATTTAACAAGATCCCAAGAGCCAAAAAACCAATAAAAGCAAAGTTAATTGAAATAACTACATCACAAAAGAGTGCTACCACAAATAGGCACCAACATGCTTCAGGCACATTCCCACTCCACCTCAACTCAGTGCTGCTGCAAAATAATGGACTAAACACAGAGAACAAGCAGCCCTGTAAATTCCCTACACATTTTTTGCTCTGCTGCCAATACTCTGCAGCTGTGCAAAGAGACACAACAAAGCATAGGTCAACAGAAGACAAATAATGCCAGGATTGTGTCAATAAAGGACACAACATATAAAACTCTACTGTAACAGATATGCACTTGTCAAGCAGTGTACACTGCAGAAAACGAACATGCTGTAAGCAACGACAGTAAAGGATGCATGACACAAAGTTATCCTAGGTGGTGGGGGGGTCCTTTGCCTTGGGTAAGCCTTTGATCCCAGCGCACAGTACACCTTCCTATGTATATTTTAGTAGGTTTGCTGCAATTTCTACAAGCCTCAGGAAGTTAATGATTATTTGGAACAGGCCCTCACCCTCCTCTACATGTGCCCATCCCATTCCATCACCTTATCAAACTCAGGTGCTACGACAGGACGAAATAGCAGCAACTGCACTGCCTGCCACAAAGAACAGGCCCTGTGTCAGTACAGCTGAACATTCCTGTCCCAAATCAACGGCACCTGGCGAGGACCCCAAGAGGCCATCCACACAAAGGAGAGAATTAATTCGTCAGAGTCCAGCTCTTTTATCAGCACGTTATTGTGTTCTGTTAAATTTATACAACAATACAGAATGTCAATGAAATACTTAACTGTGAAATAAACGTTTAACTACGGCACAATACAGTACACAATAGAATATTTCTATTCCAAATGAGCGGTGGTTATGCGGGAAAGTCGTAATAGCGAATATAGGGTACATAAAGGTATTATATGAATATTTTTCACATCAGACACTGACATGTCATTTACACTTGTCAAA
The DNA here is from genome assembly GCA_025773905.1 of Chitala chitala. Lineage (NCBI taxonomy): Eukaryota > Metazoa > Chordata > Actinopteri > Osteoglossiformes > Notopteridae > Chitala > Chitala chitala. Next base: position 624,443 of record JABJVR010000083.1, read on the forward strand.
CACAAAATTACTATACTCCCAAGAGCATCTTCATCTGCATCTTATACAGCGTGCTTACTGCTAAGGGATGGTAATACACAGCTGCCAGACACGACACGCATCCCGGTGAAAGCCAGATGACAGCACATTTGCGGCGTCTGTATGAAAGCGCCATTCTCGGTTCGGAAGTCTCGAGCTGCCGCTCCTCACGTGCCCGCGATTCGGAGAATTTCCAGCAAAATGGCGCTGGGATAAAAGCGTTTAAACGGAGGTCGCCATATTGTAAACAGAGACTGAGGCAAACCGCAGCGCAGCCTCCATTTTTAACATCCCGAATCACCAGACACGATGAAAACGTCTAAGGAAGCCGTTCGGTCTCCGACAAACTAAAACCAGCTGTGACTATTCGGGTACTGTATTCTCACTAACGAGAGGGGGAAATGCAAATAATGGTCTAGAACGGTTTCTAGGCGTAAACGGTTAATGCACTGTGGGTTTAGCGAAGTAACGGGAATCATGCTAACCACTGCAAGCTCAATGCAAGTCTGATACAGATATACAATGAAAACTACATTAAATAGCATTTCACCCGTCAAAACTGCTATTTAAAAATAAATTTCAAAACACTGCACACGCAATTAGATTCTATGATAAGAAAAGCCGGCTAACTGTTCTTCTACCGCTTTCCTAATAGCTTCAGGTGCACCTGAACAGCAACACCAACATACCAGCATTGTAGATGGAAAGCTGCCGGACAGTGATCACAACAGAGCAGGTCCCCTCCCTCCCGGCAGCTGTCGCAGGTGTCGTGGTTGGTGGCCCTGCCACTTCTCCGAGCTTCTTTCTCCGGTTTCCGGCTTCTCTTCTCACCGTCCTCCGACTTCGGGGGCGCAAGCAGGGTTTGGATTTGCTGTGATCGGGCGCAAAGCAAGCAGTCAGACTGAATACAGAATTATCCCCGAGTGTCGACGCTTATTGCATGCGCTAGTTAAAATGCATACCACAAAAATGCGTTCAAATCCAAATGCATAATACAAATACTTTACACTAACGGGCTGTACATCCGCCTGGCAGCACTGCCACTGTCAGTTTTCTAGGGCCCAGCTCAACTTCCACGTACGCCTTTTAGCTTGGCGGAGAACGTTTCAGAACAAAAGTTGTCACACTTCAGGGAATAATATTTCATCTTTGGACAACGCACACAAGTAATCAAGTTACAATTACAACACATTTATATACAACGATTTCGTGTTCACGCCTGTTATCGAATAAGAAAATCGATATTGCTCTTAAGTTTAACAGCTGACAGAAGGACTTGACACTGAACGACAGCACGCCGAAACACCTGGCCAGGCTTTCTTCGAGCTGGGCTAACTCACTAAGAGGCACCATATCCATGTGCGTTCGGGCCTCACCTCCATCAAGCCCCCAGAGGTATCCAGATCGTACACAATCGTTGGGGTCTCCATTTTGTCCCACATTCATGCGGCAGTCAGACCAACTGCTCGAAAATGAATCCTTGGTGAGCGCCACCGCTGACTAAACCTCTCTGGCAAAAAAGCAGCAGCAATATCCAAACAACAAACGGCCCAGTACCTCAAAACCGTCGGCACGTCTTGCAGTTTTTAAGCCTGTATCTTCTGTCAGGAACACGAAAGGTTAGCAACATTAGCCAACCAAACGGTTGACTAGCCAATTTTCAATGCGAGACCTTCACCGGCAGTGGTAGCTTTCTTGCCACACAGCCAGCTATCCGAGTAATAAAACAAATTAAAGCATCAAAATGCTCGCATGTCTGCTGCTTCTCAGGCCGAACTGGACCAGCGGAAAACTTTACCTAGTTGACAGATAAAAAATATTTATACGGCAGAAAATCAAAGAAGGCAGCGCACTGGCCTTTGTTGGGCCTAACCTACATGTTTCTTGCTTCGGCTCCTGTTAGCCAGTTAGCTGCTTGAAAAGATGCTGCTGGGATCGGTAAAGCCATTCCTCTCCATAGCAGCTCCTGAATTGTCACAACAAAAGCCCTGTCCCGAACGCAGTAAAGGACATCAGAAAAATTCGGCTCCAAACGCGAATCTCTTTTACGTTACTGTACCCCGAAGACAGCTGAAACCATGAGATGATTATTATTGTTGTGGGGGGGAAAAAATCCTGTGCATCAATCCCGACACTGCTAGCTACATCCTCTCCACGGAGTCTGCGCAAACGCACGCGAAACCTCTTGTGGGCACGCGCAATTCCGTCACGCTGGGGCGCGCGCGGGCGTCCATGATGGTAGTGCTTGGTGTTGACGCGCAAAAAATATAGAGGACAACAGTGTTACGATTTGTGTGCGTTTTTGTACCGTCCTTCTAAAATCACGATGTAAACGTAAAAGTGTAACTTATTTCGGTAGGATGTCCCTGTAGGCATTTTTTTCCTCCGGTTCTACCAGCAAGCATCGATCCCCAGACCATCGCAGCTAAAAGTGCTAAAGTTAGGTTGCGCCATGTTGGCCGGAGGAAATGCATTGTTGTTTAGGCAGAAGCTCGACTTGTAGATACAAGCGTATGCTACAAACATACATTTAAAAAATATGTTCTTATGAGTTTTTTTTTTGCTATTTCAATTAACGTCTAAAGAAAAACAGTGATAAATTGTGTAAATAACTAATTTTGGAATAAAGACATTTGAAGCATTCATCTATCGTCGTTGCCATAGAGATTACATTACTGTAATGTCTGATGAATTTGGGTCGGAGTGAAAATTCCTTATTTAACCCATGTTTTCCTGAATATTTGTAAATATGTTAGTAAACAAAAAATATAGTTTATCAAATTATATAAATGCTTTATGTGTTTGATCCCTACTTCAGAATTACAATTAAATATCCTGACAGTCGCTAATTTAGTGATATTGTAGTTGGGCACTGGGAGCTCGGGATGTAAATTGTATGAATTTGAAATTCGACATCAACAGAGTTACATAAACAATTATGGGGTGTATAGTAATATGAAAGAATAACATTTAACGTAATCACAGTTGTTTTTGTAATTTATTTGGGACATTACTTTTCCATGAAGTGGTTTATTACATTTTACAATAAATAAAAAATATACAGAATTACAGCTGTACTTTTCTAGTTGGTCTTTTTGTTTCCTCCTGTAAATTTAAAGCTAAACACTTAAACTGGTTGTTGCATCACTGACATAACTGCAGTTTTATACAGACATTGCATCAAAAGCAGAACAACAAAAATATATTGAAATATTAATATGGGTGACATGACCGTTAGAAAATTATTTACAATAACCAGTATTTTGTGGTGTCCTGTAAGATCCACGTTATAAAATTTATAATAGATTTCAGTCTATAGCATAACACTTGCATTGTTTCATCTTCTTAGTTTTGGTGTGTAATATTATTGACCACATCTTTCCTGTACATTGATGATCCTATTAAAATCTTAACGTACTTGCAATAACAAAACAATAAACGTATGGTGGTTTAAAGTTTATCACTGTTACTGTACTATTTTGTGAAACTTAATACAGGTTTTTAGTGTGCACTGGAAAAGGTCTGAAGTAATTTAGATATAGCAAAGTATTGATTTTCAGCATTTTCCAATTGTGAGAATCAGGCTTTAAGATGTGCAAAAGAGAGGGGTAAAAGAATGGCCCTGTTGTTTTAGATATGTTTACAGAAAGACCATAATAAAGTAGATACTGGATTGGAACTAGACACGTTTGCAGTTGCAGCTTTCAAAATAATTGAGATTTACTTCTCACCTGCCTCCTTGGTCTTAAAGGCAAATGTGACAAAATCTTCTTCAACTTCTTGAGATGAACCTCTTTCCGGATCTCTCCCATACATTCTATATTAGTCTTGTATCAACTAAACAGAATTCCACAGAAGACAGTGTACAGTAACTGGTACCTACCTAAAGAGATCATGTGCAGGAAAGCAAGTATGATGTCCTGTATTAGTAAAAACACATTTCCTATTTGTCAGTCAATTTCTGATTTTGTTGGTGGGAATCTTACATTTATTTATGTTCAACTAAAGCATGAATAAAATGTTGAAGAACTGAGTGTTGAAATGGAGCCTTCCACCGAACCACCGTCTCCACCTTACTGTACACAGGAGAAAATGGACGAAGAAATCTTGAAGGCGATTATATCCATTCTAGATATTTTTGCTTTAACTTCCACTTAAGCAAGTAAAAGCAGAATGAGGACTGTACCATGTTACATGAAACAGGCAGATTTACCATGCAGCTCTATTCATTATCTAGACTTCCTCTCCTGGTCAAGGTAAAAATCGCACCATTCAAACAACGTGATGTGAGGACAGGCCAAAAGCAAACAGAGTACTCTGTCCTTACGATTATAAAACTGGCCTATATTTGGGGCTCAAATGTGATATCAACTTTCGTTTCATGTCTCTGATGACCACAGTAACCTGGAGAAAAGCTGTACTGTACCTCAAAACTCCAGCGTCACAATTCAATGGAGATGTATCTGACTTAGTCATCTAAAAAACATATACTCTACAAATGGCTCTGGATATTGAAATTCCCTAAATGTGTTAACATTTGATAAGTTTATTGCCTTTTGTACAATTCCTATAAGTATACACAAATAAAAAAATACTAAGAATACATAGCAAAACATAGATTAATAATTGCAACTGACAAACTGTCCAGTTTCCTTCTACACATCCTCTTCTCACTGGTCTTATATGGGTTTTGAACAAATATCTATGAAAATGTATACAAGTTCCACAGGGCTGCTGCTGAACAATTAAAGTATGTGGTCATTTAATAGGCAAAAAAACAGATGCATTGTTTTACAGATAACATCCAATGGTCAAAGAAACTAATGAAGGTGTTTTGCAGTGCCTGGAAGTGGCATAAGGCAATACATCTCAGGGACCTTTTGAAAATAAGGGTTTATTTTTGGGTAAAACACCAGTGTTGTAGACTCAGACACTGTTTCTCATATTAAAAGAACATGATGTCAAATTGCCTTTCGTAATAGCCGGTTACAAAATCTGGGTGTCTGTAATATTGCAGCACAGACACTGAAATAAAATGTTTAGCAAGAAAGACAGGATGTACAACCATCCAGTTCACCATTCCCTCTTCTCTTAATTCTGACAGAGCACTTCACAGACCCCTTGCTTCCAGTGACCGCAAGACCACTTCCTTGAAACCTTAAGCAGCTGTTTGTGCCATGGTAGGAGTGTAAGGGTGATGAACATGCAGAAGGTCCAATTGCAGACAGGTAAGCTGCTGTTACACTTTCATCTCGGTGGAAATCTGAGCACACTTTATATGCCGAGGCCTGCGTTTAATGACCACAGTTAAAGTCACAAAAAAAATTTTCCCCCCATTATTCAGACAAAGACAATAGAACTGGGCTGTCACAGCTGAAATTTTGTTGAAGCCAAAACTGGTTTTTACAACACTATAATTCTTTAATGTTTTTAACCCAGATCTTTCTAAACCTTGAAGAACAGAGGTCCCATTGACTCCCAGTCAATGCATTATTAACCATAGGCAATATGTGAGTCCAGGTGCCTTGCAAAAAATAACTGAGAAACAAAAATCTAAGACAGAAAGAAGATCAGAAACCCACGTGTTTTCAAGTCTGTTCATAACATAAATGGCAAGTATTTTTCCTACTATCCAGGTGCACATTAGCCAAGTTAAACTGTTCTGATCTATTTTACTTCCTTAACATTAAAATCATTTGACTGTTCTTCTGTAACAAAGTGTTTGATTTGACGCTAATGGATAAAAAAAGTTGCATTGTTCTCTCGGAAATGGCACTGACTGTAATTAATTTGGCTGGGGTCTGTCGCAGGATAGAAAATGTACAAGCATTGCTGCTAGACCATCGCTAACAAGCTATACAAAAATAACACTTGTGTTTTAAACACTCTTTGAAGTGCTTGCATGAAGTCCTCTGAAGGTAACAATATGTACAATGAAGAGGAGAGGAAGAGTAGTAGAGTTGAAGCGAGGAAGTGCCGAGGGCGTCACAGGAGAAATGAGAGGTGTAGACCAATTCCCACAAGGCAAAAAATGGCTTCATTTCCCCCATGCTGAAATGTCTCTAAATGGAAACCTCATACTCTCTGGTCTCCTGCAAAAGGCCAAACAAATGTGTGGTAAGGACACATTAATAAGAAATACACAGAAATAATGGCTGGGAACACGTGTCAACATGTTAAATTAACAGTAATGCACCAAGAGTACAGCAGTCAAAAGGTGGAGAGTGATTTTCCTAACTACTTACTGAAAACTCACTAAGACAGGAGGCTAATTAATGGCCTGAGGTTTTTTTTTTTTCATGGAAGCATGTCTTCTGAGCAGACAGAACGGTACACTCGCAATACCAGGGCCTGCTTTCCAGATATTATCCCAGGACGCACTTTTGAGCAAACCCAGGTTAAGGAGCCGAACACAAACAACTGCAGTATGCAAAGGTTTGTTTACCCATAACAGTGTGAGGGGGATCATACGAGGAAAGTCCGCTGTACAATTTAATTTCCTTTAGCAAATGTTTAATATGACATTCCACCTGTCTGGATGGTTTGAGTGATGTAAATGAGGAAACTGTGGTCATTCTCTGTAATGTGACTGCAAATATGTATCAGAAATTTGTGTTAGTTCAGGTTGCTGGCTTCAAAATTACTGTGGGCCTAAATATACAGTATCTACAATAATAAACATATGATGACAGTCAATTATACTTTCCAATTAGACCTAATGATAATGCATCAGCTGACACCTTAGTTAAATGTTTCAACAACATTGGAGGATGATAGTGCTTCACTCTGCTCATCGCTAAACACAGACAAAGCTGAGATCCTGTCTTTTGAGGTGATGGTCCTGCTATAAGAGTGCTTTTAGTTCAGCCCTCAGTGCTGCAGACCTCAGCTTTTCCATTAGTGATTTAGCATGTGACTTTGGTGGTGCTTTAGACTCGAGCCTCTCCTTTGGCTCTCATGTTAATGCAGTCTCACAGCTGTGCTTTGTGCAGTTCAGCTGATTGGTTGTTGGCACTGTCTTACAACTGAAGATACTGAAAAAATTGCACATGCTTTTATTTACAGTAGGTTAGATTATTGCAATGCTGTACTTTCTGGGAGTACAAATCACACAAACACTTTACACTGCACTCAAAACAAAGTCACTAGAATTATTACTGGGAGCAGAAAATATGACCATATAAGTCCCTAACTGTCCTTACTCCACTGGCTTCCTGTTGGATTGATTTCAAAGGTCTTCTGTTGTCTTGTCATTTAAGGCACACAGTAATGGAGCTGATTAATACATATACACCAACTTGTTCCTTATGATCCTACAACGCTGGATGTCTTTCTGTTCCTTGCATACATAAAAGTGTTGGCATTAGATCATGTACAGAGCCCCTAGATTATGGAATGTCTGCCTGGCTATATACAGGATGCTGACTCGGTCTCAGTCTTTAAATCCCAACTAAAGACCTACTTCCTTGATTTAGCCTTCCCACAACGATCTCCATAGTTCACTGTAATTAACGTAGCGGGTGCTGCTGTACATGTCGATGTACCTCTGGAGTTCGTTTATGTGACTGCCAGTGTTTCTATTATGTACTAGTTCTTTTCTGCCCATATGTCTACTCGGTGCCCGTTTGGGCACCATCAGAGAGAGATGCCTTCTTAGATTCGCCAACACCCAGTGTGCTCCCTGGATAAGTCCTTCACCCAAGGAATCCTGCAAGCCTAGAGAGACTTTTTGGTTCCTCTCTTCCATTGACTTTAACTTCATGTTAATTGTATCATCTGTTGTTAATTCCTTGTAATAACTGTAATTCATTCCTGTAAAGCACCTTGAGGCAACTTGTTTCAAAAGGCGCTATATAAAAGTAAATTGAACTGAACTGAATTGAAATACCTGCCAGTTATCACCACAGCTGTAGTCACTGCCCAAACTGTCAGCTTTCCATCAGTGTTTAAAGATTTCAGGACGATGGGATGTGCTTGTAGTTAGTGTTATATAAAGTACCTAAAAAACCACACTTAAGTAAAAGTTCAGATATTTTACTATAAAATGACATAAGTAAAAGTCAGTCACCCATAGTAACACTACTTAAGCGAAAGTATGAAAGTATCTGCTATTAATTGTACTTAAGTATCACAAGTAGTGTCTGAATAAATGTACCTGAAAATAAAAACAGAAGTATCTCGTTAAAAAGCAGTCAGAATTTGAAGAATTCCAAATTTTTATTTTGTAATGCCTTTTTTTCCAAATTAATTATTGCACTACCTAAAATAAAAATACACACACACACACACACACACACACACACACACACACACACACACACACACACACACATATATTATATATCCGTCACAGCACTGTAAAAACTGGGGCCTTTAAAACTTAATAAACTATAATACTACAATAGAACTGAACTGAACTGAACTGAACATGGAGGATGCTGCTGCTTCCATGATAGCTTTTTCTGCTGCTCCTTTGACCTACCAGCTTGTTAAGCTGAACTCAGACTTTTTTGGTATCAAGTAACGAAAATGCCAAGTGGGAAATGTATCGGAGTAACAGTATGCATTTTATTTAATTGTTGGAGTGAAAGTAAAAATACACAGAAATGTAGAAACTCAAGTACAGATATTCCCCAAAAATACTTAAGTACTGTAACGAAGTACTATTACTTCGTTACATTACACCACTGCATGTGATGACAGTCAAGACCCCTAACAGTTTGAAAAGTGTTTGGGGTGGGTCACAGACTTCTTCACACTTTTTAAGTAAAGGTACAGGCAGGGACAGAAATGCGGACAGCACAAAATGGACAGTCTCGAGCGACAGGCCTTTCCATTTCCACCTGGGAAAGGCCGATAATGAATTTGTGGTGGCAGCACCGTTGCTCACTGATCCATACAATGTGTGTGATCCCTTTGCGACTTTCAGGCACGTAGGAATAAATGAGCAGAAGTGGGGTGGGGGGGTGGCTGTTCTTGACTGTAAGGACAGTAGCACTAAAGCAGTGACACAGAAAGATTGCGGCCCAGGCACAGCTGTGCGGGTGCCAGCCTTACCTCGATCTTCAAGGGTGCAGCCGCAGCGGGACAGACAGACACAGTCGTTAGTAATCAGAGAGCGTGAGCCGGGGCTGATGGGATTGGGGAGGGAACAGGGGTCCGGTCATAAAGGTGTCCAGCACAGGAACATATGGGAGCAAAGAAGAGCAAGACAGACAGAGCAGGTGCACTTCAAACCAGCTCGGGGTCAGAAGGCACCGCGGTAACAGCATGTCAGCTTCACAGGCCGGCACGGGCGCTTAGCTTCACACCCGAAGACCACCCCTAATCAGACGTGCTTACAAACCAGAAAAGTGTAGATTACTGGTTTGGTGTACTGGCGCGGCTCTGAGTGCATGAACGATGAGGAAAGCTGATGGCAAGATGAGCATACGTGGCAGAAAGTGGCCCTCCTTTGGGAGTAATCATCTCTGGGCATTTTCCAGCCCACTGCTTTCAAGTAGAATGGATTTGGGATGTGGACCGGCAATATGGTGACACAGATGGTGGACTGAGACTGTTGTCTCTCCACAGGTGTGGAGATAAATTAGGACACCTGAATTGTGCTGGCAAAGAGCCATGACCGTCCATAGAGAGCCGTTATAAACACAAAAATCAAATGATCACATGACCTGCGGGGACATGCGTAAGGTTGGGACGCTCTTCTCCAAAGACTCAAAAGCTGCCCACAAAAAGCTGTGCATTTCTGTTATAACGTACTAAAGGGTATGCAGTGTGACGTATGTACAGTTTGATCAGGTCCAAACCTGTGTGTATTTTAAACCCAGGCAACAACAGTGACCTCAACTAAACACCAGATGTCACTATTTCACTTCACATAAACTGGAAACTGTCCAAGGAAACCTACAATGAATCTGCTCCCTAAAACTCAAAGAACTATTGCAAATAATAACTATTTTACATGCACTCCTTAACAAAACCTTGACAACTAAAATGTTTTTGAAAAGAGTGTCTGAAATACAGCCACACTGCATACACAAGTAAACTACGTCACACCAAAGTCAATATGATGCCGACTCAGTATGAAATGTGTAGCACAAGTGATTGAAAATCTGTGTTGTGTTTGCTAAATATTGATGTGCTGATTATTAAAACAAACCTCAAATGGAAATTAATGATAAACAATAAATGGAAATAAATGGAAAAACAAGACAAACTCCAGCTCCACCGATAAGGGCGCTCAGGTAGTGCCTTAGTAGCGTAGTGTCAGCAATAGCCCTGCCAGACTACTTTAGTAATAAAAACCACTTACATGCTGGTGCCTTTTCCCCATACTAGTGTGAGCTCAAGAGCTTAGTTCATACAACAATGGCTTACTGACAATGTCATACATGTCAGGTTTAACACCACTGTAACATGTGGGAAGTGAACTTGTTTTTTTTTTTGCCATGAAGCATATGTAAATGGTACGTGGTGTGTTATGTGGCAATGCTGATGAACAGATCCCAGGATGAGGGCGGGCTGTTTAACAGGAAGTGAGTAACCCATCGTTTTAAGCGGTAGTGTCAGCTTCTGCTGACTGCTGCAGGACAGGTGTGGCCACAGGGCTGGATGTCCCGTGGATGCAGGGCTGGCACCTGTACTTACCCCGCTCTCGAACGTAGGGTTGTCAAAGCCCGAGTCTGCTGCAAAGTGGTTGTATGGCAGAGAGCTGGACATGGGAAGGAGGAGGGACTTCCTTTGGCCTCTAAGGACACAAGGTCAAAGATTAACTCAACTGCTGCCCCTGCTCTGAGGATAACTCTACACCACAGAGTCAAAACAGTCCAGAAGTGCTATACCTTGTTCTCAACTTACTTTGAGAAGTACAGGTAAATTCCCATTATCAAAGCCAAGATGATAGCAACGGGGATAAAGACAGCTATCGCTATGGTCGTCCCATCTATACTGAAGTCAACACGAGCAGCTAGGGAAAAAAAAAAAGTGCACTCTTAATGGGAAAAAAGCTCTTGGCAATGTGCAATGAATTCCCATATACAACAGGTGCAATTGTACATCATTCCTGCACAAGTGTTACTTAGAAAACTGAAGCATATTTCAAATGCGCTATCAAAAGCAGTACTTGACCCAGGGGCAAAATCAGGGCTTCTCAGTGATTCAGTTGCCTAATTTTCTATAAAGGAACATCTCCTCCATCCTTGGAAGCAGAAATGAAGCAGTTGAAAACAGCGGTGACTGTACTCACCATCTAACCTGCGTTCATTCGCGTACTCCACAGTGGAAACTATAAAGGACAAGAAGCATGTTAATTAATATACTGAGACATAAGATGGATGTAGCTGCAGGAATGAGCCATACGCAGAATCCTGCCGGCTCCTAAAGTAAGTCACAGGGTACACTTAAGGGATTTGACACAAAAGAAACTGAAAAGTAGGTCATACTATTTTGTATTATTTATCATGTTTAAGTTATTAAAACACACACACACACACACACACACACACACACACAATGCATGAGTGTTCTGCCAAGTAACAGGCTTGTAATTCCTACCCTGACAAGTAGGGGGTGGGTGGTTCCACCTAGAAGGGTGTCCAGGGACACAGCGGAGAGTTGGCTCCCCCTGCAGCTCGTACCCAGCGAGGCAGGAGAAGCGCAGCGTTTCTCCTGCCTGATAGGAATGCCTTTCGTGGCCCTGGATGCTGTACGGGGGGGTGCCGGGGTTCCTGCAGGGTTCGTATGTTTCAGCTGCAGGACAAATCGACAGCTTGTGAGTTCAGCACCTGGCAGGATTACTCCACACTCCTGGCTCTTGTCAATAACGTGCTTGTAGAGGAAACCTCTACTTCTGTGGAACTCGCATCTTGTATAAGATTCCTACAGTTTCCCACTAAGCATCACAACACAGGCACTGCGCTATTGAGATTAAGGAGAAGCAGTTTGTAAAGTGACTGGTCAATAGAAGAAAAGCAGAGCTTTGTGTGAGAACGGCTGCGCACACGGGAATTGTGGGATATCTGACCTCGACCATGTGATGGCCACAGAGGAGTAATAGATATTGGCACATTTACTCTGATAAGCCTCCAAGCAATTAAAGGATGCACATCCAGCCCCTAATCTCACAGGTTGCATTTGTCCTCAAGATTGGCTCCTGTGTCCTTCAACCAGAGGAGATAAGGCAGAAGGCTCTGACACACATAATTAGCATACCAAGAAGAAGTGGCAAACCAATTTCCTATTTAAACAACAGCCCCCAGTCATCAAATAAAGCACACTGACAATGCACACTGTTACGTGCAGCCTGGCATTTAAACCAAGACTTAAATCTCCACTGGAACCCATTAAAAGTTTGGCAAAAACTGTGTTGCGTTATCGCAAAAAAATTGGTGAAGGAAAATAACCTGTGAAAATTGACATTTTACATTAAGGATGATATTTTCAGTTTCTGCCTAAAAATATGAGGGAAAGTCTAACGAAAATTTATGTCCACTTCACAGTTCTTTCTGTTCATGTTACGTGCAAAAGGATAGCCAGCAATGAACAAATTCGATGTTTCTTAAGAATTTGGTAAGACATGTTATTTCTAAACTGTCCAGCAGGTGGCAGTCTAGTCATTTGGCGAACTGCTTACTTATAAACTTCACAGTAACTTGCCCTCTTTTCCCTGCATCAGGTGCGTTACAAGTGACAATGCAAGACTTTTGAGCATCCTCCATAACACAACCGCATGTGTGCCACAGGAATCAGGCAAATCTGGCGACACTCACGGACACACTTAGGCGTGCTCTCGCTCCATCTGGGGCCACTGGCGTCGCGAATGTGGCAGGTCAGCAGGCTGTTGCCTGACAGCACGTATCCTCTGTTGCAGATGTACTGGACCGTGGATCCCACTGTGAGCCGGGGGCCGGACGTGACCCTGCGGCTGTGCTCCACGGTGCCAAGGTCCGGGCATGACCTCACTGAACAGAGACAGTGGGAAGACCTCCTCAGTGTGTCTGTGGGACAGCCTTCAGTCCCTTTCATATATATAAGTGGCTGCTGAGCTGAGCTATTATGAGATAAAGATCATATTAAAAGTGAAGTGGAAAAAAAAAGTGAAAGTAATTTTGTATTGTTGGCCATGCCTTCAGTTCTGTATCGTTTTCACATCTTAATCAATAAGCTGGGTAGCTGTCATACTTTAAACAAGCTCACTAGGCACTTCAACTTACCCCATCATTAAACATGCATCTTCCTCAAAAATGATTTTTCATTTACCTCACGACACAACCGTAAATTAACATTATAGACCAGCGGTTCTTATCTTTTTTTTATCCTGGCACCCCCTGAGATTTTGAAGTTCCACCCCGCACCCCCAGCAAATAAAGACAGAAAAAGAAACACCTTCAATTTTCATGTCAAATAATCTTTCTGGATCCTCTGCTCACACCCACAGGAACTGACTCTTGCGACCCTTGGGGGTGCTGGCACCCCAGGTTAAGAACCACTGTTATAGACGATGTTTTGTTTTCGGTAAACAACCGGAGTAGAAAATGCCCGGCTGCTTCAAGCAAGGGGGGCTATCCGATTATAAATCGTTTCAATATCGAACGAATGCGCTATAATAAATCTCAACATGCTATTTAAATGTTTTCTGGCACACCGGCTTATTTGTGTTGTTAGATGGATATCAGAAAAGTAGCTGCGCCGTGGCATTGCTCCTCTTCACCACTCGGTGGCTCCTCGGTCATTTAGCAATGGCGCACGACAGCAGTGTGCACATATCAGCACGGCACACTTTCAGCAGAGTAATTAGCTCTGCCCAAATGACTTACGGTTTTCCATTAATGTTTTGATTTTAAATGTCTGCTTGTTAAATGCAGCGTGACTATTGTTTTGACATAAATTACACTGGTACTGTTATAAAACACTGTAATGAAAAACTGAAGATTATGCCCCCGGCCCTCGCCGGCATGGCCCTGCCAGCCTCGTTGCCGCCTGCTCCCACCCTGCTCATTCTCACTGGGATGTAGCCAATGCAGTCCAAAGACCAAGGAAGAGGTCAGAGACAAAGGCGGCATAAGATAGTTAATGCATCAAGCCTCCACTACGAGTGCAGCAGCTTTTACAAGTGGAGGAATGGTACGGCATTTTACATTATAATGTCAAGAATGGAATGGGCCCATGTTACATTTATGCAAAGCACTGAGACCATCTAAAGCTCCAAAATTCTTCTGCTACCAGCCCTCCAACCTCTGTGGGCAATACTCCTCTCCAGTGGCTCCTCTAACTGTTATTCTTAATGCATCCAAAGCACACTCTTTCTGTGTTGCAAGTCTTATCCACCTCTCTCTCTCTCTCTCTCTCTCTCTCTCTCTCTCTCTCTCTCTCTCTCTCTCGGTATCCCACACACCAGTTGTTCACAAAGTGTGATACACAGACAGACTGGAGGTCTGCAGGCTCACCTACTCATTTCTCTGGAAATGCACTGAGGTTAGTTCACACAAGAGCATCTATTTTTCTTGTTTCGGCCTCTCCCACTAGGGGTTGCTGCAGCGGATCATCCATCTCCATCTCACTCTGTCTTTTGCTTAATTCTCTGTCACACCACCCACCTGCATGTCCTCCCTCACTGCATCCATAAACCTCCCTGGCCATCTCCTTCTCCTCCTACCTGGCGGCTCCATCCTCAGCATCGTTATCCCAATATACCCAGCATCCCTCGTCTCCACATGCCCAAATGATCTCAATCTCTCCTCTCTCACTTCACCACAAGTATAAATGTACTGTAAGAATATTCAGCAATTATAACTGCAATTTAGTTAAAAATATTAGTGAAATATTCTCATAAAATGTAATATTTGTAGTATATTAAGAGGTAATTTGTTTTAAAGGGCATGAAAGAGGTATATATAAACATATGCAGTCCACTGCATCTGAAACTTGGTTAAAGTGGTCTGCTACAGAATTTGAGAACCACTACTCAACACACATCCCATAATTCTCTGACGTACTACATCTTTTATTTGTGCACCCATAACATTCATCACTATCCATCTCTCTCTGTTTGCAGAGTAAAAGGATTTATGCAAACACCTCCTCTCATATCCCACTAACTCTGCACTCGGCACTGAGAGCAGACACTGGATCTTGCCCTCTTTGTCCACATATTCAGATCTGCTTAACATCGGCCTTGGCACTGCCTCAACCCTGCGTTCACTGCTGCAGACTATTAGTCAATTCCCTCGCCGACAGGCCAAGGAGTCGTGGCAGTAATGAAGCCGAATCAAAAACACACCACATCTAGTCAAGACCCTGCGACTCTCTTAGTCATACAGTCAGCTGCTCACATAGCACCTGCGTCACCAGTGGCAACGGCGTTGCCCGGGGCTACCGTCGCGCATGCAGTGGCCAGAGACAACGAGCAGCACGGAAAGGGACTGGCACGCTTGAATGCCACGTTCCTCTAGCTGCTGCGCACATTCAGCCAGCATCGGGCTTCCCAAGCCAGCAGAGGGCCACAGAATCACGGATCCTTATCGACAGAAACAGAATGCTGTGGCGGGATGCTCCACTGAAACGTTTGGGCTCACTCAAATTCCCCCTTAATAAAATGCTTTGTGTACCTGCAGGCTCTTGCTGAGGCAGGGAAGAAAGAGCTAAATGAAACTGCGTCTAGAGCAGAAGAACCCATCCAACTCCCACTGCCACTGCCCCCCCCCCCCAAATACAAACACAATGACATTCTGAATAGAAAGCAGGAAAAAAGGACTTGTAGACACAATGCAACAAGAGCTGTTGTCGTGTTCTGAGCCCGGGAACAGAACGCGGCAAGACTGTGAATTGAAGCCACCTTCTTGTCACCGTAGTGTGACACAGAATTCATGTTATTACCCACAATGCCCCTCTCCGTTCTCAAGAGTCCTCTTCTGCGACCGTAGTGTGTGAGATACCTGGAAAACCTGCAGTCTTCCACCTACATTCACAAGCATGTATTGTTTGCATGACTTCTGTAGAGCTGAGCTGCACAGCTGCAAGCATGAGGTGAGGGTGGACTGTATTTCATTACTCATTAAAGGCACATTTAATGGGGGGGGGGCAATGGCAGAGGTGGCCTTTTACCTTTCTCGCAGCTGGGCAAGTCTCCACTCCATGTCAGGTCCCACTGGCACATGAGAATCTCCGTGCCCAGTAGCTCGAACCCAGGGTAGCACTGGTAGGTGACCACTGTGCCATGGATGTACTCGGGATGGGAGGTGCTCTTCCAGCCATTAGTGATCTCTGGCAGCTCCGGGCACGTGTCGTTGCGGGGCACCTCTGTGGGTGTTTTGAGTCAGAGAAACAAAATGAAGCAGAAAAAGCTGCCAAAAGGAGGGCATCGGATGGCATGACCACTTACCCCTTTGCCCTGGCATTGTCCCCGAAAGTGCAGACAGGCCTCTGATGCACCCTGAGCATTAATTAACCTCCAGTTAATCAAAAGGGCAGCATCTATTTGCAGTACGTGTGGAGTACTGCCGTGATAAAGGGCTACCAGGTGGCACGTCAGCACCCGCTGCTGTCCTTACACAGGCACGTAGGGCGCTGCCCCACACCCGACAAGCGCAGCTAATGCAGATGGCATAACTGTGTTTGTGCTCCAGACAGGCACACCTGTGCAGCTCAGCTGGGCTTGTGTGTGTGCACCGTGAGCAGACTGATAACTATGTACACCCCCTGCCCCTAGCACCTGCACCCTCCGCCGCCCCTGCTCCTTCACTCGGCATTCTGTTCCTATTTCTCAGTCGCATCCCCACATCATTTCATGTTACTAGAATATTTTTCCTTTTTCTTCGTTTTTTTTTTTTTTTTTTTTTTTTTTTTTACTTCCCAGCCCTCGCTGTAATTTCCCCACATTCCCAACAACAATTTTTGGAGCCAAAGAAACAATAAAAAGGTGGGATATCCACTCCTCCAATGCTCACCTCCCCCTACATTCATACTTCTTCCTCCCCTCTCCCCCTGCCATTACAGTGGAGTCAATATGCAAAGGTTGGTAAAACCCTCAAGAGTAACTGACCACCGAAATCTCCAGCTTCCTGCAATCAATTAATTTCTTCCAATGCTGGCAGGGAATGGGGAGGTCTCTGCAGGTCCTCTAGTCATATCCATGACAAGAGAGTCTAATTAAAAAACGCTTCTGTTTTAATTGGCACACGGAACAGTGTTTCACAGTGCCCAGGGTGAGGTGCACCAGGGGCAGATTTAGCAGATGTGTACTCGCCGCGATTGGGCCCGAGGGTCATCACCCATCCACGCGATGAAGAAAGGGAGAGGCTTGGCGCGTGGGGGGGGGGGTTGCCAGCGGCGACGGACGGGCCATACCGAAGAAGTGGATGACAAAACCGTTGTTATAGCCGAAGACGTTGGTGGCGGGGTCCGACTGGAACTGAATGGTGACGTCAGCCATCGAGGTGTACAGCTTGAAGCGCGGCCGCGAGCCTGCGTACTGCCCCAGGACCTTGGCCGTGAGGTCGTCGCCATCGTAGAAGGTCAGCACGTCGTTCTTGCCCACCTGAAGGCTGCACAGAGGCCGCAGCTACACGTCACACCAAACACCTGGGGATTTTGGTGCCAGTTTATCAAACCTATTCAGCAAAACGCTTCTATTGACCTGCTCCCAATAAATCACAACTGTGTGTATCTACGGAGAGTGTATTTTTTCCTCTATTATCACTCTGGGAATGAAATCACACCAGTGTGTGGGTCAGAATATTAGCAGTAAGAAGCACCTGGGCAGTCCTCAAGCAGCGATACACACCTGGCACGATGTTGTGTTAATACAGTCCCCAGACGTCCTGTTTCATTTGTTGGCAGTGTGTGACACACTACACCTGAAAGATAGGGTCGGCCCGTCTTCAAACACACAAAGACAGCCGTGCTGGCTTGTGAAGTGCACTTTTAGACTCAAGAGCTACCTGCCCTGAGATTCAAAGGCCAGACCGATGTAAGTGTTTGGCAAAGGAAGGAATGTGAAGTTTATTTTTAATGTTTGTTCTAATCGAATGATCAACCCTGACTGTAAGATGCTCTCTGATTCGCTGCTGCCACGCCCTTCTTCCTCTGTGCTGTCTCCTCATTCGCTCTCCGCACACTCCTTCTCTCCTCTCATCCTCCCTGGACTTTATTCTTTTACTGTCCTGCATTAATCTCTAAGCCTGACTGCAGTATCTCCTAGATCTAAAATAGACCTTGCCTTTACACCCATGAACAGCTGGTTAGGACAGTAAAAGATTCCCTTTCATCTTTCAAGCCAATTTTCCATTCCTAATTGGACACTTCTGCGACCCAAAAAGTATCACACAAACCTACAGGTCATTGAGGCATCCTTGTCAGTCACATTAAACAGTTAAACTCCAAATTCAATGACTGTAATTTGCATTTGACACATATATCATTTAGGTTGGCTTGGTGGATCTGGAGTACCAGACGCATGGCTCAGTCTGTTAATAGTGGCAGACCCAGAACAGAGACCAACTGTGAGCCCCCACTGTGAAACCGAGATGAAACAAGGGGCGGGAAGACATCAAACATCATGTCAGCACAAATGTGTTTCCATAACTACAACTCCACAGGGCTCAAGCCACAGAACACCACCTTGACTTTTCAAGTGAAAACAGACGACAACCACTTACTTTTGACCCAAGCAGAAAGGTGTTTTTCATCTGAGCTCACACACGCCTCTAGAGGTAACCGCAACAAGCCAGGAACATTACAAATCCTTGGAGACAAGAGGAATCGACTCAATGGCACCCGGGGAAGACAGAACATCAGAAGTGCTCCTTCTTACCGAGTCCCTGAGGTTATCACCTACTGTGGTTTGCTGCAAAACTATATATATATATATATATATATATATATATATATATATACACACACACACACACACACAAATTTGGAAGCTGAGCATGCCTGGTGGATTTTAAATAAAACATAGAAGATAAATAATTAATAAACCATTCTCCAAGATGTAGCTCATAAATATGTTAGTGCTAAAACCTCAGTCCGATCATCTTTGTTTAAAGGATACACACATCCCATGTCCAGGGCTATTTGGGAACTGCCAGGAAGCCTAGATTTGACAGTGGTCCATCGCATATCTCTTGCGAGCAATGATCTAAGGTACCCGTCACACTCACTGACATTGGGAGCATCCCTGTTCAAAACGGTACTACAGAGCACTTTTGTCAGTCATTTTCCCTTTCTTAGAAGTTCTAAGAGCTCAAACCGTGAGCAGCATGACAAACAGAAAAATCAATTCTCATCTTCGGTGCATGTCAAGGCTGTGTACTTGTGTTTGCAGCTGTACGATAAGCAAACGTACAAAAAAAAATATTTAAGTTATTATTGCTTAAAATTTTGTTATTTCCTCCGTGTTTAGTTTTTTCTGAGAAATTTCTGACAATAAAATCGTTTTCGGTCTACCACGGGCCAGATCTCCAGGCAGGGGGTACCGTGCCTTGTACCCTGCGTTGGCTGGGATCGGCCCCCACGCAACCCTTTCAAGAACAAGCAATTGGGAAATGTATTGCTGTGCAAAGGACAAAAGCTTTTTAATGTTCAAAAGCAAATTACATAATTAACCCATAAATGAAAGTGGGCACCACCTATTCCTGTGTGCTCTCTGCAGAAAAGACGTAAGATTTACGTCTAACATTTTCATGACGGCATGCGAAGTGCTCTTAGAAATGTCCATACAGTTCCAATGTCTAATTACACAGCGATCCAAGCCTTGCTCTTGTTACCCTGACAACCCATGGTGTTCTGCCTCCACTGTTCCCATAGCTTGACTACTGACACCTGCCATCTCCACATGCTAAGGGTGTGCTTGGGGGCGGAGCCGGTGAACACATCCACTTGCCAAGGATCAAATGGCATATCTGCCTGCCACCTTGCATCGTCCCCGACCTTCACGCAGCTGATCCTCCCCATCTCACACGAACTTGGACGAATACCCGTCTTGCATTCCTCAAATGGCAACGCTTTAGCAACGTTTCTCAGTCACTTAAGGAACATCATCAGCCAAGCATGGAGCCCATTTTCCACCCAGAATGATTTTGGTGAAAACTAAATGACATAACTGTGTGTTTTTAATAACAAAGTGCTAGCCAGTTTAGCACAGTTTGTCAGCACATGATTGCTGACTGCATTCTTGCTGAAGGAAATAAATGGGCCACAAATCAGACAGACGCATCACATTCCCCCTGAGGCCGCAGGAACAAAAGCGGTAATGATTTTTTTGTCAGCACAAAATACCAAAATTAAACTATGACTAGTTTCATCAAAAACAGCTGCGATTACAGGATATGACCTTTTTGGTTATATTTGCTATCGAGGTCACTTCCAAAAAATTTTCTTTATCCTCTTTGATTAAGGCTATCTTCAGTCTCTAAATATTTTTTTCAGTCCACAAAAAAAGCTGAAGCAACTGAACACCCAGAAGGATAATGGTGAATTGAGAACATGTACACACTGCAGAATGCTGGAACTCATTATGCTCCATAAAGCCGAAGGTTGGTGGACGTCCACTTGTCCTCCCAGTGTTGGACAATCACTTGACAAGAAGGGTCTTTTTAGCGTTTTACTTTGGTGTATTTGAAAACGTGGAGACCTCCAGCTACTGAACACACATGACTGTCTGCTAAAATAAGCTGAAAGACAAACTGACATGATGGAAAGATATGAAAAGATCACATTTCAGTCGTCTGGAAAAATCTGAGCGAGCGTGTTGTGCTGCGGCGAATGGCGTCTGCTAAGAAGACCGGTCACGTTGTCCATTCCACAATGGCATGTAAAGAACAGGACGGAGATGGCTGGGCCGCTGGGCACCGCAGCCGTGTCGCCTGACAAAACACTTTGCTCTTCCACAAGGGTGAATCCTGGCAGGTGCTTTTTTCTTACCCTTCCTGAAATAGGAATTAAAGAGGAAAGTTTGTATGAAAGTGAAGGCAAAAAAGAAAGTGTAGAGAGAAAGGAACAGAAAAGGAGTCTTTTGTTCCCCTGGGGGTTTTAAGCACACTGGATGTTAGGCTGTGTTCAGCTTTGTGCAGCTTAAAGTGGCTGTCAGTGATGTTGTGTGAACGTGCTGATGAGACCATTACCTGGAAGGACCCCATTAGCACCTGGCACCGGTGAGCGCACAGGCTCCTCTATGGGGAGGGGGGTGTTGCGTGTCCAACACAGCCACCCCTGATTCCCCCCTAAAGGATGCCACAGGTAAAAACAAATCACTTGCACACATCAAGTCAGCTGCCACGTGAACCTGCCACAAAAGCCAACTGTCTCCCAGACTGCAGTTACACGAGAGGATGAGCATAATATTCCTGATGGATGTCCCGCCAGGAGGCTTGTTCTGTACTCATCATTAGGGCCCATATCCAGTTCCATTCACAAAGACTAACCTACCTGAATAATCACTCCCCTGAAAAATCCCATTTCTAATCAGACAAGCACGTTTGTGCCACTGTCCATCACACCTGCTGTCTCCTCAGAAAGTCCTCAGAGCTCTCACTAGTGTGTACCAAGCGGGGGTTCCCACAGACTCCAGCTGTGTCGCGTTTCAGCACCTCAGGGCTGAACCATTTTTCCAGAACGTTCCAGTCATCAGGCAGACTCGAGGCGAACACATAGGTTATACTACACTTGTTCTATCACAGATTACAGAATACTGCCTGGGGTTGAAGGTAGGTATATATGGCTGCTTTACCCTGTTTTTTTGTGTAAAATCATATTTATTTTGATTCTGTATCACCTTATAAATTATACAGCATGCCCAGTTCAACAGCCTGAATTGTGAATATTTCAATGGCTCTGACCATCTTTTTGCCGTTTTCTATTCATGCTTTTACATGTTGGGGCAACAAATGAACAGACTCATTGTGAAGTGAAAGGGAGACATTTGGAAAAAAAAAGTCTAAAGTCACAGGAAACCTGGTCATTTCTCTTAAGGGGGCAATGTCAGACATTTCTGCATAAGGGCAGACATGGGGCTACCACAACACAAACAGAAACTTTTCCCTTTCAGAGGCACAAAGATAAAATGGGAGAGAATGAGCAAAGGGGTGGAGTCACTTTTTTGAGTCACCCTGGGTCACACTGGGCTTTAGGTCACATTGGCCAAGGGCTAGAATCATTTTGTACATCACACTGGCTAAGGGGCACAGCTACGTCCTGTCGTTCATATGGATGAAGAGGTGTAGTCAAATCACTTTCACGTTGCCTCGTGTAGTGTGTGCTGAAGCAGTGACCCACGGTTACATGACTCTGTGGACATGGGGTGAGTTTCAGCTGTCATCCCAGAGACAGAAAGGGCTGTCTGAAAAGACAACATCTCGCCTTTCTTCCTTTTCTTCCCTAGATCAGCTGCTCACGTAGCCGTGAAACAACAGGCACTGCAAATGAAACACAAGCCACACCGACTCTGTTTCTCCCTCTCGGCTGAAAAACCTTACAGGCTGGTGGCATAAAACTCCATATCGATCAGCAGCATTAAAATGAAGGCCAAACTCCACTGGACAAAACTGCAGTAAACAAGAAAAACATTGTACTGTGCAATATTTATAAAGTGCAGCACCCAGCAAACAGAAGCAAAATTCAAAATTAAATTAGTATTCTGCATGGATATGCATAAGTTCTGCATTAAGTACACACAGATATGTCTGTTCCTCGGGCATCCTCTTGTTAAGATAGAAACAGACGATGAAGCAAGATGTCAGGATCATTTTGATGGGATCGATGTGTGTCTGTATTCCAGCGGTGTCCGAACACATGCCTCTCTTACCGCAGCAGCTCCACAAATAGTTTGCTATGTAGCTGCTGTCCAGCGCTGTAAACCGTTACTTTAAAACCTTAAGATATTTGTCGTTTAATTGCTCTTGCAATCCATTCATTCTCTAGCGTTATTTTCTTAGCAGAGGGGGATACTTTCAGAGGCCACTGTCCAAAGCTGGTATTTCTGCTCTTCCATCCATGCTTGGCCTTAAATTGAACTTTCTCAAGCTTTAATGAGAACAGTCAGGCCTGGGCGACTTTCGCATTCCGTAGCAAATGCTGCCGATTCCCTGTAACCGCGGGTAAACACAGAGCACACTTCATTTCAGCACCAAGCTTCACCTGCAATGGCACCAGATCTCAAACAGTCTGGGCATTAAAGGAAAATAAGGATTTTGCCATGTTCTTTTGTTAATTAAAATTTTTAAATATTAGTTTTAACACTGGCCTTTTGGCTTTCTGCCTGGCTGATGGAGAAGGGGAGATGTCTCCTTGTCATTTGCTGACAATCAACGCCCCCGCACCACATACAGGACTGTTCTTGCCAAAGCCACAACAGATGAATAATACTGCACTGTCACATGCCTTTACAGAAAAGACACTGCAATCTCAGTGTGGCAGCACACGTCTCTGTCACTGCAGTTTGCAGCTGTCACACCCTCCAGAGAGTGGGCGTGGGAGCTACCTGTTGCTGCCAGCCCTGACTTGGCTGTAAACTGTCTGGCACAAATCACCAGCCCTATGGTACCCACCCCCCACACGCTCAGTGATCTCTGACCTCTACGCTCTGCCCTACATCTGCATCCTTGCTCCGCAACAGGAACAACTCAAACCGAATAAAAAAAAACATAGTACGTTTGGAATTAGGTGAGTTGCCTATAGTTTAAAATGTTTAAAGATACACATAAATTGGTAATTATCAGCACAATTTTTAACGTGAAATATTTTTAGTAGCTTCTGGTGCCAATTTTTGCCCCTGTTTTTCACAAACTAGCCACCAGAGGGCAGTCCTACCTCCCTCAATAAACACACACAATCATGACACCATGTTCTCATTTTCTTGGCAGGGACACACAAGTGTGTTGACTCTCCTCTCTCTGGCTGTTGGCTTGACCAAACTGGGACCCGCCTGCAGGTGCATGGCCTGTCACCTATGCCAATGCCCCCCCACACCACCACCCCAAGTCCCTGCAAGCAAGGTGCAGTCTAATCAGCCACAGGCAAGCCCTCCTGTTCTGGCTAAATTAATTAATCAGGCACCATTACCTACCGTGTTCACTGGTAATTGCAAATGTGGGTACAGTGATGAATGATTATTGAGGAATGAAAGCGTTCTCATTACCAGGGTAAAGTGTTCTTGAATCCCTGTAATGAGGCTCTTGCATGTGGACGGCTTTGCAGTCACCTCACTAATGCATTACCAGTCCCGTCACAAGTCTCATTTCAGGCATATCTCTTCTGCTAGCTCGTGGAAAGATAGCGTCGTGCAAGGCGCCAAAAAGGTCAGAGTTGTAGAATAATAAGCATTTCAGTATAACAGGGGTCTAAAGTGGAAAAAAACCCTGGTGCCATGCCAACTCGATCAGCTCCAAATTGGTGTGTATCATCCACAGTGATTACAACCTTATATATTAAGGATGGCCATTGTGCAGGAACTGTAATGCAAAACAGCTGCAATTTAATTCATACACTGGAATATGTCACCGCACTGAATGGCTAGACCAAGCACTTGAATGTAATGGTGAAGCTGAGTGTTACAATGCTTAAATGGAAAGCCCAACATTCTTCAACTATACAGGAAGCAAAAATAGAACACTAGAGTCATCGCCATTAGCAACCATCAGTAAATTGGTGTCAACGCATAGTGCCTAGAACCTGGCTGTATGGAGCCTTTAATTAATGAACCTAGGCTAGTGGAAAACAAAGCCATGTAGCAAACTTGAACGAGCATCGCTTAAGTTCACAAGGCTCTCCGTGTTGAACCTTAGCTTTCACGCGAGCTCGTGTTCTTCGTATAAATTCTGAAGCCTTCCTCCGCCTACATAGCGGTGCCCGTTTTATGTGCCTCCCTGATAATGCCCCATATGTTGTTTGATAAATTTGGTAATTTAAAAATGAAAGAGGGGGTAGGCTTGTGTCATGCATCTGGGGGGGGAGATTGAGTGAGGATCACCCACCCAGTGCTTCATCAAACCCATCTGTTTCAGAGTCTTCTTCGTCACAGCATCTTGAAATTTTATCGGCACATTTTATAGTTTTGCTTTTGATCATCTGAATTGATTCAATTGAATTGAATTGAATTTATCGCATGTAGAATCATCAGAAATTTGGAAGCAAACAGGGATACAAGGTGCCTCTGCGGACAAAGACTTAAGGTGGAGGGGTGTGGCGTCATGTCTGTTGAGACACAAAGGGAGCACAGCAGGGTGTTCGGCATTCAGGGTGGGGTGGCACCTCCGTGTTATTTAAGTTTCACCAGGCATCACATAGCTAAACGAACAAAATTCTCATCAGTGTTACAGATAACAAGGCGGGCGGGGGGAACGCTAGCATCCGCGCTCGCCGCATCCGCCTAAATCGCTTCTCATGCTGCTCAATGGGAAATTAATTTTGTTGACAAGTTCTTGCACTGAACACTGCAGATGCCATTTTTTATTAGGGGTGTACAATGTTGGCACCGAAGCCGCCGGGGCGACGCGGGGGGAAAAAAAAAACCTGAGAGAAACATATGCAAATGAGATAACATTAATTAAAGAAGCCAAATTATTGAACGCATGAATAACCTATCAAGGCTTGACACGGTTTGGCCCCATGCTCCAAAGCGTCACCTGACAACACAATCACCGAAAATCCTCGTTCCCTTGCTCCACGTAATTGATTCAGAAGCAAGCCTCCTTCGCAAAAACTCAATGAAATAATTAGTTTCCTCTAGAGTTTTGTTATTAACCTTTGTGTGCTGCTGCTTGCACGTCCCATTCATGTGCAAAACAACCTTTCGCTCCCTTTATTCTCCCTTCTGAACACAGCCGTTATCTCCTTACACTCTTCTTCGTCTGCTTTCTCTGAAGTGGAGTCAGACTGCGTCGTGTAATAACCTTTCCTAAGGTACGGTCTGGATGAAGCGTTGCTAAATGTCTAAACAAGCACGCGAAACAAACTAGCAATACTGCGTCGCTACTCGCACGGCCCCGATGATACACCGGTCGCGGAAATTTGTTTAGCAGAAAACTCTGACGAATGTGAATAACTAATCATGCACCTCTTTAGTGTTGTAGCCACTACAGTGCAGCCAGTCAACCTTGGGCCCCCAGAGGTTTTTTCTCCACACTGTGGAGTTTTTGGTTCCTCTCCTCCGTTGTTGTCTGGCTTCATTCATTTGTATTAATTCTTCAATATCTGTAATTTCCTGTGTAAAGCGCTTTGAGGCACATTGTTGTGAAAGGTGTTATATAAAAATTAATTGAATTGAATTGAATTGAATTTAAGCACACAACATATAACACAACAAGTTCAATGTATACATCCAACTAGGTGTAGATAAACTCAGGTGGCAGTCTGTAAACAATACTGACATCAATCGCTTGGCGTTCAGGCGCAAGTTCCTTCCCTTTGGGAGACAGAGCTCAACACGGTTTATATTCCACAGTCTCAGTACATCACGCGTGTTGAGGCGACATGGGGTCGAACTCGAAGTTGTTTTATTTCAGTTTCATAAGGAAGGCTGTAGCAGAGGCCCCGCACTGTGTACAAAAAAATAAACATGTAGATGGAGAGACAAGCTTCCTTTGATCTTTGTGAAACAAACTGAGTAATTCAACAGGTCTGGGAGTTAGTGGCTTATGCCTTGAACAGAGTGTACGGAACAATCGGTTAGTGGACAAAGTCTTTCTAGATGCGAAATGGAAGGAACTGTGTGTTTGGTGGCAGGCTAGCACTCAGCAGCCGACAGCAGTCCATGAGAGATCTGTCAGGAGGCTGCTTATTCATCTATTTCAAACAGCATCAGGTTCCACAGGACCACTCACTCACTGTCAGCAGCCAGAGGGGGTTTCTGGGTAAATTGGTCAGCTGGGAGCATACCCAGATTTGCAGCTCAGTGCCAACTGAGTGGGAAAACAAAAATTTACCACTTTTGCCTTAAAAAACAGCACTGGTAGAGATGCCCTTGCTCATATGAAAAAAAGATTTTTGTCAGACTGTGTGTGTGTGTGTGTGTGTGTGTGTGTGTGTGTGTGAGAGAGAGCAAGAGAGAGAGCGAGAGAGAGAGCAAGAGAGAGAGTGAGGCCTGTGTTTTCCCAACACACTAGAGTTTTTTTTAACACTAATGCTGGAAAGGTCTCAACACAGACAAGCTGTGAGCATGTCAAAGACAGTGTCGAGGGACGGGTGACTAATAGACAAGTCGGCCTCTTGAACAGTCAGTCCTGCTACAAAGCCAAGTTCTGCCTGAGTCCAGGCCCCAGGGGCTGGCTTTCAGCAGACTGACAGGCCAACAGGAGCTCCGGGCACACACACACAACAACATAAGCCCATCAAACTGCCTGTAGCTTACAGCCCCCTGACATCTTGGGGGTCAGTTCAACTCTATCTTTTTTTGCATGGCTGTGCTTTCTCCCTAAGGGGTTTTGTTTACTTTGCAGTAAAGCCAATGTGGGTGGAAGGGGGGGGGGGGGCAGTACTTACACTTGAATGTCCAGCATGATCCTCTTGTCTTCCTCGACGTGAATGCCCCAGATGCAGTCCTGACCCTTGTCGTAGGCCTCGGGCCAGTTGGGAGAGAGCACAACTCCAGCAGAGTCCGTCATCTCCCCACTGCAGACAGCTGGGGTGCAGCAAAGGGTACGAGAAAACCAGTAAGGATGCGGCATGAACATGACTGGCAAGGAGCCCATGTGGCATCAGGGCATTCACACGCAAACACGCACGCTGGGACACAGTGAAGACAGAGGACTCCCACCAGCACACCCATGCATATTCACGCACACAGAAGGACAGACCGCAGGCAGCCAGCAATGCCAGGACTGCCCCGCGTTATTTGCTTCGCACCCACAGCACTGTCAGGACTGCACTCCGCTTGTCCCTTAACGCACCACAAGTGTATGAGGTCTTATCAGTATTCTTGGACTAACAGAACATCACAGAGTTGCTCCGGCTCCCTGGCAGGAAGTTTTGTGCAAGAGAAACACGTTTCAATCTGAGTTCATGGCACTAAGCGAGAGAAAACACAACAGTAGGTGTTACTTTCACAAAAACACCCAAGTCAGACTGGTAAAAACTCATACATTCTCCTCCCATCACTAGTTCTCATCACAGAACCGGAAGCCCGGAGTATGACCTTGCCAAACAGTTAAAAACAGACACTTTATTTCACTTTTGACTTGCTGCTCTTTTCTGTTCTCAGGCGGTTTTTGCTCAAGTAAGTTTCGGTGTCGGGATGCGACACCGCGAAGTGAGGGAGCCGGCAGCCAGGCCACACTTTCTCTCGTACATGTGTGCAGGGGAGGAGAGCTTTAACCAATGAGCTGAGTGCACGCTTATTGCATGCTCTCATTAAGAGTCCCAGACGTTACAGTACCAACCACACTGGAGACAAAACTTACCACACATTGCAACGGTCCTTACGCCTGAGTGGTACGCGGCTCCGCGTATTACTGACCTGCCACTGTGCCCAGTGACATGCCACCCTCCCTGGGGTCCTGCAGGCACCCACCTCTGCAGGCGGGCTCCGTCTCGTTCCACTGCGGGTTGTTGGGGTCCATGCACTCAATGAGTACCGAGCCCTGCTCCAGGGTGTAGCCGGGGTCGCAGGCAAACTCCACGATGGTGCCCGCCGCATAGCTGGCATCGCTGCTTGTGAAGTTGCCATACTTCACAAACGGCTCGTAGCAGTGGCCCTGAGCAAAGGCTGAGGAGCACACAGAAGACCAGTCAGCAGGCTCTGCTTTACACCTTACCAACTGGTCTGAGACAGGACAGGGCTCAGCGCTGCCACAGACTAACTCAGATACTCAACACGTTAAAAGTGGAGAAAGGACATCTGAAATTAAATAATACAAATGCAAACCACTTTCTATTGCCTATAACCCATGAAATACAATGTCACTTCCCTGAACAGCAGCCAACCTGACAGGCAGATGTTAAAAAGGCTGACAGTGTCCATCCAATCCAAACCAAATGCTTATAGTAACAGTTTACTGTTGCTTTGTCTGTATAGGAACCCAAAATGTTTGTATGACTGCACTGGAGTTTAGCTTCTGTCTTCTTTCAGTCGTCTGAGTTCTGGCTGATTGTGAGGGCCGTGATTCTGTTTAAAATTCCACTCAACTCCGTGGGTGAAGCTCACTGCCGAATGTTCCAATTAAAGAGCCCCTCCTGAATCTAACCTTTTCAACCCAGACCCTTCTGCCAAATGAATTATTCACTCATAACTCTAAGACTGTTTACTAAACTCCTTTTTATTCCAAACTCATGAGCAGAATTTGTTTATACATCTAACAATTGACTAAACAATTTAAATCTTGTCATAAAAATTGTTCCACGCTACTTAATGTTTCCCAGAGATCCTCTAGTAATAACAACAACAATAAGGACTCATATCGCATAACTACACTTCATGAATATGGCTGTTTATGACCTAGCACTCAAGCAGAAAGAAGAACATTATTTTATTATTACTATTTAAAAATCATGCCTTATACAGGCATCAGATGGCAATGGTGACAAACTGCAGTTAGGAACATAGATCAGCTCTAGTCCTGTATTCAGCACTACCAAAAATAACATTACAAACACAAACCAGTAAAGAGTAAGTTATTTGGAGCGAGCAAACTGTCCAGTACAGGGACTGTAAAATCTTTAGACCTCCATAAGACGCTAATAATAGGAAAAAAAGAACACAACACAGCAGTAGCTAAAATAAGTAAAAAGAAACAAGGCGGTAATGAGAATTGAAGCCTACCTGTGTACAGTGCATTAAAACAAACTGCGCCGTGCTATATTTGAGAAACTGCTGACAGGCTGGATGCAGGTTATAAATAGAGCTTAGTGTTTACACGTGGAAACTGACTTGTGAGCACTCCGGAGGGTTCCTGTTCCTACGAGCTGCACCTGTCGTGGTACGTGTGGCTTTTGCTCTGGGAAGGTTCGCCGCTTAACAAAGAAGGTAAGACAAGGCATGCCCCACCCCCTCCCTGAGGTCACCACTGGGAAAAAAAATATGGGGGGCAGGAGAGGAGGTCTGGGGCATCGTGTTGTTTAAGGCAAGGCCTTTCTGAGTAATGAGAGGCACCAGAGAAGCCCAGCAGGTACCTGATGGGCAGAGTTCATCGTCCTGCCCTGCAGTATCCTACCCCTATCTGTATCCTCAGCTGTTATTACTGCAGGGCTGCATGACCTGTGGACCACAGACCAGCCACTACCCTTCTTTATACGTAATCAGGCCCGAAAATGTGCCAAAACTCTGCTATGGCCATTGAAGGGAGTAGAGATGAGAATCTGGGACTGAGGTTGAGAGCTCCACCCACTTCACTGGAGACGGATATTTTCACTCGGTGGTTGCGAAGCACCACAGCACCTCTCAATCACACAGCTTTCCTTAAGCGCACTGCATGTTAAACACCAGGAAAAAACTAAAACCACTTTTGTGCATCGCAAATATTCTGAGCCATCCACTTGAACGATTGTCAGCAGACTGGCCACTGTAACCTACTCGAAGGTCTCCTGTGAGGACGTGCAGCAGCGGTCATGGGTGAAACCTATCCGCTGGCTGTCATCACCAATCCACAGCATCGCACGTCTTCATTTACAGGAAGGACTTCTACCATAGCTGCTTTTGCACCCACACAGTACTTTTCAAAAACAGAACCAAAGCAGACAGCTGAGAGGTGTAAGAACTAGCACGGCCTTGAGCTGAACTTCGTGCCCACCTTCATATCGGATGGCGACGCCTGTGGACGTGCCCGACCCGTCGGTGGTGAGCTCCACAAAGAGATAGCGGCCAGTGCTGACAATGCCCTCGTTGGGCAGATACTCCACCTCGTAGGAGTCGTACAGGGGGGGTGAGTCAATGTTGTTGCCATTCTTTATCAGAAGTCTGGACAACAGGAAGAGAACGTGGTCCGGGACAGGACAGAAGAGGACATGTCCAGACAGGACAGGAAAAAATAAAAGAAGACAGAAGAAAACAGGACAGAGTAGATGAGAATGCAATGGACATCAACCACCCAAGTGTTTGTAAGGAGCCACAGGGCTGCTCATCTCACTTTATTAAAAGTTCATCTTTCGGCCTACAGACAGCCTTTGTCCAGAAATAGCACATATTACACCCCACATGTCTACAAGGCCCACCAGTAACTGGGTGATGGAATTTTAATACTTATTTAAACGGGTTTAAAAGATAGAAAGTTTAACCACAATATAAGGTCACACCTCTGGGGGGAATAGCAACACTAATGATATGGAGCACAGTGGCTACACAGGCCTGGAGTGAGAGAGTCCGCTTCAGCCAGCCCAGCGATTGCTTCTTAGGAGCTAATTAGTTCCAATATAACTAGTGCTTCTAATTGGAAGCAGAACAAAACTGAACGGATGGTTTGCACGGCCGGGTGGAGCGCCCCACGGACCCACCTGTCATCATCCTCGGCCAAAGCCACCTTTTCGAAATGGATGTGCAGCCGCTGACCCTCCGGGGCCTCCAGCACCCAGTGGCATGTCAGATTGTTGCTGTAGTTACCCGGGAAACCGGGGGACACTATGCGCCCCACGGTGGCGTGCTTGATCATCCCGCCGCACGCCGCTGCGTCGACCCGGGGGGTGGGTGCGAGAGAAGGAGAAATGAGAGAAGGGAGTGAGCAGGACGGCCAGTAGGGGGCAGTCAGAGAAACCAGGGAAAGCAGGTGAATGAACTGTGTGCATCTGTAAACAGAAATTTTTTTTTGCATTCTGTTCAGAATGTGAGTTAAGTCTCAGGGAGACAGGCTTAAGGAAACAGAACTACTCCTAAACAAGCCAACAGAAAAAAAGGGTAGAAAAAGGCAGAGGCATTAGATCCTTCAGGCCAGAAGGGTATCGAGTCAGAACATCTGCTGAGGATGGGGAAAGGAGTGCAGGGAAACCATGCATGGTGAAGCTGGAGAGACGAGGGGGTGCGCCCAGGCTGCCACACTGACTGGCATTGACATGATGCTTGCCGTCAATGATTCAGGGCAGGTCTGGTGTGTGCCAAGGTATGTTGGCCCTCTCGAACGTTACGTTTACACCATCTCTGCACGTCACACAGTCAGCCGGTCTGAATGAAGATGGCACCACTGCTACCCACACCCAGGATTCAGCCTAAGAAGTCGAAGAGATCCTCAGCCCAAATGGCACACCCCTCCTGAGAGAACATCTTATTTAGGATGAAAACCATCCCTTGAGTTTTGTCAGGCAACTGACATTTGGTCACACAGACTTAAACTTCTTACAACAGCCTGACTGTGCCAAGGCCTGGCAGGTTTATATATTAACTCTCCCTTGCTGAGGTTCATCACACCAGGTGAGGGAGGGGGCAGGGGGGATGTTTAAAATTCACCTCTCTGCACAGCAAGTGTGCTGCCTGACACCATTAAAGCCAAAATCGATGATTAAACCCAAATTCACTTTTCAGGAAAAAGAAGCCAAATGTATCAGACTGAATTGCAGTCAAGTCTAATTACTCCTACTCTAGCAAAAATGTTTATTTAGTTATCAAGTTTCTCTGTGTTTCCGAGGTGTTATTGACAGCCTGGCACAGAATTTAAGCGCTGAGATGCGGGAGGCTGTGGTGAAACAAAACTCCCTTGTGATCGAAATAAACCACTGAGCACTGAAGCCGACATATTAAATTAACAAGTGTAACCTATGCAATGCCAACGGTGGAATGGGATATCTATATCAGCATCTAAAAGGAAACAAATGAGAAGGGGAAAAAAAATTTTATCAACACAATGACACAATGCATGATGGTTACATGTCCCCAGATGCCCTTGGCACCACGCGTGTGAGTACATGTGCATGCGTGCATCTCGTGAACCTCACCCAGGCACCGTGGCTCTTTGCCACTCCAGTATGGTGTGGTGGCATTGCGGCACGTGAGCGAGGAATGGCCCTCGAGCTGGTAGCCGATGATGCAGTAGAAGTACGCTTCTCCCCCGGCATGGAGGCTGGTGACGGACACGTCCCCATAGGCTGGCCGCTGGGGGAAGGGACAGCTCAACAGGAAAGCTACGGAAATGTTAGGGGAAGGAAAGAGGAGAGGGAGAGGGAGACAGAGAAACAAAGAGACAGAGAGAGATAGCTAAGAGGAAATAAATTATCTGGTGTAACACAGGACACAAGAGAAGGTTGTGCAAAACATCCCCTAGTGCATTTCCTACATTTATTCTCTCTGTCTCACGGCCAGGTATACAAGAGCCAGGGCCTCCATGCTGCCACCCTTATGACCCATTGGAGAACTGTTACGACAAACCAGTTATCTCCAGACAGACGGATGCCATTGCAGCTAAATGCACAGGACTGCACGGCACCTGAGGATCGGCTGGCCGTTATGGACAGCCTCCGATGGACTGCACCTGTCCCCGCTCCTGATAAGAATCAGAGAGCAGGCCCTCCCGCCTGCTCAGCACCCGCGACAGACAGGGCCCCTGCACGCTTTACATTAGAGAAGAGTAAATGGGGAAATCAGTGAGCCGTGAGCCCTACGGCTGCTGATGGAGGGACCCCTCAAAAGGAATCGCTTCACAGATGCCTCACGCTTAAGCAGCAAGGACAACTGGAGGAGCAGATTGAGATCAGGGGCTGTCACGCTGAGGGCTGAGGGCTGGGGGCTGCGAGGGAGGGGGCACGGGGCGCGCTTATCGCGACAGAGTTCTGCACAGGTCACTTTACTGATGCTTACAGACAGCAACGGCAGACCAATATCCACCAACTCGCCTTTCCTTAATGTTTTAACTCAGTTTGGCGTCTTTATTTTAATTACAGCTGCACTGAAAGTCATTGCATGTCAGAGGGGGACAAAATCAGTAGATCAGGCACTCTGTGTTTAAACGATACAAAGGTACGACGACCAGAAGTGCAACAGGAGATGGGCTGCTGAGGAGAATAAAAATTATGTTGGGGAGAGTGAGGTGCTCTATGTGTACAGGAATGAGGACAGAGAAGACCCCTGCCAAAATCTCAAAGGCTCATCACTGGCCCCCTGTGGTCCCTGCTTATGGGGCTGCACACTACCTGTGGACACCTGCTGCTGAAATTCCCCTGTGCCCAGAAGAGCATCACAGCATTAGTTTAACTACAAGTGAGTGTCTAGCTCATCGT
>JABJVR010000083.1:667096-683214 GCA_025773905.1 Chitala chitala
CCCCCCCCCCCCCCCCCCCCCCCCCCCCCCCCCGCCCCCCCCCCCCCCCCCCCCCCCCCCCGCCCCCCCCCCCCCCCACAAAGAAAGGCTCCCCAGAATACTGGACTGGATGTACCACTTAAAGCTTTCACACCTCAATGCCACACAAAGAAATGAAGAAAAAAAAAATTAACATTGCAATGCCACATTCCACTTCAGAACACTAGTGGTTATGAGTTTGTGACCGTGACACAGTGAGGTCTTCTGATCGCCATGAGCCTGCAGTCTCCTTGTTGCCATGCCGATGGTGGAGAGTGGCAGGACGCAGCTTAAGGTGGGTAAGTTTGAAGAGCACTGAACAACAAGACTGTTTGTCTCTCTGTCCATATGGGGGGGGGGGGGGGCTGCTACGCTGTCGTTTCAGTCGGCTTGCCCTCACTGTCACTGTCATCCAGGTAGCTGGCACGGGAGTAGCGGGAGCGGTATGACCTGCGGGATGCCCCCCCTTCTTTCTCGTCATCTTCCTCCTCTTCATCGGATCTATCAAGGCCGTAGCGTCTTCGACTAGATGGTGGGCTGCAGAAAGGAAAGCCAAGAAAAGTCCTTCAATTAGCACTTGAGCCTCATAGTCTGGAAGACATTTAATCTCCCAGACATTTCTCAGTCTACCTTGGGTTAAATACAGGCAAAGCTGTCTTCCTGGTGTGTGTTAATTTGCTCAGCTACTTCCATGACGACCGGTGCAAAACTGATGCAATCAGGAGTAAATATCAACACAAAGTTAATGCGGCGATGCCAAAGACCCATCAACACACAGAAACAAACAAACAAAACAGAAGCATTCCTCTCATCTAAAATTACTTTTTAATTCAGAACTTTGAGATACACTTGGACAAAAAAGTAAATTTTAGATCAAAAAGCTTGTTTAATGGTAAAAATTTTCCTTTCAACTTCTTGGGAAAAAAAAAATTCATGGGTTTGGATTGAGGAAGACCTTTTATAAAAACTAATTTCAACACGATTCGTATATCTCCAGCCTGAATACTGTTTGTTGCCTTTTTTGCCAACGATCTTAAAAAATATAATTTGCAACTAGCAGGAATGAATCGGCTGCAGTTAAAATCCACTGCAAATTAAGTGTAAATTGTAAGAAAAAAAAATTAGTCAGTGCCAATTCTTTTCCCCATAAAGCAAAATGTAATCTTTTCAGATCTTGGTGTTTTACTTATCATACAAATGAATTGCATAGGCACTTGGGGGCAAACACCACATTTCCTTTGCCTATAACAATAAATGTATCGATTCTCTCGGACCCATTCAATAGTGCCTTCTACCAGCACTGCATAACGCCTTTGAACATGGACTCATTCCGGTTCTGCTTAAATAATTCAGACCGCGGGTTAATTGCTGCCAATTCTCTTACACTTTGCTTTTTAAATCAATGTGCTTTATATCTGCAGTTCCTTTGTAAAGCTATAAGGAGAAAAAAGCCATGGACAGTGACCTAAAGTGTGACCTCTAAGTTTCTACTAGTTTCTGCTTGTGTCTAAAGGCTGTAAATAATCAACATTTGTTTGTTAGTTGTTCCACTGACATGCATCAGATCTCATAAATGTTAAGCCTGAATGAAGTTTCACTCAAATGCGCAAATTACACTTTCTGTCATATCTGTTATGCATTTTAGAAAAAATAAACAGCCTTAATCACTTAAAAAAGTGCCTACACAAAAATTCCAAAAATATGATCCAGTAAGTCTGAGCAAAAAAGCATTAACTGATTCATGTACTTAATCAAACAGTAAATGAATTGTAAAATTCGAGGTTATCATTTCATTGACAAGCTGATTAAATTGCAAAAAAAAAAAAAAAAACTAATGCAAGCAGTGAGACTGACATTTTAAAAGGTGAACAAGCATCCAGTGACTCAGCACCCCATATCACTAGGTGGCTGTCGAAACAGAACTGTGAAGACCTTGCTGGTTAGTACCACACCTCACACCATGCCCCGCGCCACACCCCACTCCAGGCCAAGTAAGACCTACTGCCACCTTTAGTCACTGTCGGGCCTGTACAGGTACTTCATCATCAGGTTGTCCACCTTCTTCTTCCTTTTCTTCTCCTCCTTCTTACTAAGAGGCGGGGCCTTCTCCTTGTCCTCCTCACAGCCCGAGGCTGCCTTGCCCGGGCCCTTCTTAATGCTACTGGAGCTGCGGTACGAGATGGTGGAAGCCCCTGAGCTCGAGTCTGACTCTGACTCTGAGGATGAGGAGTCGGAGTCGCTCTCCTTTCTCCTGGATTTCTTCTTGGACTTCTTGCTCTTCTTAGAGCTCTTCTTGCGGCGGCCATCGGGTGAGGAGTTATCCGAGTCCGAACTGCGGCCACGGGTCTTCTTCTTACTTTTGTGGCTCCGGCTGCTGCGCCCGCTGCGCCTGCTACAGCTGCTGGTAGGTCGGCCAAAGTCCATGGCCGAGTTGGAGCGGCGCAAGCTGGAGGAGGTGTGGCCTTCCTCTTCGTCACCTAGCGAGTCCCTTGCGCCGCGCACGCTCTTGCGGTCTTCGCCATCGTTCGCCACCCCGCCCTCTCCGTCATCCGCAGAGTCCTCCAGGCTCCTCCTCTTGAACTTGATGGGCTTAAAGCTTAGCACCTCATTAATGGCAGCCTCCAGGTCCGGGTCCAGGTAGTTGCGGTGGGTGACAGGCTTGACATCGGCCGTATCGGGCGGGTCGTCCCCGGAACAGCGGCTCTGCGGGGGCAGGGAGAAGCTTCGGCCCGCCGAGTGGGGGCTGTAGGCGCTGGATCGACCCTCGCTGAATGCAATGCTCAATGTGTCGTCGTCAAACTCGCTCAGCCGACAGCTGCGAGATAAGGACATGCGGGAGTCGGCGCGGCTCACGCTGCCCGGGCTGCGGCCCCCTGAGCGCTGGCTCATGCTGGGGCTAACCGCCGAACCATAGGCAACCCCGCGCCCGTCATCCCTGCCCCGCCGTAGCCCCAGTGAGCTGGACACGCCGAAGCTTGAGGTGGATTTACAGTCGTCATCAAGCTCACGGCGTATGGAAGCCCTGCTAGGGGCCAGAGAGGAGATGGTGGACTCCTTATCGAACTCAGACCAGCGGCTGTCCAACCCCTTCTTGGCACGGCTGGTGGCCTCGGAGTATGCGTGAGAGATGATTGAGCTCCGATCGTCCATGTCGTCCCCGGGCTGGGACCTTCTCCAAGAACTCACAGAGTAGGAGTCATCCTGGCTGCCGGACAACTTTGCTTTTGCCTTGCGAAATGAAGACAAGTCCTGGGGCTCGGACTGCTCCTTCAGGGCACTGAAGAGGGAGGTGTCATCCCCTGTGCCCCCTATCGTGTCTTTCAAGCCCGAGCGCTTCCTGTAGCTGAGCGAGCTCATCACCGACACAGGCCTGCTCTGATCTACCTCCTTGCCCTCTTTGTTGGCCTCCTTCCATTCTTTGCCCTCTTTCCCTTCTCTGGTGTCTACGTTTGCGGCATATCTGAAGCGCCGAGGCATCGAAAAGGGTGAGACCCGCAACATTACAATACCACAACGACAGATGCAGGAGGAGGGGAAAGAAAGAGAGAGGTGATGGATGAATTTCAAACTTGAAACGATGGATCACATTCTAGAATAAAAATAGGATGAACGGTAGGAAGAGCTTTTATCAGATGGAATATATAAAAAAAGGGAAGGAACAGAATGATTTCAGCTTAGAATCCCTGATGACAAAGCTGCGCTTGTTCCCAGACTTCAAATAAAGGAGTAAATTGAAACGGGGGGGAACAAAAAAAAAAAAAACACTTAAATTTAGAGTCAGCAGTGTTCATCTAAACAAACAGACGGAGACCGTACCACAAGGTTTTACACTACATCATTTAACAGAATAAAAAGCACAGCTCCAGTGCAATAAGTTCAGCTTGACTAAACAGGACAAGATGGAGGATGAATAAGTTTCAATAAAAAGCTTTACTGACTTAGTGCAGCTGAGAATTTGAAAATTTCCAACTGCTTGTTGCTGAGCATTAAAGAGGAAACAAGCAGCTTAGCTTAGACCTCCTCTCAAACGCCCTTCAAATATTCACTCGATGCATGCCAAAACAACACCAATTATGACTGAACGAGCTGCTGCCAATTGCCTACACATATGCTGAGTTCTTTATCATTTAAAAAATTGCTTGTGTGCTGCTCATGTATACAAAAATGCTGAAAAAGTATGTAAAAAAATAAAAATAAAAATTTAAGGACATGCAACTAGCTGAGTGCGTGTGTGTGTGTTAAATCTTCAAAAAGACAGGACAATTGAACCTGCCAGCTTCCAGGCAAAATGACTGACATCTGGGGGCTCGGTGGGCAGGTGTGCCAAAGCGGAGGTCATGTCAATAATGTGTGTGGGGGGGAGCCAAAGTCTGAAGTCTGGTCATCAGTTAAACATATTAAACATTCAAGTGTAAACAAGCCCCATAGAGTCGGCACTTAAAACGATCCACTATTCAGCCACGAGTTCCATAAGGCTGACAAAGAAGTCATGTGACTTGGTGGGGGGTGGGGTCCTGCCTCTCACCTGGAGCTCTTGAGGCTGCCGTCATCAGACAGGTTCTTGGCAGAGCCCTTGTTCTTAGATAACCAGGACTTGACGCCATCCACTCGGTCGTCCACCTCAGAGTCTGTGTCTGAAGCGCCCTCGCTGCATCGGGGCAAGGCAAAAGGCAGTGAGTCGGAAACATGCAGGTGACACTGCAGGCGGCCCCAGGTTCGGGCCTCGGTGTTAGAATTTAGGGGAGAGGTCAGCGGGGCTGAAACGATTAAAAGACAGCGAGGGCGTGCGGCGGAACGTCGTGAATACAGGAGCGCGTCAGCTCTCCTACTGTTACCGTGGCAGGGGTTCTGACATCTGAGCCTTGCAGTTAGTTGGAAGCCTGTTTCCGTTTATTACACTCAGAAGCAACACGCGGAGTAACGGCATGCGGAGTGAAGTCGAGTGAAAAAAAGGGAACAAGAAAAGTACCATTTTCCACAGTTACGAGTTCTCATTTGCGCTCTCCAGGGGGACAAAAAAAAAAAATGCATTCATACACACAAAATCCAATCCTGTTCCCAAAATATTTACATTCTCTTAATGTGGTGACATAGCAGAGAGGGGGGAAAATCCTGCGGTTTGCGTAAAAGGTGCCTGAAAACAGAGTACCACAAATCCATTTTAGGGTTGCCATGACTATCTTTATCTGACAAAACACACGTGACACAGTTGAATTCAATATTTTATAGTGGCTTTCAAAGACCCAGTTGCTCCAACAAACCTAAAAAATTTGCCATAAAAAAAGCAGGAAATTTAAAAAAATGGTATGGGAGGATACTCTGGTGGGCTTTACACTATTACATTGCTAAGATTCACGGAAGTTGCATTTTAAGAAGAGCTTTAATAAGGGAAAATGGAATGAAGGACAGTGAGAGGACGGGGCATGTTTAATCCCCACGAGACAGAGCAACACGGCCCTAAAAGACAGACTCCACCACCCATCAGATTACGGGTCTCTTACCAAATATGAACACCTACCTCAATGTGCTCCCTGTTTCTTTTTTTTTTAACCTAAGTGGATAATACAAAGCTTAAGTTTCCTCTGGAGAGAGGATACAAAACCGTAATTAACTTTCCCCGCCGCACCACAGCTATTAACGCCCGCGACTGTGGTCTTATGCAAATCGCTCACGATGGCGCGAGAGAGTGAGCTGGCTTGTCAAGACCCGTCAATAAGGCACGAGCAAACAAAGACAAAGCGGCCGCAGGGGAAGATGCATTAGCCTGCCACTCGCGAGAGGTCGCATGTTCATTCTCCTATCGGAGAATAATAAATCTGATTTAACTCGAGGGTACAGTTGGCGGTTTTTGTGCGTGCGTGCGTGCGTGCGTGCGCATGGTGGGACACACAAGCCGACATGTCCCTTGCCTCTCTGCTCGATGTTTTTCCCGCGCATCAGCGGTCGCCCGGTGCCCTTGACGAAAATGCGCTTAACTCTTCAGATGACGAAGAAACTTTTACTCTAAAATGGCAACCCTAAGTCTGAAGTGGGTAATTTTCACTGCGGTACGGATTGTGGAAAAAAAAAAAAAAAAGAATAAATACTGCATGACTGCATTCTCTCTCTGACAAGTGCAGACAGCTCAGCGGAGTGAAAAATAACTTGTTTTACACATGTGGAGGGCGTGTTTTTGCAAAAGTCTAAGTTTCAGTGCAACTTTAAAAACTCTCCAAGACCACATAAACTATGGTATGACATACAAAAACAGGTAATCACCACCAAACTGCCTGTTTGTAGAAATCAAACAAACATGACCCAAATACGCCAGATGACTCAACTTTCAATCTTTATCGCTACGAAAGGCCTGAGACCCAAGCCTTAACTGTCTAACACACCCAAATTAGTAAGGAAGTGTGCCATCTCTGACAACACACACTTCCATCCCTTCTCAAACACTCTTGTGCAACGTTGAAAGGAAACAATTAATCCATCGGTCCACTTCTAGTAGAGCCGCGTTCACATCTAAACAAATTGCTGGGCAGGGTCGGGGCTGACAGAGGCCAGCCCTGCCCCAGTCGTGTCTGCACTTTGCAAGAACTATTCAGAAAAAAGGGTTGCTTAACTTGGAGCATGCAAATAAAAAGACCCCAAAAAACAGAGTCGTACAATAGCTTGCAAAAATGAAGTCCATGACGTTACTTCCATGTAATGAATGATACAGATCCGCATTGTTTAGCCGTACGTCTGCTAAATCTACAGATATGTCCCAAAACACCTTTATGTTTGTGTCTGCACATCTTCATTGTGCCATTTGTAGCATTCACTGCTAAATAACTCCGATACGAGTTTATTATGAACAAAGTAAAAACTATGTACAACCACCTTTACAACAACTAAATCAATTGAACAGCACTATCTCTGACCGCTCTACCCAAAACAGCGACACAATTATACACAATAGCTTTGATGCAGTTCACATCATTATTTGCAATTAGCTGTTTAGTTTATGTAATGGAATATATATTTATTCATATAATGGTGGAGAGTGGCATTGTTTTCTCGTACGCCTGTTAAATTTGTATATACATCCCATAACACTTTTTCTTTCTGACCTAGTCATGTTGCATTTTGTATTCAGACCAAACAGCCAACACTGTCAATGTGCCAGAAGTAGGGCTAGCATTACTTTGTTAAATTTGTCGGAGGCATATACAAATCTAATGAGCTTTTATAAAGTAAAAAATACAACACAGGCCCACCAGCTAACTTGATTGAACCGTACTATTGTCAACCACCGTGCCTCTGTTCTCGCTCTCCTTCTGACGCCAAACATTGCTGCACACAGCTAATAAAATACTGCTGTTACAACACAGCAGTTTAGCAAACTTTACATTGTGAATTGAATTTAAAACAAAGCAAAAAAATATTACACCATCTTCACTCAAATATGAACCATGCCTTTCGCGCTCCAGATGCGGAAACGCTGTAGCCAATCACACTAATGTGACGTGGTTGAGGGCGGAGTCCAGCTCCTGGCCGGCCCTGCAGTTCACACAGATGTGAACATGGCAAAAAACAAGTATAGAAAAGGCCACCAGGGTTGAACAAAGATATGAAAGGTTAATGCTGTTTCTTCAGATTGCTCTGAAGAACTTCAGTCTGTAGGTCTGCCCTGGCAAAGGGCCCAGCTCTGCAAGGTGAGCCTCACTTTTCATCCCAGACTTTGATGTGACAGGTCTATTTGTAGGTTTGATTAACCCTTTCATTTTTCCCTCACACTTGACAGTTCTGTTTACTCGCTCTGTTCATTCGTTTGCAGAATTTGACGCGAGGATCATGTTCGCCAATTTTTCCCCCCACCTCAATAGACCCTGCAGGAGTGCATCGACAACACGCTTCTCGACCTCGAAACACACCGGCACACGTTGCCGGGGAGACCAAAGGCGAATCAATTAGCAGACAGCCAAGCAACGGCAAAAAAAAAAAAAAAAACACACACATGCACAAAACCCCATTAAAGCCTCAGCTTTAAGGCTCTTGGGCCCCGAAGTACTTTTGAGTAAACACCCAGGAGATGGGCTTCCTGAACCACGCAGACAGGGGGTGGGGAGGGTCCGTTCTGAACGGGGCAAGGCAAACCTGGGTCGGGCAGTGCACCGTAATTGAGCACTTCGCACACGGTGTCACATACAATTTATGTGCTTGGCTGCATACCATTAGTTAAGCAGCCATGAAGCCAAAGGGAGCAAAACAAACAGAGACTGTGGTGGGGACATTAATTGTCTGTGACAATCTGCCGCCATTGGTTATACATCTCTGTTACACACGATTACATTTATCATTAGCTCGTATGGATTCCCCTCCCGCTCCACTCTACTCTACCTGTCCTCCTGCTAACGTGCCGTCGTGCGAAAACCCCTCCAGCTGCAAAAGTTAGATATGATGAGCTATTTTTAATGCTTTTACCCAAAATTATGTGCACATAATTCTGTATATATGCATACACACACTAAAGGTGTGTTTATATCTTTATGGTGATGTACACACTGACCCTGACTAAGATTTTTAAAAATAATAAAATTTGTATGAAATAAATATTTGGGTACTTACAGATCCTTAGAAACAGATTTTTTAACAGTACCATGCAGATTTGAGCAGTGCTGTTTTTGTAAATAGATTGTTTTGTAAAGACGTTTTTGTACACAAATCCAACAGGGAAAAAAATTACACACACACACACACACACACACACACACACACACACACACACACTAAAATGTTGGGCAAAGAAGAATTCAGAAACAATGATCTTCCAGACCATATCAGAGAAGGTCTCTTATCTGCAGCTAAAAGGATTTTGCTGAAGTGCTGGAATTGCATCTGGAGGTCATTTAAGCGAAAGCGTTTCCTCTAAGCTTGTTTCTTTTTTCATTACCACGAGAGAGACGTTTTCAAGGCTCCGCTCCATTCAGCTCCTCACTTTATTTGCACAGTGCTGGCATCACCCTCCTTCTCCTTAAAGAGACAGCCACTGCTGTGGGCAAGTCAGTTGCATCTTAGCTTGTGCCTAAGTGTAAAGAACTTCTCATGAGATTCCAGACTAACCTGGGGGTGTTACGGCATTTGGAAAGCAACAGCACGCATAAATTTTCACCTGGCAGAGTATTTCAATACACGTCCGCCTCATTACTGTGGGCCGGTCTGCACTCAAAGAAAAGCTGCACATCTTTTACACATTATACCGAAATCTCAGTTTTAGTATTCACCAAAAGAGTTTCTGTGAGTGTAAAGCACCAGCACATGGATTAATTAAGTCTGACTGTCTCAGAGACGCACGCGCAAACCTGACGAAAAGCACCGATGGCACTAAAGCCAGCAAAGTCTCCGTTAGAACTCCAGAACAAAAAAAGCACACACTTCCAGCAGTGTGCCAAAGTTAACACTGCCCCAGGACGCCTTTGGCAGCCAGGAGAGCAGCATTTAACCAGACAGCACTCTGCAGCGGTTAACTGCAGTCTAAAATATAAAAACGCAGTAAGGTACAGTTAAGCCTTGCGCAGAACGACTCCGGGACGAGAGGCATTTTCGCACGACGAGCGAGCAGGATGCATTATTGAGAGGCTACACCTGAAAGATGAATAAGGAGCACCCACTCACGACATCTGGGTCCTGCTGAGCAAAGCCGGGATTTCGGGCCTGAAATATTCAAGCAGGTGCTCACAGGTGCCAAGCTATACTGCTCCAAGCTTCCCCTAACATGGCATGACCACGCCCGATACAACGCCCCGAGGGCACAGTTTAACAGTAAGCAGGAAAGATGATGACTAGGCAAGAGGTGTAGGGCGAAAATGTTTACACCCCCCCAACCTGTAAGCTGGGGTTCACAGGCTACCTGGGGAACGGCTAGCACAGATCTGGGGGACCAAAACACTCCACAAGTCTACACAACCAGGTGTTGAAACATGGATGCGGGTGGAAGGGCGTGGGTGGGCGACCTGGCATGCAGATCCATGCAACAGTGAGCAAGCACAGGACAACGATGCAGTTCCACCAAGCCCCCCTGACAAAGTCGTATTATTTTATTCCTCCATCTGTCATAGCCCCACCCCCCCCTTCCTTTCCACTTTTGGGCTTCAGGGCTCTATGACCTGGTAAATAAAATATCTAAGGAACTGAAACGAGGTAGGCCAGCTGCTCTCGCATTAAGAATAGCAGTCAGAGAACAGTCGGGTAATCTGCGACGCCAGAGAAAGCAAGCTAAGTGGCTCAAAGGGAAATTACACTCTTTTTTTCAATATACATTTAACATCCTACCTCTGTTTCTTTACAAAGTAACACATTTAAAGGTAATGCATTCAAAAAAATGTCTGTGATAATATATACATCATTTAGGTTCTGGAATACCTACTTGTACAGATTTTTTTGAGGCTTACTGAATACTGCATCTTTCTCCGGTTAATAACTGCATAC
Source organism: Chitala chitala (assembly GCA_025773905.1). Classification (NCBI taxonomy): domain Eukaryota; kingdom Metazoa; phylum Chordata; class Actinopteri; order Osteoglossiformes; family Notopteridae; genus Chitala; species Chitala chitala. Next base: position 677,567 of record JABJVR010000083.1, read on the forward strand.
ACAAAAGATAAAGGAAATAAGAATGCTCTCCAGCCATCTTACGTTTTATTCTTTCTTTTTTGGTATTTTGTCACCATGTCTTGTAAACTGGCCGTGGTGATAGATGAGACGTTTACAGAAACATAACAAGAAAAGATAAGAAATGGGGGGGGGGGATAAAAGAGCAAAGAAAAATTTACAAATGTACAGAGATCCAAGGAAAAAACTCATGTGGCATGGATAAACTCAAAGCACTGTAAGATGTACATCTATCAAAACAGACCCAGGCTCCACCTTCCACCAGAGCGGCGGCATTCTTCTCCGTCATATTTCTGGGTCGTGATTCAGCACGCTGCCTTGCAGCGAATCCCATTTGTTCAGTTTAACCGAGAACTCGTAGCAGAGCAAACATGACACAGTGATGCTAACTGCCTTCTTAGCTTCACTCAGTGCTGCAAGGCAACAGGGCTGTGTGTTCCTGAGTCTACTCATGAACAGGCAAGCAAGAACAAGATCTGGGAGGGGGGAAGGGGTTGCTGAATAAGAGGGGGGGATTAAAACCGGAACAGGTGTACCTGACAGAAAAGGAGAAAAGACTATTTAAATATTAAAATGACACAATGCTGCTTCCAAGTCATAAATCTTGCAGAGAATATAAATAAGTATGAGTATTCTCCAGAGGGTTCATTTAGACTGTGCTCTGTACTGGAAAAAACAGTACTGCCTAAGTTATTTATTGTCCACTTGAGGTTATAAGTGAATTTAATGATATGAGTTGCCATTACACTAAACAAAGAAGAACAGGCAACAGGGAAAGGCAGGTCATACTATAATTTCTCTTCACTAGTGCTGTTTGGCAAAAAACATCACAGGTCAACAAAGCCTAGCTGGCGCCGCACCTGTTGATGAGGTCCTCATTGTCATCGCTCTCCATTTCGTCCTCGATGGCGGCCTGGAGGTCACCGATCCGTTTGAAAGCGAGCTTTAGGTCGGCCTGGAGGCTCTGGTTTGCAGCTTCCAGGCTCTCAATGTCCATTTCCTGCAAACAGAGTTTTACACAATGAGACACCTACGTGTAAAAGAAAACAGGCACGCACGCACACTGAACATACCCAACAGTGAAGTACTGAATATGATAGACGTATTATTTTAACCATTAAATGTTAAGACTTGTAATGTGTTTTTCGTAACCCATTTAACTGCTTGCGTTATAGTTAGCGGCCATTTACTCCTGCAATGCTTCGCATTTTTTAAACCTCAAAAACAAAATACATACACTATCCTAAAAATGCCTTGTGATTTTATAAACTGAGAACTAAAGAAAATATTTGAAAGAAATGTCTTTAGCTGAGAGAGATGTCTGTCTCTATGCGAGTCTAGTCAACATGTATGCAGCTGTAAAGGCAGCGATGTTAACACACACTTGGAGCTTTAATTGGAACAATCCTCGTTCACATCCGACAAGCAAAGTACATACTTTCGTTTCTGTTTTTCAAGGACATGTGACAAACCTATAAATACATAACTGCCAGCAACACAATGTAAATATAAATCTAAATTGGTTAAATGGTTATATTATTCATCCAGTTTACCTCTCTGTATTTAACCCATCCCCTGGGGCGAGCAGTGGGTCGCCACATGTGGCACCCAGGGAGCTAGCATTTGAGTGTATTGCTCAAGGACACAACTGGATGGGCTGGAATTTGAAACTGAAGTCTTCCACATGCCAGCCTGATGTTCTACCCATTGAGCCACCAGGCCTCAAAGCCTGTCTTTTTCCTCTCTCTAAGAGTTCTTAACTACAAACATAAATATTCAAACGAACTGGAACCACAAAAGAAAGGAGCTCTCGGCTCAAAGGAATGTAAGAGCCTTCTCCTTCGCTGTGATTTTCTGGGCTTAGTGATGCCAGAGGAGAGCAGCGAGAGCAGAGGGCGCCCCCTGCAGGACACTCACCAGCTCGTGCTTCTTGCGGCTGGCCTCTGCCTCCTTCTTGGCCAGCTCTGCCATCTCCTCCTTGATGTCACGGATCTGTCGCTGGACGCGTTTGTTCTGCTCCCGCTCCCGTACCTCCCCGGCCACCCGCTGGTCTCGCTCCTCTGTCAGCTTCTCCACGTTCTCCTTCAGCCGGGCCACCAGGCTCTACGGTGGCATTACATGTTAGGGCCGCCGCGCGTTCGTTCCAACGCCACACCCACAGGATGACAACATGAAAGCACCCTGGCCTAAAACTGTCTCAAACTGGCAATGTCTTGGGGAAAAAATTCAGAAGTTGCATTGCTGTGTGGCTAGGAAAATCAGGGTCTTCATCTTGGACACAGATGGACAACATCTCCAAGGCTAAAACGTAAACTGCACAGATCTCAGTGGGACAGAGCCGGCTCCTGTAGCTCTGTTCTACACATTGTCTAAAGAGCTGTGTAACCAAGTGGACAAAAACTGTTGCAATGAGAATGTGTGGACAAAAACATGGTTTTATTTTCTCTTGTTTGCTTGTTTTGAATAAATACCCTCCTGGATTAGCTGGCTGGTACATCCGTAAAAGTGACAAGGCCGCGAAATAACACCAGTACTTCAGGGGCTCAGAATCTCTTCTGAGCAGTGCAGCTCAATATTCTTAGCAGTAAAGTGTAGTTTCACCATAAAATTCTCTTAGAAAACACCTACTGCTCAATAAATTCAATAACATAAACTGTTCTTAAAAAAAAATAATAATAAATAAAATCAATCACTGATTTCCAGTCATCATTAGCCTAGAGGCATGAGGTACTCACCCACCTTAACAGCCAAAAACAGGCGGAGGTTCAATTTTAATGGTCAGATCAGACTTCTGTAAATCTTCCGTGCTCACTGGACTGTATCAAACACCTTACTGATCCCGTGCACCCAACCCCACGGCTGAAAATCTTTCATTATATAAATGCCAAAAGGCGTTCGTTTCCATGACCTACGTCTACACAACAGAACGTTTGCGGACACCTTCTACAAAGAACATTTGCGGTTTGGACGACGTTATCTTCATGCTGCCAACGTGGTGATTTTAAGCAAACAGAAGAAGCTGAATGAAGCTTTTGCACCGCTAATGATGTGGGAAAATAGATGGATGTTGTAGGGGGTGGGTTCCCTCCGCTGGTAACCATTTCTTTAAGTGCACGTTAAAATAGGTGCTGGCACACCGTTTTAATTATAACGTTTCCATGCAAAATTGACAACAATTCACCTTCCCATCTAAAGCAATAACAGAATGTAATTTAAAAATAACTGAATTAGAAAAGGAACACGGTTAAGTGAATCTGTTATTACTTGCAGGACAGATGGAAGAGTTAGATGGGAAGAGCGTACAGTAATCTGGCAACGTTCTGAGCCAAATCTAATTAGGGACACTGAGGAGTCATTGGGGGGAAAAAGGGGGGTGGTGACAGACAGGTATAGCAAAAAATGAACATGGTGACAGGAAGCCATAACTTTCAATACATTTGTTCAAAAGACCCCTCGCCTACCATTTAAGTCCTGAACCTCCATATATAAGCCTTGCCACCACCTCTTCTGTGAACTGACCCCCCCACCCATTTGAAGGCTCACCTCTAAGCGCTTGACCTGAGTCTTCTCAAACTCCAGTTTGGTCTCCAGCTCACGGATCTTGGCCTCCTGCCTGCTGACCAGGGACTTCTCCACCATGGACTGCTCCTGGAATTCCAACTGGCTCTGCAGGGACTGAAGCTGGGCCAAGGCCAAAACAGACGGCCGGTTACAATGCATGACATCCGCGCTTGGTCGACCAGACCTGTGTCCAAGGCATGGCCTTGTCAACCGAAGTCTGCTTGCTGCCTTTCTGAAAAACCGCATTTCAGTCACTCTTTCACCCACTGATCTGCTAACTGCTTAAAAATACATAGTTTAAAAAACTTATTTCCAACAGGCATTGTGACAGTAATCTGTGGAAAATATTTGGAGCTGTGCGTCCGCCCACTTACACTGTCACCCACTGCTTATTCCACCTATATCTCAGTCCTAAGTTATTTCTTATTCCAGTTTATCTCGAGCCAAAATAGCTGTAGGTTTTACTTCATAAAAGACCATTCAGATCGATTATTTAGGGTCCATAAACCTTTATTTACTTTTCAACTTCAAAAACGTTCTCACAGAAAAATAATGACTTCATGCACCCTGAGTCTTGAAAAACATCTACAATCTGTCTTTAGACGAACACTGACCATGTCTGCAGTGAATAGGCTACTGCCGTAAGCATCTATAGTAAGCATCTTTTCATCTAACATTTCTGATGAATGGCTGGATGGAGAGGGGTTCAATAATCATCTCAAAAGCATTTTGTGGAAAGTGAAGTTGATGTTTTAAACATTTGTTAATTGTACAGTTCTTAGCTTGTTGTTTGTAGATCAATGTTGTTCTCAAAGCAATATAAAGTCCGGCCTTTTAAAAATTTTATTATGAGCAGGGGGCTTGTTGGCTGGGTGCAATTTCCCCTGGAATATTTAAATATGTGTGAGAAGGTTATCCTTTGCAATGAGCAGCCCTGGATCTGCAGGACAGGATTTGGAAATCACTCAGCAGTGCCATTAAAGTGCCCGGCCTCCTGTCCACCAGGAAGGGTTATCAGTAAAAGTCTTGATCTCAGATGGGTATCACCTGATTGTGGCTCTAAAGCTCTGGTGTGAGCTTCAGATCTAACATGCTATGGCCAGGTACCAGGTGTGTGGGGGGGGTCTGTAAATGAGAGCAAGGATCCCTGGGGAGTTGGCATCTGATCCTGATAAGACTCTGCTTCCTTTACTATTTTCCAGAATCAACAGACTGCCAAAGGTCAAATCAGTAGGGCCAGGTAAAGGATAAATATGGCTTAATTCACCTACACATCATCCAAGGAGGCCAGGTGTGCTGGAAAGAAGGTTTGGTTGGTCATTGGGGGGCTTACCTTCTCCTGTACCTCCTGTTTCTCTTTTAAGGCGTCCTCAAGCTGACTCTGGAGGTCACTGATCTGAGCCAGGTTCTGAGACGACTATAGGACACAAGATGGAACGTGTTAGCAAATGTTACGCAGCAAACTAACGTGCTGCCACTGAACGCCACATGGAAGCAAAACACAACCTTCTAAAGTTCAGGTAACACCATGTTCAGAGTCAAGAGGAACAAAAGCACGCAAGGAGTGGAAAATTTATTTAAAAAATTATAATTTAATGCAGCTCCAGATTAATCTGAAGAAAATAGAGATTATTCATTATTTCATCACCATTTAAAAAATGTCTGACATCGTTGTTGGTATCTGTTTAAATCCACTGCATCTACACGTCAGTGAGCTGTTGACACCAAGATGACACCAAGACGTGATAACTAGCCTGTTACTGAATAAACACGACATGAACACTGCTGACGGAATCAGACATTTCCCCACTAGCATACTTATTATTTTAATTTACTGTGGAGTGATGTACACTGAAAGTGTATACTGTCCACGCGCCATTCTGTGCTAGCCCAGTACCGTACAGACAGAGGGCGGGGCCGTGGGACATCACCTGGGCGACAGCCGCCTTGTGCTTCTTCATCAGCTCGTTCATGTCTTCCTGGTCCTCCTCCATGCGCGACTGCAGGTCATTCTTCTCTCGCTGCACCCGGCTCAGCTGCTCCTCCAGCTGGGAGGAGGAGGGACAGAG
>JABJVR010000083.1:683314-711912 GCA_025773905.1 Chitala chitala
CCCCCGCCCCCCCCCCCGCGCCCCCGCCGGCCAGCCCCCCCCCGCTCCCCCCGCCTCCGCCGCCCCCCCCGCGGGGAGGCGGCGGCCCCGAGCTGGCGGGGGGGGGGGGTAGCGTCAACCCACTATCAACAGGCAGGAGAGTGGAGGCCTACGCTGCTCACATCTGCCCAGCGTAAACCCTGCAGCCAATATATTCACGGGGGGGTTTTCCATCATACCAGGTAGGTCAACAATGACCTGCTAGCATGCGTGAGTTCAACTGCAGGAAGAACCTGCATAGGAATCCAGTAAAACCATAAATGCATAAATGTACAACAATTTCTTCACAGGGTCAAATTGCAAACAATCAAAGTAGCATTACTAATACTAACAGTAATAAATAAAAACAGCCTGGAACTTTCAATGGGTCGCCTATGCAGTAGGCACAGTTAACATAATTAGCTGCCTGTTGCCTCATTGCTGTTACAGGATTCTCTGGACAAATTAGAAGAGTAATTTCATTTTAATAGTTACCTGGAAAATACAGGAAAAGCACATCTCAGGAGCCAAAAAACAGGATGTATTAATAAAGGGAAGAAAAAAAGTCGCTCTCAGAAGCTATAATGAATCCATTAGCATATAGCTGGGAAATGAAGTGATCGCGATAACACGCCGACACAAAGCCGTCCGTTCAAGCAGCACGCTGCAAAAAGCAAGACTGGCAAGCGCTGAAATGGTCTGAATGGATCACATCTTTCTTAAGCCAAATCATATTTAATGACACCATTTGCATTTTTTTCTGCTGAAAGGTCTCACACTTGAATGTGTTGTGATACATTTAAAATGTTGAAGCGGCGTCCCAAACTCAACAAAATGTCCCAGAGACCAGAGCAAATTTGACCTCTACTGTCACAACTGCTACATCTGTGTTTCCGCTCGCATTAGCGGCAGGCCTCATCTATATCGGATATTACCTCAAACACTGATCGGCATTTTTACTTCTCATGTGCGAGATCTCTTTACGCATTACTCATCGTATTACCAAACAGATTTCAAACCAACAACACGTTTTTTTTTTATTTTTTTTAGTCTACAAAGGTTACAGAATGAATATTAATAGTATTATACTATGTGAAAAAGAACTTGGAAAATGCTATAAAAAAAAAAAAAAAAAACATGAAAAGCGTGTAAAAATCACATCCAATTTACACCCAACATTTAATTAGACCTAATTTCTATTTTATATAATCCTGTAAGAATGCAACAGAAATGTTTTTGATTTACAAAAAAAAAGGATGAGAACTGCGGGCACATTTACATGACACGGGAAGGGTACAATAACTCATAACCACATTCACATGTTTGGTTTTCAGCTGAACACGCTCCTCGACTCGACTGGGAAAAATGAAAAAATAAAGGAAAATCTGACTGTTCAACAGAATCAAACCAAAACCAGCAAAAGAAGAGCTAATATATGGCATAACTAAAATATGACAACATAGGCCTGAACCTCAAAGTCGACATTTCTGTGCTACCACAATATGCTACCGCCACTGCTGGGGCACAACACAAATTCTATTTTTCATACGTTTGTAAATAATTTAAAACTCTGTGTCGGAATCATTAAGCCAAAATGTAGTGCGAGGTGACAGGGCTTGTTCAAAATGGTTTTCAAACATATAATTATGGATGGAAATCATTACCACGATCAATAACTAAACCCTAGACCTTTGTGGAAGGAGGGGGGAGAAGTGTTCCAAAAGCAGTGCATAAGCAGAAACGGTAGGGTCCGCATCTTCTGCACCATGACTTATTAGCCATCATTTTACAGACTACTTTCTACTAAGGGACCATGAAAAAGGGAGATTCTAGAAGCCTCCATTCACCTCAGCCAGAGACGTTCTTAGGAGCTCCAGCAGAGTAATTCCTGCATGGCATCTGCCGCATCTGGTAACAAGCACAGGTGCTGCGCCTCTCTGACAGCAGGGCGCGTAATTCCAAACGACTCTTTGAATCACAAAAAGGCCATTTAACTCACAGCACTCTTGGTCTTGGAGATGTCGTCCATCTGAACGTGCAGGTCCTCGATCTCCGCTTCCATCGATTTGCGGGCTTTAACGGCAGCCGCACAGGTGAACTCGGACTCCTCAAGCTGCGAGCGCACAAAACGAAGGTTAACGTGACGGACTGCAGAAAAACGCAACCTGTACCTAGAGAAATGGCTTTGATGCTTTTTCCTTTGTACATGTCTGCAGGCAGAACTAAAGCTTTTTCCTACTCAGGACACAAGTGGTCAGGGTGTGCTGTGGCCGCTTTGAGGTATGTTCTCAGATGCTTCAGGACGAGGAGGGTCACACACCTGGCTCTTGAGCTGGGTGATCTCCCGCTTGCTGGGGGCATTGTTCTTCAGGTGGTCCAGCATGATCTGGGCATCAGCCAGAAGCGCCTTGGTGCGCTTCAGGTCCTTTCTGAGCCGTTTCTCGGTCTCGACGTCCCTGTGGCTCACCTGGGGAGGGAAGGAAAAAAAGGTGTACAAAATGCACAATGAACTCAAGGAACAGCCTGGAACCCTCCACAGAAACCCCTGCTAAATGAGCCTTGTGGTGTCACAACATAATTACCAACACATTTATAATCATTTGCACACTTAGCAGACTGCAGACTTTTGCAAAAATGCAACCACTCTGTGACCGAATGAATTTATAAGTTTATAAGCCTGTTTGCCAACCTAGTAATTGATAGCACTGGAAAACAGCCTCCTCCTAAGCAAAGCACATAAAGTATTTAACAGCGTAACAGGACAAGTCACCTGCTCCTGTGCCTGCAGTAGCTTCGCCTCCAGGTCCCTCCTCTCACGGAGGACCTTCTGCTTATCGTCGTACTCCTCCTCCAACTGCACCTCCATCTGCTTCACCTGTCAATCACAGGACACGCGCGAGTGACACACCATACATCGAAGGGACGGGCTTAACTGTAGCACTTCGGGACAAATGATTTTGCTCTACAAGTGAACGCTATGTAAGCACACACTAACGGGTTATGGCACGGTTGCCTTCAGAGTTACTAATTAGAGCAGAGGTTACACGTAAGTACTCAGTAGGGTGGCCGGAAGCGTCGTGTACAGAAAACAATAAACCTCAGGTCTCATGGGGTCCGTACACAAGGCCTCTTTTTCCTATTGCCCTCAGAGGGCGACTGTCTGTCAGGCCTTCTAAACAAGCGAGAGACAATACACCAGAAGAGACCTGCAACCGATTGTTCTCTTACCTTCTTACTGCACGACTGCCTTATCTCCTCCACTTCCTCATCCTTGCTCTCAATCTCCTTGGAGAATGTCTGGCGCATCCTCTCCATCTCCATCTCGAGACGAAGTTTCGTCTGGGAAAGGGAAGCGCATCAGTCACGGACCGCAAGTCTGGCTCTTGCGGTGTATGTACACAGCAGCACAGCGTAAGTGACCCACAGCACACAGCTCTCACACAATGTGACGAGGTTCTGCTGCGGTCTGGGTTTCTTCACAAGTGTCTAAGTACCTGCTCCAGCATCTGGATGGTGCCCGCCTGCTCGTCCAGCTCCTCCTCCTGGTCCTTCACCTTGGCCTCCAGGTCGCGGAGCTGCTTCTTGACCTTTGCCAGTGAGGCTTCATCTTTGGACTCCTGAGAGGAGAGGTCTGCCAGCTCAGCCTCCAGCTGCTCCACCTTCAGGTTGACAGCGCACATCTCCAGGTCTTTTTCCTGTGTGATGGGGCAGGGATCATGGACAGTTAGATCCAAGCAGCAAAAGGCCTAAAACCTTCTGCTAGTAAGACAACGCTGTGCAACATCATATCTCCTGCACCTCCAGCTGCTGTCGCACGCTGAACACCTCCCCCGTCAACACGTCCTTCTCCCTGTTCAGTTTCTCCCGTAGGCTCCTCTCCCGCTGCACCTCTTCTTGGGCCTGGGACAGCTCGGCATCAAACCTTGAATGTGCCAAACACACACACACACACACACACACACACACACACCAGTACTTATTCACTCGGCACATGGGTACAAGTGTACAAATGGGTACTAATGTAAACGTGTCCAAGGACAAAGCCTGCTCCTGCTTTTCTGAACACCCTGTAATTTAATAAATTCTTAATTTAAGGACTCTCTAGGACAAAAGACTATAAATCCTTTTACAACCTTGTTTATTGTCACAGATAACACCTGCAAAATATAACACTTTCAGAAGCACTGGGAGCACTATGTTTTGGACAAATTATGAGAAACGCAAAACTAATGTTTAAAAGTTACTATGAGAAACGTGAGCTTTCACGGTCACAAAGGCAGGTAACGTGAGTGAGGCTGGTTGCCAAGACGAAGGTTCTTTTAATATTAAAGATATAGCATGCACTTACACTAACAGATAAAATCATAGAATATTGTTACTAATGTCAAACAAATCCTTTTCAGTATTGTTTGTTTATTATTGTATATTTTTGGCTCGCCCGTCATCTGCAAGATTCCACAATCTTTTGGCAAGCTAGAGATAATATTCCATTTTAATTGTTCATGGCCAAATCAAGACCACCCGAACCCACGAATGTCAAATTTGTGAATGTGGAGAGTGAAAGTACTTAATTATACAATGGCTTTTTTCCCCCCTTTCTACACAGCTAAGTGGGGGCTGAAACTGCCGATCAGGTTCAGGCGTGCTCTCTTACGTTACAATCCCATCACGCTCCAGGTGCAGGGGGAAAGGTGAAAGGCTCTAGTTCAAGTGTGAAGCATGACTGAACACCAGACCATGACTGAGCATAAGCCAGGGACCATGGAAACCAAGGCTGCCCCCAAGCCACATCCCTGATGCAGTATGAAGCCATTATAACGCACTTATGGCTTTACCTCACCTTTTAGATGCTGACCACCTGCTCCCCCAGGGAAGCCCCTCCCAGTAGGTTGCAGACTTTCTCCCCTTTCTCTGCAGGTTCCTCCCAATTAAAGTCAAGCCCCATTTCAAGGCTCTACAGGTTCAACAGGGTCAAACAGCTTCCTTGCTTGTATAAGCGATACAACAGGTTTTGCCTACGAAATACTTATCCAACATCTGCAGACTCCCCCTCACTCCTGTACACCAAGCCACACCCCTCCCCACTTCTCTTTTTCCACAGTTTTCCTTTGGTGATAATGTACAACAAGGCATGGTGCACCTGGTTAATTGTACCTGTCTGGGTGAGAAAATCAGTGTGGCGTCATGCTCGGGAAATCTGCCCACAACAACTGCCCTTCCCCTCTCAAACAGCGAGCCTCGCACCTGCCGAATGACGGCTTTCTTTCACGGCTCTGTCAGTGTGAGTGACGCCGGAGACCGAAAAGGTCACCATGAACTTTAAGCCGTACGCCAAGCCATTACTCGCATCAGGTTGTCAGCGGAAACGTGCTCCCGGCAACATCTCCAGGAAGGAGGCCGGGACGGAGAACAGAAGTGACGGGTGAGAAGTGCTTGTGTGCGTGCGTGCACCTCTGTGTGTGTGTGTGTGTGTGTGTGTGTCTAAGAGCCCTACTTCCGCTGCTTCTTCTCCAGCTCGTGGTTGCGACTCTGCTGGTTCTCCAGGTGCAGCTTGGTGTCCTGTAGCTCGGCCGTCTGACGCTGACACTTCTTTTTCAGCTGCTGCACCGTGCGCTGAACCTCCTCACTGTCCGCCTGCAGGTCGGTCAGCTGCCGGGAGGCATGAGACACAGGGGTCGTTACGCTCGGGCCGTCTCCACGGTGAGGACTGGGAGTTCACTGATGGGCTACGGCTTTGAGAAAAAGCATTGTGGGCCGGCCCCGAGCATTGTGGGCCGGCCCCGAGCAATGAACAACAGTGTGGTTTTCCGCCTCAGCGAGCAGGCCCCGTGAATGGCAGGAAAGCGAATTGCAGTTTGGCTTTAAAAGATGCTTCAGACAACCATGCACTCAAAGAGGCGGTGATGCTGTGGGTTGCATGTGTCTGCGTGTGTGCATGTGTGTGTGTGTGTGTGTGTGTGTGTGTGTGTGTGTGCCTGTGTGTCTGGTGTCCTCATACCCTCCTTTCAAGCTGCCTCTTGCTCTGTTGCTCCACCTCCAGCTTGTCGTCAAACTCCTGTTGTAGCCGCTTCTTCGTGAACTCCACTTCGCGGATGGCACGCTCGTACTTTAGCCTCCACTCTCCCCCTGAGACAGAGAAGACGGGGGGGGCGGCAGGGACAAGGGGGTGCACGCCAATCATTAGAGAAACCGGCAAGACTGTCAGCTGCTGTCGCCACAGGGGGCAAGGTAAAAAAAAAAAAAAAAAAAAGGGAAAAAAATTAAAAATCAGACACCCTGTCTGCAGATTGTATGCGGGTGAAACTTTAAAATGCCCCTAAAACCCAAACCCAGATTTTTTTCTTACACTATTAGTCAATGTTATAACAATGAACTAAGGAACAGTCTATAGTCATGTGACACTCCATTATTTCACAAAATCAATCCCAGAACGTTTCTTTGCACCTCTACGGGATGATATGAAAGTGCCTTAATGGTCATACAGCCTAAGAGAGAAAAGCTTTTCAGACTCTGAGGAATCAATGCCTGATTCTTTAATTACAGAAGAATAAATGTTCACTAGAAAGTATTAGACTTCATTAGTGGGGGGGGGAATCAATTAAGTGACATTAATGGTGGAAACAGGGAGAGGTCACCAGACTGGAGACCAGCATGGCATTTCAGGCTTATCTCATTATGCACACTGTGCTTCGCACCCAAAGAGGAAGGCAAAAGGAAGGACGACTGGCAGGGCCGGGTTTGGGCCCGTCTACAGTACTGAAAACCGATGAAGCGCACCCTTCTTACTTTCCACCAGAAACCGATTGTGGTCTGCCAGAGGCCCACATTTCCGTTACCGATACACTGCGGTTCTGAAGATTACCGTCTCGTTTGCTCACAGTTAGATTTGCACTGGCGACAAGTCCAGGCACAGCGATGCCACAAGCGATGCGTTTAACGACAGTGGCCTGAACAACAAACTGTTTTTCCTCCACATCACATGATAACAGGATCATTTACGCATTCGCCACACCGCTGCGTTCCTGCATTCCTTTTCCAACCCATGCCCACTCCACCTTGCCAGCGGTGCCGCGGACTCACCCGTGTCATCGTCGTCCATCTCCCCATTCAGCTCCGACGCTCTGATCAGCCTTGCCTCCATCACCTCCATCTCCATGGATTCCATCTGCTTCTTCATGGCGTCAAACTTGGCCTGTGAGCCAGGCACGTGGCAGCCGTCAGGCCCCCGCGGGGCGAATTTCGAGAGCCATCTGCTCCCCGTAACGACACCCCTCCCCTTGCCCAATTACACACTCCTCGTCTCAACATCCAAGGCAATCTGCGCTCAGCCCACCTTTCGGCGGCTACGCTCCATGGGCATTCACTAGGAAAATCTATTTTGGGCCCTTGGGACCACTACCCGAGCCAAACCTTGTTCAACGAATGTCTGTGAGAAAAACAAAGCGGCAGGTCCAAATCTGATTTCACTGCTAATTTTCAGAACATAGAACGGCCTGTTCCCCCATGCCCCATGAGCCGTGGCTCCGGAGCGGCAGGGACCTGCCTCTCGTTGCGGGGCATGCGTACAGATTCGGGGGGCAGTGAACCACTCTGTTGCCTGCGCGTCAGTTTGGCTTTAATCATTTAATTACATAATTCAACTGTTTGAACTGCACGGTTTTCAAAACTGCACATGCGCTGTGGATATTTCTGCTTCATCGCTTGGCTCTACTTCGACAGCATTGCCCATATCGTTTAAGCCGAGCACCTGAGATGTAAGATGACAAGAGGAGCTTCTTTCGAGTTTTAAACCCGCAGCTAAGCACAGGGCACTTTCCATAAGTTGAGAAAACATAGGGTTTACTAGCTGCAAGGGCATCATGGTGGTTAGGGTTGCAGAACCAAAACAGTTTTTAAGTGGAGCACCAGAGTTGCCAAGCTTGACACTCATGCTCTAAAGATATCGGCACCTGATCCAACACCCACCCGTAAATGAGCTGATCAGGATCATACTGGAGACATTTGCACAGATCCCATGCTCTCAGGTGTATGGGACATCCCACACTCAGGTGAATAGGTACACCCTGAAAGCCTCCTTACCTGAAGGTCCTTCATGTCTTTCTCTAGCCGAAGGCGCTCTGAAGTCTCAGATTCCAACAGCTGGGACGCCGACTCGCCCGTGTTCCTCTCGTCGGTGAGCTCTGATGAAAGCTCAGTGATCTGGGGCACAAAAGAGCCTAACTAGCAGCCTCAGTGACAGCCATCCCATCTCACCCCACCAGGCTGGTTTACTTATTGGCAATACAAGCAAACTGTGGACAGACACCAGCCTTTCTAGGAAACTAGATACGCTACCTGCCATTGTAGAACCAGTCACATGACTGTCGATAACGAGAGGGCATTTCTGCCGCGTCTCCAGTCAGACATCGTGCTATGTCTGTTTGCAGCTGTGCATGTATAATTTTACTCATAAAAGTTTACATACTCTGGCAATTAAAATCTTTTTTTTCCCCAGTCACAGTACACAGCCATTTGTCATCACAGAAAACATTTGTTAGATTAGTCACAATAATAATAACAATAATAATAAAAAAAATAAAAAATACAAAAACTACCAGTGCCAAGCACGTCCCATATGTAAACTTATGAGCAGTACTGTATGGTATGTGTGTCATTTTACAAGGTCTTCAGCTCTGAAGAGCTGCAAGTGCTCTGGCCAGAAAGTGAAATGGAGAAGCTGGCAGCTTCGCACGCCTTCCAGCGAGCCGTACCCTGCTCTCCAGTCGGTCGCTGTTGAGTCTCAGCTCATTCCTCTCCTTCTCCACCTTCTCCAGCTTCGCCTTCAGCTGTTGGATCTCCTCCTAGGGACAGACGCACAGAGGAATGAGGTTACGCACAAAGCACCACAGGCCTCCAGGCGAGGGCTGGCTGGGCTGAACGCAGGTGTCATGTCTGCGCCCCTGAAGCACCCTGTTCACGGGCTGGGAGGCGCTGCCAAGCCCCACTCTTAAAGGCACCTCACAGGGCAGTTCGCTGCAGAAAATCTTGCACTGTTTCAAGTGCCAGCAAAGCAGAAGTTGGGTGGCAAATTTTTAAGTGGCAAAAGACCTTGCTGGTACTTTTTTATTTATTTATTTATTTTTTTAAGTGTGTTGGAGCCCACCCCCTCACACGTGTACAGGCACCCATCCATTTTAACACTGTCAAGCTCTGCACAGGCTGCAGTAAGTCAGGACTGTATTTTTTACTTTAAAAGATACTTTCACAGCAGGCATGATTGTACTTTTTACCATTTCTGCGTTATTGTTTGTTAACTCTGTTTATTCAGATAAAGCCGTTTCCACCACAGAAGTTCCACGTATGGTGTTCCAACTTTACCACCCCTAGAGTATTCCTCTAATGTCCTCATCGCCTGTTCTTAACAGTCTAAAACTTAAACATTGCCAACTCTTACTGGTTTGTTTAACTTTTGTATGTTATTGTTAAGACTTTACCATTAAATTTACCTTCTTATAAAGCCACACATTCAGCTGAGCTTCTGAAGGACCTCACACCCTGCAGCACATCCATTCAGGAACCTCAACTGGGTTTCACGACCCACGTCGGAAGAACACGGCGACGCCACGGGGGCGTACTCACGTCTTTGCCGCGGATCTGCTCCTCGGTGATCTGCACCTCGATCAGCGGCCGCACCGTGGTGAAAAGCTTCCACCAGGGCCAGTCCTTCACACCGCGGTTCTTCTTGATGTTCTTCTGGATGCAGCGAATAGCCAGGTGCTGAACCTGAGGGGGGCGGGAGGCACGTGAGCTGCGGCTTGGAGCGCTGCCGCGGCGGTGGCGGCAGCATGCGTGCGTGCGTGCGCGCGGCGCTGTGCGAGTGACACGCGTTCCTGGGAATGGTGTCCGCTACGCCTATGCGTGTTCTAACGTGCTGCTGCCGTGTGTTGGTGTATCACTACGCATATCAAACATACATGCATCATATATATGCAAGTATACATTTCACTTAGGATCTGAGATGCTTCTAGAATAAAGCCATTCCACAGCACAATGTTCACAGACTGAAGACGCTCGCTATTCATTATACAAAAATCTGATCTCCCCGAATGCACTTCAATCATCTGCAAAGCAGCACTGCAGAAGCAACAAAAGCAGGATGAAAAATGGAGAAGAGGGGCAGTCCAAGAGAGAGGTTAAGGAACTGGAACAACAACTAAACGAGGGTGGACGCTGCACTAGTGAAGACCGAGTGAATGGGAACCGGAAACCATGGAAACATCCCACAAATGCCAACAGACCTTCGCATTTCTGCTACGTCTGAGTTTATCTCACACTGCCGAGTCGCCATAAGGGCAGTCTGATGCCAGCTCGATGACTCGGGGGGGAATGAGGACCAGCTACACCCGCGTGTTCGTTCGGTTCCCGACCGCGACACCATCAATGCGTTTTTTGACGGCTTACCCGAACTGAGGCACCACAGTTTCCAAGAGCTGGGACCCTTAGGAGTAATTAAATCAAACTAAATCAATACAGGCTGGCAGGCGTTTAAAAATGTTATAAGATTTACATGCTTCTGGTACACAGGCATCTCCAATAACGGCAGATTATCTGGAAACCCAATTAAAGTGGCACAATTTGCAGCATCAAGTGGATTCTGCCGGCGCGGAAGCCTCTGTGGTGATCGCAATTTGTCACACCATGAAAGCCGTAACACGCTGAAAAATTAGGCAAATCTCAAACACAGCAGCCAACCACATTTAATGGAGCTAATTTATGATGCTTAACCTGCAACCAATATAGTAAACTGAGGATTAAA
The DNA here is from genome assembly GCA_025773905.1 of Chitala chitala. Classification (NCBI taxonomy): domain Eukaryota; kingdom Metazoa; phylum Chordata; class Actinopteri; order Osteoglossiformes; family Notopteridae; genus Chitala; species Chitala chitala. Next base: position 694,128 of record JABJVR010000083.1, read on the forward strand.
GTGTTCAGAGGATAAGAGAAGACAATGGCTGTGATTCTGAATATAAAACACAGGCTTACACTGTGACAGCGACCTGCGTGGCTATGCATAAACACATACCGGAATGGATAATGAGACCAAAACACTGAGGAAGTGAGACGAGAGGGGACCTGAGTGTAACCTTTTACACTCAGTGTTTAGAAAATACAGCTATTGTTAATTACCCTCTTCTGTGTGGCGTTTTAACAGCTGCCTGTGTTGTATTTTCTCAGACAGCGACATAAAACCAGGAAGCGCAAGCTCGGTTACTCTGTAAAATGGAGAGGCCAAGTAACGTCAGGGTTGTGAGGTAGTCGCTTTGTGTCACGTGTTGTAGCGTTACACAGGAGAGCTTCCCGTCTACATGCTATGAGCAAATGGACGGCGCTCAACACGCCCCGGGGGAGCACTCACACAGCAACACCACCTGCCCTTCCCGGCAGGTGCCCGAGCCTCCCCCGCACAGATGTGCCATCACCGTTTAACAAGCGGTGGCAGGCCTGAAGGGGCGGTGGGCATTGGAGGAGGGGGGAATAAATAAATAAACTCTGAAAGGACAGGGACATTACAGCACCTGTTCCCGCTCGGAAAATAAACTCTGTCTGTTGGCAACAATTTAATTACAAAATGTACCGTTCCTTTGTGGAATTCCAAATGAACACCAAGGCCACGCTTAATGAATGTCTAAAACGCAGCCAGGAGGAATGGGCAAGACACGTGCCCACCACAGTCAATCTCCTTCAACCCTCGGCAAAGGGTGGGCATCTGTCCCTGCATGATTACCCATCTCTCTATCGCCCTTTAGCGAAGCCCAACTCCTTTAGAGAGACGACCTCTGTCCCCCACACAGACAACAACGTTCACGCTTTCTCCTAGGCTGGGAAATAAAGAAATAAATCTAAGTAAATAACAGACTGATTTGCAGCCGCCATGTACTGTGAGAGCAATTGCTCTGAGTGTACTGGTTCCCAAGGAGCTGAGGAGAACTGGGATGTGCTCAACTGATTTTTTTTATTCTGAATGGGAAACTGGAGCTATGTCGGTCACACCCCCAAGAGTCATGGCAGGAGACAGCAAGGCCTCGAGTCACCCAGGCGGCCGAACTGCAATAAAACACGGAGCGGCACTGACTGTTAACACAGGCCGTTGCCCTCACCTTTTAGGAGCCGTTTATATCTGACAGTGGAAAGACCATAATAAAAGGTAATGAGCAGCGAAAACTTAAATTCAGAATGATATCGACTAGACGAGCATGAGACAGAGCCAGACGTCCTAAGGAGCGACGCTGCTTCCTGTACAGGACCAGAGACAAATCCAAGATCACGAAAATAAACCTTGTGCCTCAGTGCATTAGCTCAGTGATCTAGGTTGCGTGGGCTTGTGCTGAGGAAATGCCACATGCAGGTGAAATAAAAGGCCTGAGCCATTCCAGTAGCATTTCCACTGTTCTTAAGAGGGTCACCCAGTGCGTTTAGCTGATCTGCAGGAAGGGCAGATTCTTTGACAGACTGCTTCTCAAGACCTCCTCCACTTCTTTTATTACACATGCCGTCTTTACTCAAAGAGGCAGATCCCGCGAGGCCGTACTTTTGTACTTCAGAGGGAAAAGACGCTGTAAAATCCAATCACCGAGTGGCCCTTACTCATTTAAAAGAAATATTCAGTTGCAAGTGTGACTTTAAAAGTCACCACAATGAATCATGTACAGTAATTTATTGCCATGAAACTACAGTTGTTCCAGGCTACATCAGTCACGTAAATAGGGGTCTTCATTTCACTGGATTCAGCAAGTAACAGAAAATACTCTGCCCAAGGGGGGGTGGGGGGGGGTTGTCTGCAGGAAGAGAAATGCTCCTCTATTAAAACCTGTTATATCACTTGGTATTAAAACACTGAGGAAAAAAAATCTTTAAGAGGAAAAATATCTGTAAATAGCCTTCAGAAATTTATACTAAAGCACTTACAAATACTGTATATATTTGAAAATCACAGGATTTGCAGATCTTCTTCAATCCAGAACTAACAGGACAGATGGAAAAAACACATTTGTCTCCATTTCAAAAACATTTACTCAACAGATGAATTTACCCAAAAACCAGGCAGACGTCTGATGTCACCATACCTGCGAGACAAACGCTGAGCACCTGAACGGTGCTCTGTTCAAGCTGTCCAGCTGATGTAAGAATATTCACCCAAACCAGAAGGGGCCTTCATCCTCAGGTCCTGAAGCAAAATCTTTCCTCTCTTCCTCTCTCTTCTATTTTGCCCCAAAGCTTAGAGATTCAAACTCCAGCTTGAAACATCCCAAAGATGTCAAGTGAAAACCAGTTCAAAAATAAATAAATAAAATAAAATATAATATATATATATATATTACACACACACACACACACACACACACACACTGTTAAAAGACAGAAGTAGTAACTAAACACGCAAAATGCCCTCTGGGGTAAAATAACAAAGCAAACAGCAACAATCTTGGAGGAGTGTTTATGTTGGGCAGCTGAAGCCAGGCTCTACAGAAGCAGAACTTCCCAGAAAGCGTGGACACAGTGAAAAGGCTCCCCGTAGCTCAAATACAGTACAACTGTAGAGGCTGGAGTAAATCTACAAGGATCCTTCTTCCCGACATCCTTCTCCCTGTTCATAGAGGCACTCCAACCCTCCTGAGATCCCCCCATCCCTCTTGAAGTTCAAAAAGTCAAGCAGTGAGGAACCAGGGTCACTGGAGCAGTTCCCCGCTGTGGCCCACTAAGTGTTCTACAGACTCTGGCAGTTATGAAAGTCCAGGCAGAAGTAGCAACCTCCCCCCATCCCTTCCCACACCCCTTCCTGACTTCTGGAGCGTGGCTGCATATTATGTATGGGGCGGGCGTAGCTGTGGGTGGACCTCTTAGATTCTGTAGGGGCCCCACAGTACGGGACTGTGGTGTGAGGCATGGGTAGATGGAAAAGCAGAGGATAACACTGAAAAATGAGGAAGCTGAAGTGTTCTAGAGCAAATGCAAAAGTAAATAAGTAAGGCATATGTAAGAAATACAGGGACTGAGTAAACTGACTATGGGACACAGTTCTGCACTTTGGCAGGATGAGCGATAAGGACAGTTTCTGACTACATGTGTCCCCAGGAGAGCAGATTGCACACCAGTTGCCAGCTCAGGGTAGAGGCAGACAAATTTAAAGGCAGGCACTTCAAGTCACGGTTTCTGATCGTGATCGACTGCAAACGGACGTAGGCGAACCTGGAATACAGCGGAGTGCTCTCTATAATTAGAGACATCTCTGACCGTGTTGCATCTCTAGCCATTGCTGCAACGAGGAAAGCCGTTTTAGAGACGTTTTTTTGACTACTTAAGTGAAGGGAATAGCTTTTAACCGCTTCGTTATTATGGTAATCCGGAGAAAATAACCACATATGGGCCTAGGTTTAATTCGCATGTCTCTGTGGAATGTGTATGTGAGATGACGCCTCTCGCTTTGCCCAGTTCCACATTCCTTCTTGCTGTTGTTGTGGATGACATCACTGTCATGAAACCAGCCATTAGCGTAACTCTGCTACACAACGGCGCGGCCGCTTCCCAGTACCTTTCTCTTCTTGAAGGCCTGCCTGGCTAGGTAGCCCCTGCATGCCGCCTGGAACAGAGTGATGTTGCGGCGGGTCTGGTCGTCCCGCTGCTCCTCCAGCTTAGCCAGGGTTCCAGCCCTGAAGAAGACCTTAAAAAAAGGAGAGAAGGGAAGGAGGGAGAGACCCAGTCAGCCAGTCGCAACAAACCACAAGTCAGTGTACTTGTCCCTTGTCCCATGATACTTTTGAATGACACACCAAGGGCAGATGGATCCCAACTGCAGCAGAAATTCAATAAGTGCACTGGTTTCGCTCAAAGTAGCAACTTCGTAATTATGAACCCATGAAAAACACCAACGTTCACAGAAAAGCAGAAGAATGTGTTTTTAATCAGTTCTGGAGATACGCAGATGTTCCTAACGTTGTGCAATGAAATTCCCATTTTTTCAACCATTGAAAATTTGTGAATTCGACCGTAAATGTAAGCGGTTTAATTAAATTGGATGAATGTGGATATGAACACAATCCTCGGTCCAATATAATTAAAGAAAACCGGACAGGACCTACTCGTATGTTTCAGCCAACATCCAACCCTTTCATTGAGGCTCTGGTGTCTCAGAACTTTCTGCAAATAAGCCTTTGCTCAACTTAACAACATCGTTTGAAATTCAGAGAACAGAGGCTGTAGCGGTGATTCGTCGGGAGTCAGGTAAACAACAAAAAGTTGATTTGGAACTAATTTCTCTAACACGCAAATTACAACAAATCCGTAGAGGCCTGAAACATCATCACATAACTATCACTGAAACAATCCTTCATTTCAGCAGAGATAAAAAGCACATTAGAGAAAGAGGCTTTGCTGAGATGGTGTGCACAAACTACCGAAATGTTCTCAAGCTGTTTCATATGAACCCACGACAACACTACACAGCTGGTGAAATCACCGAGATGTTCCATCAACATAAAGGATAAACAAGTCCAGTGTGGAAGCAACACTATGATCTCCAAAGGGCTGGAAAGTGATCCGTCAGCCCCAGTTATTAACTAATTAGAAAGCAGCACTCTGGGGGAAAGTAATGGATGAGGAAGCAGAAGTTACATCCAATCCTACTGTTTTCATTTTCTTCTGTGTGTAGTAACATTTCGGTTTGGAGATCTTGTTCTTTACTCAGAGGGAGCTCAGAACCAACCGAACCTGCCAGCTTCAAAACAAATAACGGCACCTCAAGCCGTTTACACTCAAACACCACCACATTAATGTTGAAAACATACTGCATGTGTGTTAATCACTCCAAAAGAGAAGTGTTATTTCTCTAACAGCAACTTTTCACTGATCGTAACTGGACAACCTATGTTTGTTCGAAAGAACAAGAATGTGGTTTAGCGTCCACATCATTGTCGTGGAATTGAAGGAAGGCTTTCAAGAGCGCCACAAGAGTTGTTTCTCACCCACATTCCTTGAGATTAAAACGATAAACGGGTAAGGCCACTGGTGGCACACATAGCCGTGCCCTTTGGTAATCCACCCCACTAAGAGAAAAGACTAGGCGTGGGTAGCTAGGCCAGCAGGAAATAGTGCCTGCTTTGTGTCCATGCGCAGACAGCAAGAGAACCTCAGATCAAAATGGCATTCCGCTCTCAGTGTGGGGTGGGGGGTCATGTTTATCTCTGGTCATCACAGTCATGCCTTTTTACCGACGACAATAACCCTCTCAGAACATGACCTCACACCCGCCCTCTGCTGATCCCTGAGAGACGGGCGGATCTGAGCACCAATCAGATCAATGTAAGAAGACAGTGTAGTCCCAGAGTAAAATAAATGGGTACCTTTCACACTGACAGGGTACAGCTGTACTTTTTCTTAAGAGTTCAACTAGTGAGTCACAATGCAGGTACATCTATGCACACCTGCTTACATTTGCTGGAGCACTGTGGGACTGTGCGATCGTAGGGCACATCAGAAGTGGTGACCCATATCTCCCCCCCCCCGAGAGGTCAAGTGCACCAGAGTTTGGGAGTACAAAACAGCGCAGTAACTGACTCACCTAGAGGAATGGGGCTATCAAATCTTACATAACTTTACAGTGTTCACAATCATGTCAAGAAAAGCTAAAAGTAAATAGTCTGGATGTGACCAAATCACCGTATAAAGCTAGATCACATTTAAAACTGACATAAAGCAGCAGTGAAAAGTTATAATACCTGCTTGAAGTATTTACAAAATTTTTTTGTGCTTAAAACTGTATACACCTACACATAAATGCTATTTCATCATGTGTGTACTTACATAATTGATAAAATGCTATTATGAATTATGTATAAAGTTTGGTTCCAGAAAATATAATTAAACCTTTGGACTTGTACTGTAAAAACTGCTTTAATTTGGTTATGGGTAAAGAGTTCAAAGGTCAGAACTTTTCTACTGTACTTATTTGAGGAAATGTAATTGTTGTTTCATTAGCAAGCATCTTATAAAACAGAATTAACAAGGTTTTTAGTAGAAGCACATTACAAATGCAAACAATGATGGAAGAGGAGAACAAGCGGTCATGTAAAATCTTTTTACTTTAAAGATACCTGGATCATTTTGTAATTTTTAATATTTTGCTAATTGTATAAGCACACTTATATTGAAATGCTAAGTGTCTACAAGCACAATCAAACTTTTAACTGGTGCCCTCCATGTAAGGACAGAACTGTTATCTCTGCAAGTCCGGGTCACATGATGAAAATTTATTTGCATGGAATGACTCAAACTGCTTAGCGCAGCCACGGCAACTTCCAATGGCTCCATTTCGTGAACATCTTTAGAAATTACATGAAAGGAGATGACAGTCGGCATACAAGAAATGCCAGTGTGATTCGTACAAGACAATTGCTGCCAGATTTACTATTTATGACAATCCGTCATGCAAAGGCAAATAAACCACTGAAGTCGTCTTTCAGCCCAAAACAGAAAATATCTTGACCTACATAAATGAACTTTGCAAAACAATTTTGGCAGTGTCATGAAATCAATAACGTCAATAAGCAGTGTAGTTATTGTTTCCAACAAAGGCCACCATTGTTTTTCTTAAAGAAAAAAACAACTACAACAGAAATATTTAAGTCTTAAATTCTGAGTGGCAGATACAAACTAAACCAATTTTAGTTGTCTACCATATATATATATATATATGTACACACACAGCTGATTGTAAAACTCCAGTTAAATTGTGTTTTATTTCACATACTCTGATTTTGCACCAAGAAGGTAATGCTACTTTAAAAAGCACAAAATAATTACTTCATCACACTATCTGAATGATAACAAAAGGTAATTTTGCAGTTTCTCACTAAGCATCTCAACGGTCCACATCACTGTAGAACTATGGTCAGGATTCCAATGAAATTCGCTATATAAGAAACTGTTGTTGTAAAGATATACATTTACAGTGTGTATACTGGTGGAATGAGCTGCCCCTTGCTTTGTGGACTTCACCGTCTCTGTCCATGTTCCCTAAGCAGCAGAAAACTCATCTCTTCAGGGAACACCTCACCACTTCAGCCTCATTGTCATCAGCTCTGCATCCTTATTGTTCCGACGTTTCAATGATGCTTGCTTATCCACTGTGCTACTGCTAATTTTAACTTGTTATTGATATGCAAGTGTTTGCTGTGTTAGTTTATTTGGACTCAATCTTACTTACCTGAATCTTGTACACATTAATTATAGGACAACACTTAAAATGAGGTCAGATACTGTCTGACCTCATTTTAGACAGACATGGATGGCGAGGGACCTGTAGAAAGGAGCCCAGCAGGCAGCTGTACCCAGACACTCACTCTGCATAAGCCCATGTGGTAGTTGCTTTTCTCAAGGTCCAAGGACTCCAGCAGCTCTTCTACAGCCTGCAACATGAGCACAAAGCCAGTGATTGACCACGGCTCCCCAGACCACGCTCACAAGTACAGAAACTACAATTTCACTAGAGGTTTTAACGCTGACACATTATATATGATCAGAAGATCCGCAGATTGTCTCTATGCACTTTCCTTCAGCCGGGACAAAGTCAGCTGCACTGACTGGTCAAGGGAATTTACCACATCCCGCCAGGTTCTAAGAGCTAACTAAATTCTGGTACTTTATACCATCCTGACACTGGACTGATTGACAGCTCCCATGCAAGTACCTAATTGGTCTGCTGGGTCCCCCCTCCCGCTCCTTCAGAGTGAAATGAGATTAAAATGACATTAAAACATACTGTCAGAGGAAACACCAGGGCTGCGCTGCTGAGCGGAAATTGTTGGTGAAATTTATAGCCACTCCCACTTCTCTGGCCACGCCTCTTCCCTTTTTCCTTCTTAGTTTTGTAAGCAGTATTTTAGACATGGGACTCTCCTTTAATCTCCTTTAACATTTCAATTAAAATCACACTTGACCTTTTCTTTAAACACCAAAAAAGGTGATACAGATCAAATGATCAGCTGTGGTCTTTCTGTGAATTCCTTATGGGAACCAAAAATATTACGGTTCCAAAACAACTAAGCAGTAATTAATTTCTACACTTTTGATAGACTTTAAGACTATGACCTTTTCATGTTGTGAAAAAGCCTTCCCCTGTCTGAACTTGCCTTTGTGTGTTTGATCATCACACACCAATGACCCTGATCATTAAGTTATCACAGTGGTCCTCAGCACTACCACGTGTTTGCCATATAATTTACCCCACACACACACGCGCGCGCACACATGCGCGCACACGCGCGCACACACATATACACACACACACACACACACACACACACCTCATTAATTGGAGCCTTAGTTTCCTGTATATGCTATACATCAATCCAACTCACATCCACGCCAGGTAAATCTCTTACCCTCTTCTCGTCCGTCACAATATAATTGCGCCCATGCTTTTTTGTCAAGTGGGGTGTCAGCACATCAAACCGCCGGCGGAATTCAGAAAAGACCATATGATCAGGGTATCCTGTGGGTGATGCATTAATTATTGCCATAAACAGTTAATATAATCTATTAACTTCTGATGTTGTAACACATTCTAACTAATACTGATTTGGCTGAGTATTAATACTACATTACCCATGGTCCTCCACTCAGAGCTCGAGGCTCGCCTTCGTTCACAACTCACATTACTCTGACGTGACCACTGTGGAAGACATATCCACTGGTAACTTACCTTGCCTGTAGATCCTCAAAGCGTCCAGCAGCTTGGAGCCACGAATCTGGGCACGAAGCAGAGGCACATCAAGCTGCATCAGGCCTGTGTCACCGCTCTCTCCCAAGGCCTCACCCTCTCCAGCCCGAGGCGACGGGCCACCAAGCACCCGCAGCTCCCCGGACAGCGCATCCGCCTTAGGCAGCAGGCAGTGCACAAAGTGGACCTTGGACCTCCTCACGGTGTCAATCAGGGCATCCTGGAAGCAGGAGGAACGAGACAACACCAATCACAGAACCATGGGGAACAGCCCACCCCCTTCCACAGCCATTTATACTCCCACCGCACATACCACTTGGAGCTTGATCTGGACACAGAGTGACTTCTTCTTGACAGCGGCCATGCCGGTGGTGAAGGTCTTCCTCATGCTGGTAGCACGGCGAAGCGCCTGCTGGGAGCCCCCTTCCAGGCCGGCGATGGAACCCGAGAGCACCGTGGCCGCGCCCGTCCGGCCCATGAACAGACTGCTAATGTTCTTCCTGCACGACGGCAAACAGGAGACGCAAAAGGCTCGGACGATAGCAAAACACCCTCGGCGCCCGGGGTCTCCAAGGAGAGTCCATTAGCCATGCTCATTTATGTCACACTAGCAGTGGACTCTAATAGGAGCCAATTAGTCTGCCAACTGCAGTTTCACTGGCAGTGAGCACCACAGAGAATAAGGGTTCTAACTTTAGCTTCACAGGATCTAATGAAGGCCAGTTAGTCACTAATTTCTAACACTTGTAATGAGCTCCAGTCGCTCCCAATCAATGTGCCAACGTATGTTCCATGGGTTAAAGTGGTAGTCAGTTAAGCCAGCCTAATTTTTAACCATTACACTCACTTAGTATGGGGTAAAAGCCATTGCAATCATGTCAAACAGTAGAGTTTTGCTCCATTGCAGAAATGACAGATAACACTAGAATAAATGTCTGAGGTGAAAGCGATCACCCAAACCGTGAGAGGCTTGAGCCTCAGTATCCGACCCACGCACTTCTGGGAGTCCTGCAGCAGTGCGGGGGCGTTGAGGGAGGCGGGGTTCTGCTTGGCATGGTTGAGCCAGCCCCGGGCGTCGTATTCCACCCAGTCGGTGCCGTGGCAGTGTCCGAGCAGGAAGTGGTGCGGTTTCTCACTCTTCAGGAGTAAGTTGTGGCCTGGCGTGGTGGAGAACAAAAAGGAGGGGTGTCATAAGACTTCGTCCAATCCCTGCTGGAAGAGTTGCCCTTCTAGCTTTTGTCAGTATGCCGTCCCAGCAAGGTGAGGGGTGAACAACACCCAGTGGGGCCTCACCCCTGTTATCACCCTCAGCTGGCCCGTAGTAGCTGAACAATCGCTCTATAAGTGTGTCCTCAGAGCCCCCGGGCTGCAGAGCTTCCTCTTCCATCAGCCAGAGCAGCCCCCGTGCCTCATCTGTGCGTGCCAAGGTCCGAACCTAATGGATGTACACACGCACACACAGATCATTAAAAGGTAATTTGCACCAATATGACACACACGTTCACTGATCATCAGTGACATATGAACATGTTTACAACACGGACAAAATCGAGACCTCCCACAGCCAAACACCGACACACACGCACAAGCACGCACACGCTTGGCCCACACCGCTGACACTAATGAACGCTAACAGCCATTCATCATCCTCCCTTTGTTTTCCAGGCACGCCATTGAGGCTCTGAGCCTGTGGTTTAGTTGCCACAGCTCCTACCTACACACTGCTCGATTTAGGAATTCTCCAAGAAAAAGCGATGCATCCTTGAACCCTAATTCCCTGTCACAGCAGCTAGCGCTGCCGTTTACATCACCGCGAGCTACCGCGGTGCTCACTGTGGCCGTTTTACGCACCCGGCAGCGTTGTACAAACATCCACGTCTGCAATTCCTCCTTTAACGATATCCCACCAAAACAAAACAAGGCTTATTTTAACAAAGCAATTACAGTGTTGAGGGAAACAAGGAAAGCGGTGTGATAAAACAGTACCTGCCGCTCGCACTCTCATTACGAATAATATTGAAATAAGTGCTCCAAGGCAGTCAAGCGTTCATAAACCCTGCACTCCAGCTGTCCACTTAAGCAATTAATGGTAGTAATGGCTGCCACGATTTGCCTATCTTATTTTTTTAACATCACTGAGCTCACACTCAAGAAAAAAAAAATTTAATGACTGGGAAGATGGGTTTTAAGTAAACAGTGGCCCTTCACAGTAGCCTTGACTGAGTATCTACATCGTGCCTGAAAAGCTCAGGCAGTGGCAGGGACAGCAGTACACTAAAAAGTGGATCCTTTAAAGCACTACGTTCTGTTATTTACCAGGTGAATTGATTCCAAGCTAGAACGTTCTCTAAATGTGCTGCTGCTCAATGGAGCCCCATTGACCTTTGCCTGCATTTCCATTTAGGCAAAAGCACAATCGGAAAACGGGCCTCATTATCTGAAGGGCCAGGACACTGCAAAACGGAGGTAGTAGCAGTAACAGTGAAACGAGGTAAAAATAAGTAAAAAGAATGAAACGTGTTAAAACCCGGCCACCTGTGGAAATGCATCGCAAGGTAGGAAGCGCATAAGAGGTGCTTAAGCTACGCACATGGTAGTTTTTTTTTATGTTTGTTTTTTGACTGCATGAGAAGCTGAAGGACCCCCCCCCCCACCAAGACTGCCACGGGAGTGCCACGAGGTGCTACCAATGAGTCTTGACACTTTTGAAGTCAAACTGATGACGTTATTGTAGTGTGTCACACCGTCTCGCCCTCAGGTGCCAGATTCAGACAAACCAAAGGGAAGCAGCTTCTAAGCCGCTCAGGGACACGCCTGGCATATTATCGTGCCCTGCGTGTGGTTCAGCGGAAGCTCTGCGGTGGACCCAACCGTGTACAGAGAGGGCCGGAGGACCCATCAACTGCCAGGGTTTCATCTTCAGCACACTTCTGCTCAACAACCATTAGTTAGAGGTGTTTAAACCAGCGCAACACACTGACAATTGGACAAGGGATTTTTATCCCTGACCAACGACCTAAAAAAATTACACCTTTAAAACCCAAACATTTTACGCATTGACCTATACGAAGTCAAATACACTGCAGTCTTAATTGTATTTAACACACATCATTTGTTGAGTTTAGTGTATAATAAAGTATTTATCAGACTTCAGAAAGTCCAAGTGAGCTTGTTAGAAAAAGACTGAATTTTCTGTTACACAAAGTGAACCATTAATCATCTTGATATTCCAGATGCTATTCAAATTCTGTGACAAAATGCACGTCTATGTACATGTGGTGTAATATTGGAGTCTTACTCCTCTAATGCTTTCTCTGACAGCAAGGAATCAATAAATCTCTTGAAGAGGACTCCAAACACCCCACAGTACTTCTTGTCTGTGTAGCTGTAATCAACAAACATGGTGTTCCACATCAAATAGTCTTTTCTCTCAGGTTATCAGTCGTTATTTACTTTCAGATTCCAAAAATAATCTTCGGCACCACTCCCCCAACATTTCAGTGTTCCTCTGCAGTGCACTTATACTAATTTGCTGCCCCGTTCACCAAATTAACAAATTTAAAAGGGAAAACATGTCATGTCTTGGCCGACTAAATTGGATGTTTCCTTTGTAAAATGACAGCAAAAGCTGACAGTGGAAAAACAAAAAATATCACTCTAATTAATAGCCTTGATGGGTAATGAAAAATGACTGAAGTAATGCTGAACAAAACATAAGCCAATAATAAACATGACCTAAATTCCTAAATGTTTTAACTCAGGTCTGCCAGATGACATGGTCTGTAAAATGATGGGTGTGTTCCAGACATGTTCTCTTTACCCAACATCGCCAACTGAGTCATTCTCCAATTCCCTTAATAACAAGGTACTTCCTGTATAGACAAAATTTTAAACCTAACAACAGAGTTGGGACATGGCAAAATGTCACAGAACTGGAGGACTTACAAGGGTGTAACTGAATACTCGGCAAACAAGTAGACACACTCTTATGCACGCACGCACACGCACGCACACGTATGCTCGCGCGCAAACAGTTTTCCTTACCAGTGCTTGAGTTGATGTCTGGTCTACAGCGGCTACAGACAGTGAGGTACTGGACTCTATGTCATCTAACGCAAGCTCTATATTTTCCTAGATGGAGACAGAGGGTTGATTAGTAACCTATGATTATATCATGATTTAAAGTTACGGCTCTATGTTTTAAAGGCTGGCTATTGGCCCATTAAGCTTTTGATCCTTTATTCAGACTACTCATTTTGCCAGCTACCAAAAGGTTTTTCCTCCAGAGGGTTTTAAATACAAGAATTTAGCACAGCTGAAAATGCTTTAAAAATAAATAATAATAAAAAACAGAGCATACCACATGCACACAGGCACACATGTATGCACATAAAAAATTTATATAAATACAGGCATGCATTTTTTAAGGGCTGTCTTCTTAAATTATTTCACCAGCAATTTCGCTTCTTTTCTCTCTAGCTGTGAGCAATAGCCACCCTGGAAGCTGAAAAACATTTTGATTGCTAGGTCTGAACAAGAAAACACTTCATTTGCAATGATCACAAAGGCAAGCCGTCGCAAAAACAACAGCAAATTGCCACATTCACTGTTTAAAATGCTCTATGTTACTGTCATTATCCTTGCGTTGTTACACACAAAATCTGTAAAGAGAACAAGCGCGATTTTCTTACTGACAGATATGGTCTATCTGGTAAGGGCTGGATGAGCTGATCTCGCCTATGGATAATGTTGTCATCACCAGCTGTGTGAAAATTTGCTATAGCTGGCCATTTTGTACCATGGGGGGGGGTGGGTGTGCAAAAGATGGTAGGGTGACAAGAGAAGCCGTAGGTGGCATTCTGCTACAATGCAGTCATGTTTACACAATAACCTGAATATTCTGATCCTCATTACTACAACTGAACAAAACGCTGGGCCTTCAGACAAGAGGCATGTAGTTAGTATGTGTGACAGATGATGAGTGATGAGTGTGTGTGTCACTGAATGTGTGTGTGCGTGTGTGTGTAAGATCCTAGCCCATCTTGCATACTGGATTATGTGCTTGTACTAGGTGGAAGCTGGAAATCTGCTAAAATCCTGATTCAATTTCAGGTCTACTGCCCGTCTCTCCTATAACCACACAAAGAGAAAAACAGAAAACCCAGAAAGCACATAAACCGACACTGACACACCGCATCCCATTACAGCTGATGCTCCAGTGCTTCAAATTAAAGTCGTCCATATCCTGGGATATCTGCATTTTATCTTCCAGCAGGTGAATTCCACCAGCAGCATTCCCACAAATAAACTAAAATTATCCTCTAACTGTCAAAACCATGTATGTGTACGCTGTATGAATTACATAGATTAGAATCAAGCCAATGAAATATCCAGAAGCTTTTAAAAAATTAACAAGTACCGGTAGATTTAACCAGCAGGTTAGTAAAACAGAGCTGCTACTTCACACCAAATGGAGTGAACAAAAAGTACATTTTGAGTATTATACACACATCTTTCATTGACCTACTAGAAAGAACACAAAGCATTCAGGGGAAGGTAACATCACTACCCTCTGCTTTCAATCGGTGTTCACGTACATCTGTGAGCGTGTCTCAAGCAAAGAGTGTGTGCATGTATGTATATATGTGAGTGGTGCCTCCCTGTATCCGTTCCTTGGTCTTTTTGCATGTGCATATGGATGCATTTGTGAGTATATGAGCAGTACCACCATGAGGGCATGTCTACACACGCATTAACACGTGGTACCTCCTTATATCGCTCCAGCTCCTGAACAAACGTGCGCTCGTGGAAGAGTGTCTGCAGCCGCTCCTGGGTGTAGTTGTGGCACAACTCCTCGAAGGTGGCGCCGCGACCTCGCTTGGACAGCCGTGGGTTCTGGAAGCCCGGCGTGTCCACGATGAGCAGGGAGCACAGCGAATGCTGGCTGGACTTCAGGGCGCTGGGGCGGACAGCGGCAGAGCGGCATGAAAAAAAAGACGCCTCTGGCATGTCCAAACACATTCCACAAGAGAAAAGCACCCGCAGTCCCCAGCTCCCACAACAGCTGTGATGCTCGACAACAAAAGATGGTAAGCAATGAATAAGTGGTAAAAGGACGGTTTTTTAAAAACTGACTTGTAAAACATCTTGTCAAAACGATGCAAGGCACAAGGAACTGACATGGCAGCCAGCAGCATTAGCAGCATGAGAACGTTCCCAAACAAAACGAGAGCAACAAACAGGAGCAGCGTCCGACGTGACGGAGTGACCAACCGATTGATGAGGGAGATGAGAAGAGTGAAGACTTCAGAGTACAGGCTTGATGCCATCGCCTCCAAGCACTCCAGGGCTGTGATCTTGGAGCCTGAGGGAAACAAACCCGGTTATCGGACCGACTGCCACAAAGCCAGCCAGAAAATCAGTTCAAAGTGTGCAAAAACACCATAGGAAGAGAATGAGAAGCAGCCGAATCATGCCTGGCGGCCTGCAAGCACACGCTCGAAGGCTGGTAAAAGCAGGGCTACAGCCCACCTGTCCCGTCCCCAGAGCCCACGTCGTCTGGCCCCTGGCGGAATGAAGTCGACCTCTGCAGGGCGCCCTTAGGCTGGTGCTTGAAGATGGAGGAAGACAGCTCCTCCAGGGTGCAGCCCAGCAGGTAGGCCGCCTTCTGGGCCCACTCATGGCGTGCAAACTGCCTGCGGCCAGCTGTGGGCACAGTGATAGGGCATTCGCATCAGCGATCTCGCCACACGGTAACATCACGTGACAGGACAACGCAAGCCCCAGGACACCACCAGCCTCTGACCTCCTCTACCATCTCAGCATGTGTCTGCCTAAACTGGACCACTTCAATAGCTTACGATCCAACTTGGATCCTTTTAATACAGTTCTGTCCAAGATGAATAATCTCTATAACCAGCTGGCTAATATGGGGTGACTTCAACACAGAGAGACTGGCCTGGTCCTTTGACTGCATCTTCGTCATACACAATAAATCGAGAAAGAAGAAGGAGGGGAAAAAAATACACTCACACTAATGATGATCAACATTGTGTCGATATGCAAATGTTTAGAGTCTTCTGCATATGTTGCTGCACTACTTCAGCCCTCACAAAATCTTGTTGCCGTCTGTGAACAAGCTATTGTATGTGTGCGCTGTAAATTTGGCTGCCTTGCGCATGGAACGCGTTGCGAAGAGCTCGTGCCTTAACACGAGACTGCAACCACGGAACGCTCCGGTGTTCCGTCTGCGGCGGAGCCAGACCAGACGGGTAGCAGGCTTCGAAGCGAGAGTGTTCGGAATGCCCACCACGATGAGTAATTGCTTCATTAAAAGTCAAACGCAGGCAGAAGAATGAATCTTGAGTTTAACTGTCACTTCAAACTAGGGGTGACAGGAGCAAGCAGACGGGATGAATTCCACTCTGGTCAAAGAGAGGGAGGAACAGGGCAAACTAAGAGGCCTTTAATTTCTGTCGCTCTAAAGCGGAGCGAAATGAAAGGAGATAATCTGAAGGAACATCAAACATCGGGCTTTAAAGACAACAGCGTTATGATTCTCCAGTTTTATCGCGGCTAAAAGACAGTCACCAGCTTTGTAAGGAAGGCATGAAATAAAAAAATAAATGCTTCTGAGAAAAGTGAAAGTAGACAAAGAGAAACAATAAAAATGCAAATTACAGGAGGCCTGGTAATAATGATAAAGGCATTACAAAAAAGGAGGGTGGAAAAACAAGTTTTTCTTTACCTTCATGTCCCTCTGTATTGTAACGGAGCAGCATGCAACATGCAAGTAAAAAGAACATGGTTAGAAACAGCACAACCCAATGTGTCATTTGCCTCCACCAAACTGCAACCCAGAACACCGTTTAGTCAAGGCAGGCACAAGCAAACACACAAACAGCGAGGGTTCATGCACCGCAAATGCTAGCACAGCCATTGGTTTAGGGAAGGAACCACATGATATAGGGGGATTACGTATGCACCACATATGAAATGTTCATCTCTGTAGATGAGACAGGAAGTCAGCATTCCCTTGACGGCATGACAGTCCACTCAATATTCCCCGAATCTTCCCATTTGTAATGTAACAGTCTCTTTTAACCTTTACTGAAAGAGGGTTGACGGCCAACTTCTACATACTCGTTCTGTGCTTATTTCACAATGATGCAACACCAAATGCAAAAACGGAAGGTTAATACTGCCCCCTGCTGACAGAGCTACGCCTGTGTCAGAGTGATGAAGTATATTTTAGTTAGCAATTACAACATAATTTCAGGACGCATTTCACTACTTTAAAGAGAAATGTGCCTTTGAGTAACGTAACAGCAAAACAAAAAAAACATGTCATAACTTGTTAGGGTATATTCTGAATTTCTGAATACATGTAATACAGCATATAATCCTTCAAAAAATAAATCCATATTCAATATACATACCATTTTCTCATCTGTGTTTACCTATATATTTGTGTGCATGTGTGTATTGTGCCACATTACAGATGCAGCTCAGCCCAAACCACACACCAGGACTGGAAAATGTGAACAAACCTAATTCTGAAGCTAAAATGCTGCACTCCATGGCATCACATAGAGCATTAAGTTAAAGACCTATCAAGATAAAGTACGTGTAAATATGTATTCCTGCTAATGAAGCACTTTAATTGGCTGAGCTGCCTGCTGAAACAAAGAATAAAGACGGTATAGTGCCTTACATCATCACAGAGACAACTATGCAACTAAACAATCGCGTGCATGTGCGTGCGTTTGAGAGAGCGAGAGCAGAGGTGTAGTAGTTCCACACAGGGCTCTTGACTACACACAGGAACCACACTCAGTTAAAAAAAAAAAAACACGACACAAAAAGATGCACGGACGCACGCGCGCGCGCACACACACACACACACACACACACACACACACACACACGCGCACACTCAAATTTTGAGAGAGTATCTATAGTGACAATCACAGATGAAATTTGACAAAAACCACCA
>JABJVR010000083.1:715528-758058 GCA_025773905.1 Chitala chitala
GCTCTCACTGGCTGGCAGCAGGAGGCGCGCCCTGGTTCTGCACGCCAATCACCCCACGGGCTGCGGAAGGGGTGTTGAACTCGGCCCACCAGTCGTCAGTGACGCTGCTACAGGAAGCACCCATGTTCAAAGGAGGGGGGGGGGGTGAGAACCAAATGTTAAACCAGGCAACAAGTAGGGTGTTTGGCTATGCGACACAGCCAAACAACTGCGTAACAAGGTGCCGGGGGCCTTATAAAGCTAAACACCACCACAATACGCAACTGTCAGCAGATCACAATACAGCACTTTTCAGTGCGTCCACGTGCACACAGGCACAGATGCAGTCTAAATTTCCTGGAATAAAAGTAAGGCACAGTGGTGACCTTGCATAAAGAGAGAACGGGTTTAAGTTAAATCCCTTTGATTTAAGGCTTATTGATTTCAGTTCAATTAACTCAGCAGGGCACAGCAATAACGTGACTTCACGGAATACACTTGGCGCATTTTCGTAAACCTCTCCTCAAGTCGACTTACTGCACAGACTAAAGTGCTGCAGACCAGACCCCTCTGAACAACTAAAAGCAGGCAGGTAGAACACACATCAGTTAAACACACACAGTTAAAAAAGAGACACGACCATCGGGGTAGGGGGTGAGGCTGGAGGTGTGAGGGAAGGCATAATTCAAGCAGACAACCACAAACAAGGGTAAATTACAGAGAAACACCAGCACATGGGCAAAACAAAGGTTTCAAAAAACTCCCAGGTGAGCACACTTACTGAGTGCTGAGTAGACATCCATCTCATGACCTCTACAGAGGTCAGCGCTTGTCAAAAAGCATAAAACGTCCCAGACAGGCACACTTACTACACAATATGAGTGTAAGGTAAAGACAGAAAAAGAGTCGGGGAAGTACGACAGACCAGCCACGGGTGAGAGCGACGAGTGAGAGCGGTCCGAGAACAGCTAAAGGTAGAACCATGTTTATGCACAAAGGCATTCAGCTGTTAAAACCTAACCTCTCAACAAAAAAACATCCCTTACTACCACAAACTGCAGTACATGGGGGGGGACAGACACACAGACAGAAAAAAAACAAGCATGATAAAAGGGACAGACAAACCAAAATGGAGATAAAGAGACATGCAGGGGTAAAAGCAAGCGTGAGATATGAGAGAGAGATGAGGTGAGAGGGGGTTAGTCGAGGAAAGCAGGCTTACACTCCAGCATGACACACGAGCGCACACGGCGGCCAGGCCACGGGCAGGGGTGTTGAGCGGCTGGCCGGGCTGGGGTGGGGTGTCCCGTGGTGGGTACAGTACCTGAGTGAGGGCTGGCCCACCGGCTTTGGACTCCAGCTAGCCAAAGAGCAGCCACAGAAAAGAGAGGGAAAGATGAGAAAAACTGAAAACGATGGAAAGCGACAAACAAGAAGGAGAAAGGTCAAAGTTGGCCACACGCAGGCCACTATGGGAGATGTGCCCAGATTTCAGAAATTCAGTCCGTGTCACAGTTGATGTTCAGTCTTTGCGGCTGCAGCAAAGAAGTTACTTAATTGTATCGGAAGTGAAGGCCATCGACGATATCTACACAACCAGTCAAATCTGACTAGTTAATTATAGTCCTGATGGCTTAAAAACACACAGCCAAAACAGATTACTTTGCACACATCTCACACAGTACGCATTTTTCAGAAGGTAAAACCAGGAAAGACAAAGTACACCGAAGTTAAATGGAGCAGAATGGAAACTACATCTATAGTTTAGAGAAGAGAGATGAGTATAAGGTATTAATCAGCACACAAGCAAATCCCATCAAGTCCATCTCCTCTTAGGTTGGGATGCTGGCAGTCCCCATGGCAACCGAAACCATCCTGATACATTGCTTCCAAATAGGTACAGTTGGCTAACTCCAGTCCTCAACAGTTATGGTGTTACCATTCAAGCTACTGGGCTATGTTATGAAGAGAGTTTAGTTTCTACCCAAATAATAATATCCATAAAATAACTATGGAATGACATGAAGTTCAGCACACCACTCTTGAGAAGTGGAGCTGGCCAATAACAGAGTGTATGAGAAATGTTTTTGGTTCCTAACACAACTAACACAGACCCAGCAGGGAGAGGATTAATCGAAAGTTAATAAGACCGAATACAGGCCTCAGAAGGATCTGGAATGGTCATGACCTTGAAGTACACGCTGCAGGTATTAGAGGTGTGTGGCATGAAAGATCCCTGCTGGCATCTGTGTTAGTTGTGTTAGGAACCAAAAACATTTCTCATACACTCTGTTATTGGCCAGCTTCACTTCTCAAGAGATGAGTGGTGTGCTGGACTTCATGTCATGCTGGCGTGATCACAGCAGGACCAATAAATGCGGATCACATGCTCTCAGTCACTATGTGATGAGGAGAGGTGTTTCACACATCCTGAGTTAGGAGTTAGCATTAACATGTAACAGCATCAAAAGCATAGGAAAAAAAAGTAATGGAGTTTTGGGGGGGTGGGAGAATTACAGGAACAGTGAAGATCCTCTCCAGCCGTCTCTGAGCTTCTTCAGTTGGGGTCGGATTCACAACCTACAGGTGAGATCACCGAGACAGGCAAGTCACCACAAGTCCCCAGCCAGTAACCATGGAACAGCTTGTTCCAAAACTGTGCCATCAAGCGCGATGCGGCAGCCAGTTAGGAAGAGCCTAAATGCTGGGCGTCGTGAAGCAAAGATGCTATAATGTGACAACACAGGCAGAAGGGCATGCTGCCCAGGTGTGCATTGACCGCTCTACCCTCCGGCACTGCATACATGCGCACGCGCGCGCGCGCGCACGCACGCACGCACGCACACACACACACAAACACACACACCATCTCACACTGTGCAGACACACAAACCTGCTCAGTCAGGGCAAAGGTGCTCTGAAGTGGCCTGTTCCCAGGAGAAGTCTTCCCACCTGGGGCAGAGGCCAGACGAGGTGCTGCCTTCACCTTTAAACAACCCATGCATACACACACACACACACGCACCCACACATACACGTGGGGTGGGTTGGTCAGGCTGAACAGTGATACACCAGAATAAGCACTAAACCATGCATTTCATTAGTAATATTCCCAGACACTCTAGTAAAGTATCAAGCACAGACAGACATAGGACATCCTGCCTATAGTTTAAAGAAAGTTTTAAGAAGCAGACAGGTCATTCACCGATCTCCAAAGAGAAAGCAAACTCAGTGCTACAAGGTTGCAGCACTACTTTTGTCACCCAATCCATCATATGACTGAAGTGACCAGGATGGATGGTGATTAGTAGAGACAATTTTCTCCCATCCAAACTCTATGAGTAAAACTCACAAGCAAAGATCCAATCATGCACAGAATTGTTTGCATGAACATATCAGGCCGACTTATCGCGCGTTTGTCTAGATGCAACATTAGTGGCACACGTTTCTGTAAAAAAACATGGAAGGCATCCAAGGTCGGTGCAGACTCTCTATATGAAACGACCACCCTGTCGTTCCTGAAAATAACCATGAAGGATCTCAATACACCAAACAGGCCGAGGGACCTCTGCATTCTTCTGTCTAGCCATAAAACCGAAGTACATGTCAACTGGATATGAATTAACCAACAGAAAAACATGGAACAGCGATAAAGCAGATCAAAAATCTGGAAAAAGCTTTTACCCACACCCTCAATTCCACTTTCCCTAAAACTCATAGTGTGTGTATAAACCATGGTTCTCACAGGGAAGTGTTCATTCACAAAGTGATCACTGGTGGTTTCCGACCACTACCAAGTTGGACTATAATAGAAAAGATCTTGTGAGTTAATAAATCAAACATAAATAATGAGTAGGAAAGCTTGTACTGGAATGACTGATCACATTCATAATGTTCTGCCTTAAGATGGGTATACAGCCATTTGCTAGGTGAAGGTTTTGCATTAAATGTAAAGACGTTCCAATAACAATGCAGAGAACACAATGGAAGGTTAGAATGCTGATCACACATGTGAGCTCTCAACCGCATGCACCGTGACTGCCACACACGACACGCATGCTCGGATCAAACCGTGACCACAAAACCGTGCACACGCATTGAGGACACACCGTACCTCAGACTTCCTTACGGACAAAGATTTTGGGGCAGGGATGAATCCAGGTGGAGGCGAGAGGGGACTTGGTTTGGCCTGAGGAACAAATCCGGCAGGCGGGGACAAGGAATTGGATTTGGGCTGTGGAACAAATCCGGCAGGTGGGGACAGGGGACTTGTTTTGGGCTGAGGAACAGACCCAACAGGTGGGGACAGAGGATTTGATTTGGACTGAGGAACAGACCCAGCAGGCGGGGACAGGGGATTTGATTTGGGCTGAGGAACATATCCGGCAGGTGGAGCAGGGACAGATGATTTTGCCATAGGGATAAAACCTGCAGGTGGTGAAAGTACAGAGGACTTAGGAGCAGGTATGAACCCGCTGGGAGGTGTGAGCGGAGAGGGTTTTATCGCAGGTGAGAGGGTAGCAGTGGAGGGCGATGACACCTTTTCTTCCTGTGTGGGAGATGGAGCTGGGTTCTCCTCTGCCTTCTCCTCAGGAGGCTTCTGGTCCTCTTGTTTCTCCGCCTTGTCCTGCTGAACATCGTGGATCTCCTCCCTGCGCGAGCGCGGTCGATGGTCCCTGGTCCGACCTCGACCCATCAGGCTGGCCAGCCCCACCGTGATGTCGTCTTTCTCCTCCTTACTGATGGTGTCATGTTTAAAGGAGAAGACAGGTTTTGATGCAGTCTTGGGCACTGCCTCGGGTTTTGGAAGCTCCTGTCCTAGCTTAGCCACATTTGCATTCTCCTCAGAAGGGAGCACCTTCCGCACCACACGCCGTACTGCCTTCACAACTTGGGACTTCTTGGCACCCAGGCCCTGCTCATCATTTGTCTCCGGCTGGGCAGGGAGACCATTTGCGGTGCCATTCCTAACAATGTCTCCATTCAGCACTGGAGGCTCGGGACTTTTGGGTGTCTTGGCAGGTTCGGGACTCCTGAAGGACATGCGTCCCCGAGGCGGTGACGGGCTCTTCAGCCTCTCCCGCTGAAGAGCCATCTGCTGAGGCTCGGGGCTCTTGGCACGCAGGAGCCCTCGGGTCGGGCTCAGGGCGGGCACCGACTGCGCTCGGCCACCCATGCTGCCATCGCTGTCAGACTGCCCAGGCAGGAGGTCAGGGGCAAAGCCAGGGAAGATGGCAGGACAAATGGGTTAGATGAGAAGTGCCAACACTGGGCAAGGAACAGGAATCGAAACAAAAGTCAGTGGTGTCTACAGAACTCTTTGGTGACAAGACAAGGTACAGCTGCTGTCACCTCCACTCTCTGCATGTTGACGGTGTACTTCAGTTGCTGCGTTGGCGACAGCACAGAGACCCGTACAAGAGCGGCACTCCCCTGAGGAAAAAGCACTGCAGCACTCAAAGAGCCATTACCCCTACCACACACCTTCGGGCCAGACGGAACAGCTTAAGCAGCCTGTCTGTTTTGTAAAACATACCACACTACCAGCACTGCCACCTAGGAGCGGAAATGCACTGCAGATGCCATTGGAGGGATTATAGAGTAAACAGAACAACTGTGTGCATGAACACTTTTCATTTAAAGAACACAGACTTCTGACGGCAGGCTGTCGTATCCTCCATACGTGCGAGCATAGCCCGGTCTTCATCATACTCCGCGTTAACAAGACAGCTATTCTATCAGCAGTAAACTGGGCAAAAATACAAGTGAATAAAAATAATTTTACAAGCAGCCTGTTCAGGCCTTCAACCATACAAAATGGGATTTTCAGAACGCTAGTTCACAGCCTGCAAAATCTCCTCACTCAGCTGTGGTATATTTGCATCTCTCCTGAAAATAGCCCTGGCCAACAGAAGACGCCTGGCAGGCTGCCCCCTACCGTGCCCACTGTAACACAGCCTCCAGTCCCCCTCTCACGTACGGCCCTGACGTCCCTGTATTACACGCTCTTCGAAAGAGCACAAACAACAATTTGAGCTGTAGGAGATATGAAGTCTTGAAACCCACGGCAGGTGGGACTGAACTCCTGCTTCCTGTCAATCACCCACTAGTGTTCCATCAT
This sequence comes from Chitala chitala, assembly GCA_025773905.1. Classification (NCBI taxonomy): domain Eukaryota; kingdom Metazoa; phylum Chordata; class Actinopteri; order Osteoglossiformes; family Notopteridae; genus Chitala; species Chitala chitala. The sequence continues at coordinate 721,629 of JABJVR010000083.1, forward strand.
CACTGGGTGACATGGAGGTAAAGTGAGTAGTGACTAACTCCACACCCCAATCCAGACGGTAAGGTGTTGTCACCACCAACGGCAGTCACGTGACGCACAGCTAACTTCTCACTGGGCACTGAAGCATCTGAATCCCTGGGAGATGCTGAATGTCTGTCAGAGTGCATCATAGACCTCAATGAGGTGCATACAGTACTGCTGTTGGACACTGTCCACAAATGTGCACCAAGCACATAAATATGCCCTACCAAGGTTCCAGATTTAAAGTTCTCCCACAGGCTACTGCAGGCCATGTCAGGACTGTTTCCATATCACATAGACAGCAACGCATCAGGAAGGACGCCTGTGCTCCTACATCTAATGACCTTCTTTCCATTTCACTGCGACACAGGCGTCCACCCACGCCTTCCCTTTGGTCAACCCTAGTCCAAATTTATACAATCCCAGCACAGAATTAAATTAATGCCAATGCAAAGCCAATGTTCTTTCCCCATTTCGGAAAAAAAACCACTTGGTTAAGCTGAGGTTTCCCAGGGCTGCCTTTACCGTGGGCACCTTGGGAATAAAACTGCTCCCACACAGTCGGCCTATAAGCCAGGTCTCCTTCTCCCTGCATTTGCTCCGGCAGGTAAATTCAAAGTCAGGACTCAACACACCTCCTCAAGTGCTTCCAGCCATTTCAGTGCTCCTCTCTCTGAGGCCTTTCGAACACATAACCCAGCGAGTGCGATTCATTCCACTAAACTAATAAGACTTCTGGAACCTGTAATCATTTCAAAGGCAATTATGGCACTTAGACAGCAATTACGGAAACGCAGCGTAACACTGTTCCAGGCCTTTGTTGCGAAATTACGTGTAACTATCCATGACACTACAGCTCCCGCTGAAGAAATAATCGGCACGACACGTGGTACGGTTCCTTGCCGTTGTGCTCCTTTTTGTATGAAAAAGCTTGACTCAGCAAACTGTAAGCCGCAAAGGTAAGATCCCCATTCAAACCGACTAAGTACTTCTAGAAAACCTGGAGCTGATACCACTGACATAGGACAAGGGGTGTGGAAGCCAAACAGCTAAGGAACATTCACTGTCCTGACTCTGTGTGTGTGTGTGTGTGTGTATGTTTTTACGAGAGAGAGAAAATGCGACAGAGAGATAGATGTCCATTAGTTTGGGTAATGTCTTATTTGCACTGGCCCTTCCCAGAATAATTCTGTAATAGCGTTCTTTTTTCAAACTACATGGTAAGGTGTACCACACGTTCTGCACCTTTGCATCACTCGGAGACACTTACACTCTCTTTGGAACTCTTGGGACTCGGTCTGGTCTCGTCTTTCACCTATACGAAGAGGGATGGGGGTTAAACCCGGACACCCAAAGGCTGCAGGCTCGCATGCAAGTGACATGCAGAACACGCTGCCATTTCAAAATCAGCTCAAACTGCGGTGTTTGTGGAGGGGATCTCTGTTACATCCAAGCAATGCTCAAGTGTTTTGGTCCACTGACCTGCAAGCCTCAAAAATGCCCCAGACAAATAGCATCCCACCAGATGTACCATAATGCCACAGCCCATGTTAGGCAGGACCACTGCTGGAACTGAGCGTAATCACTGTACCTATGATGCAAGTACTGGTCACAAGGAATAAAACGTGTGTCCTAACTTCAGGCTGTTATTGACAAAGCCAATGAGAAGATGCACTTCCTATTAACGTAACAATTAAGCTTTTTACTTTCCATGCGTGAAGAGGACAGAGGGGTGACATGCAGCCTAGCAGGGGAACTGCTTTCACAGCACTCAGTCAAGACACGCTTACTAAGTGCAAGTCCCTTTGGAGGGGTGTTACAACTGTCAAAAATCAGCAGCACGGGCTACTCCATACACACACACACACACACACAAAACGAACAGCACTTTCCTTTTGTTCCCAGAATGAGAATCGCGAGGAGAACGCCATGCTGTCATGGGCTGAGGTAGGACAGAAACAAGAGAGACGGGCAGGACGAAGTGTGGAGGGAGGTCAAAGACAGACAAATGAAGGGACAGATGGGTGGACGAAGGGATGGATGAGGGCTGCTTTAGGGCTGGCCGGCGAGGTCTTCACCCTAGCTGAGGTCAACTGGTGGGGTAGTAGGACCACGCAATGCCACAGGCAGAGTGGAATGGAGAACTCTGGTACAAAGAGAAGGCAAGAAAGCAGGGAAGTCATATGGAGCTGAGGGAGAGAAGCTGGACACAAGGGTAACCCAGTGAGATGGATGTAATCCAGTGATGGATACACTCCAAACATACACACATTCAGGCTGTTCTTACACAGCAGCATTAGGCTTCTGCTACAGTAATGACCAGACTAGTTACAAAGTTACACTGCTGAAAACACATTTACCAATGTTAACGGCGTGAGAATGTTGATTTGTTGACTGGTTAAAAGAGCTTGAAATATGCACTTCCACTGTTTTATTTATTTATTTTTTTAAGCAGTGACACTTTTCACATTTGCAGGAACATCATGTCATGCCTCACGACTTGTGTCAAGAGGGGACAACGCAGCAGATTGCTGGGGTCGACACAGCCCCGCAGAGCCCAGCCAAAGGCACAGTCTGTCTGCACGTGTGGACTGTATCTGAGGGGCCTTATCACTCCAAGACCGATTTAGCTGCTTTCCATGTCGCCCAGGATACCGGGTGTGTGAGAAGCAGGTCACCACCAAAGTCACGCTAGGAGAGCAGTGCTGGGGGAGGCGAACAAGGCCCAGCGAGCTGAGGCTGTAGAAGAAAAGACTAGTGTGATCCAGGCAAAATCAGAGACCTATTAACTGCACTTGGTCCTCCTCCTGAGAGCAACAAGTGGGGCCAAACAGACTTCTTTCAACCATGCACACGCGCACACACACACACACACACACACACACACACACACACACACACACACACAACAGGCCAACGCTGCTCATGAAACTCAAAGCTAAGGATGAGCTGCAGGTAAGCACTGCATCCTGACTGGTGAAAAACAATCACAGCACCATTAAACCGAACCACTCTGCTCCTCCCCACCTCCGCCCCCACCCCATCTGTGGTGGAAAACATCAGTACAAATAACAGGGCACCCAAAATAAGAAGATTACAAAATACCCTGTTCCTCTGAGGGAGATTAGTTTAGATGAAGTTAAAACAGCTCATCTGGAGATGGAAATATGGAAATGCACCTAGCTGTCACACGGCAACCACTGTGGAGGGAAGGTGTGATGGGGGGGGGGTCACCTCTCAAATTAACAAGTGAAGACCTACATCTGGCCATTGGGTCTTAGGCTCAGTCAACACAACTACTGCAAGCTAAACCATCATAACACCACAGGAAAAAACTACAGCCAAAGCCCTGAAACACAGGCCTACAGGGGAAAGAAGAAAACTTCAGTGACTGTTTTGAAAAACAGACCCTTAAATGCTAAGGTCTTCTTGTTTCTGTACTTCAAAAAAAAAAAAAAACTACAAGCCTATAGTTTTCCCACCACTGCTACTATGCTTGAGTTCACGTTTCTGTCAAAACTAAGAAAATACTATCTATTATTGACTTTAAAATTAGTTAATAATTGGAATCACAGTGAAGCTGTCCAAATCAGATTCTGTAAAACACTAACAAAATTTGTTTTAAAATTTTCCCTTTCCCAAAAAGGAAAAAAAAAAACCCAACCAGAAAGTTCAATTCCACCACCCTGCCTACCATCAAAAAGAAATCAAGTTACTACCAAACATACTGTAACCCAACTAAAAAAAAAAAAACACTTCAACACTCCATTAAGATAAAACATCTTAAAATATGAATTCATAAAGTTAAACGGAAAGTTCTTACCCACTGATTAACACCTTCCTCTGCAGTAACAAACGCGCTGTGCAAAATGGCAGCTGAAGTCAACTTTCTGCAACACCTCCCCCACACCTTCCTGAGCAAAAGCCCTAAAAATAGCGGGCACCGGCAGCAACCGTACACGGAGGCGGCCGCTCTCGAGGCAGAACCAGACAGGGAGCCGTGAGCGGCTCAGGGTTCTGTCGAGAGAGACAGGGGTGCGTCTCCACGCGTCGTGTCCTGCCACAGACTGAATCCTTGTTTCACAGCAGTGAAAATGGGCAGCAAACAAGAGAAACGGAGAGAAGGAGAGTAAGAGAGAGAGAGCGAGCCGGTGGACTCACGTCACACACCCCGATGGGGGGTCCTGTCTGACAAGAGGAGGGGAGAGTGGATAGGTCCGCCAGAGTTCTGTTATTCCTGACACTGCACCAAGTCCAGGTGGAGGGCAGCTGCAAGGACTGCTAGGGGAATGCTTAAAAATAGATGCCCCACACACGCACACACACAGACAGCTCCCACTGCAACCTCCAGGAATTCAAAGCACCCCGTCTGCAGTTGCCCCCTTCCCTCAGCCAAGGCTGGCACTCGGGTGCGACTGCACCGCTCACACTAGCGTCTTTGTGGCTTCGCCTGTGTACAGGCGTGCGGGTGTGGCGCCTCCTCGCGTATCGTCAAGCAACGCGTGCTTCACGTCCTCCACGACCTGAACGACTGGTTCAAAAAGCAGACAACGGACAAAAACAAAAAAGGTAGAGTGAGAGTGAGGCGAGGCAAGGCAGGAGTAGAGGAAGAACATGGGGACGCACGGACTGAGAGGAAGCTCTTGAGGAAGTGACAGAGAAACCAGTCGCTTCCCCTTGCACTTTGACAAAGTTCCTCACCCACCAAGAGGACGTGTGCCGCAGAGCACTCTGGGAAGGCTCCATCACAGCCCAAGACTCAGCTCAGCAACAAAACCACATTCAAAATCTCATCATGGTGATGACGTGAAAAACAGAGCCTCATCTTAAAACCAAGCGTCCATCTAGATACAGAAAAAAAACTAATTCCAGTGACATGTGGATTAATTAGCAAATAATGTGCTAATTATCTATGCAAATGAGATACTTAGCTTCTTAGATTTCATGGGAAAACCAGAGTAAATACTGTCAAAGCCTAAGGCTTTTACTGAGCGGTAACACATCTAGAACACCCAACTGTTCAGGGCACGAACACACACAGATATCCAATGACTGTTTACTGAAAAGCGACATTAAGACGACACCACAGCAGCCTGACTAACGTAACAGAACTTTCTCTGAAACCAGAAATCATCACAGGGGTGCAACAATGGCACTTAAAGAGAAAATATAAACACTGCACATTATAAGAAACAAATCCATTTTGAAGAGTTGTGGGGGGGATATAAAGTGGCAGGTCTGCTCTGTCTACAGCCCCCCCCCATCCTCCCATGGACACCCACACTCAGGAGGTTCAGTGTCCCACATGCCTGCTCTACAAGGTATGCTGTGGTCATGAAGGGCAACCACAAAAGCACAGTGTGTTAAACCACTAGTCAAGAAGCAACACGTACCAGATCAGTCAGTCACTCACACGCGCGCACACACACAAACACACACGTACACAGAGCACTTGTCTGACAGAACTGAACCTGGAATGCACTGAGTCAGCATGACACTGGCTCAAAGAAGACAGGCATTAAATGAAAAACCTCCCCCACACCTACTCCCGCTAAAAAAAAAAAAAAAAAAAGGATAAGTTTCACCACTTATTTAATGCATGTCCAGGAGAAAATACCGCAGTATGGCAGGTTTTATCAGATGTCTGACAGTTACATTTAATTCTTTAATATAAGTCTCATGCAACATTGTTGGCACTGTAGTTTTTAGTTGTAGGATTTATATTCACCACTAGAGGGACTCCTCTGTCATTCTGTTGCCGTCCATTTACATGGTAACTTTTCCAACAAGCCACATGGGGGTGCCAAAAGCCTTAAAATAATTTCAAATACTGCAATTACATAACACCACACAGTACCAAATAAACCTAAGACTCACTTTTTTCACAGTTCCCAGATTGGATTAGCAATCCAGAGAAAACTGGACACAAGACTTTCTCTGTGTGTAAGAGACTGTATAACACACAAAAGGTTCACTGTTTTGGGCCCCTGCCACCCCACCTCACCTCATATCCCAAAAACCTTTCCAACCCAAAAACCTTTCCAACATGTCACTTTCAATATATCGGAGCCAACAGCCACACTCAAAGACACACACACACACCCATCTTGAGCCCAATCCTGAAGGCTCCACAGGGAGTCTGTTCTTACATTTAAATTTTGTGTGAATTTACAACATAGTCATGTGACCTGCCCCGGCCTTAAAGGGCAAGGGAAAGGGAAACGGATTCTAAGTATTTGGGATGCATATGAGGAATTTGTTCTCTGCATTCTGCAAGGAGCCTGCACGGAGTGTGTGTCTTGCTCAGGGACAGACCTGGCAGATCGGCTGGGAACCAGGAGACTACCACACCCCAGCCCGAAGCCCACCCACTGAGCCACCAGGCTGCTGTTTGACAAGCCAGGCTCAGAGGGCTGTGGCAGCCAGTCTCTCCGCATGCATGGGGAATCCCTTCATGTGAGGGTGCCACGACAGCAGCCGTGTAGCTGAGAACAGGGCAAAACACACAAGCAGTAAGTGACATCTTCTTCATACCGTCACCGTGCAAACAAACTAATACAAGTGCAGAAAAAGGCTAATTCAGACAGTCAGACAGAAGGTGAAGACACACCCCCAACCCCAGCCCTGATCAGAGCGCACCATGTGACCACACACACACCACCCTTTAGGACCACTGTTACTGGCTTATAAACAGATCACTGTAACATGGCCTCATTGTGTGCCCCCCATAAAGCATGAGACATGAGGAAACCTGAAAGGATGGCTAAGGTTCGCCAGGAAAGGGTAACGCTTAACCAACATCTGCTCAGCACTGGCAGACAAACTGCGGGAGTCACCCAGCACAAAACCGGGCATTGAATACACACAACTGCATGACTGCAGGTCTCAACTCACAAGCGTGCAACTAGGCCCCAACAGACCAATGGGGACAGACACACCCGTCAGCTGACAAAGAGACCAGCTTCCACTGGTCCAGAAGTAAAAACAGACCTTTTCATAGAAATGCACTGATGCCGAGAGCTGAAGAAAGCGGCATCGCACCACTAGCGACATGTCACAAATCCGTGGCCCCAATCCAAGACCACAGACACTTGAATTAGGCTGGGATTCTGTTCAAACGTTGTCGAAGAGGGGGGGGGGGGAGACACCCGTGGCGCCCCCGTGGTAAAAATCAGGTTCCGTGACACGGAGCAGTGTCTGACTTCTGGTAGCCATGTCGTTACAATAAGCGCTCCCTGACAGCCGAGCGCCAAGCAAATAAAATCAGCCCATTGTTGTGGGCTGTTTGTTACACATTAAAACGGATGCAGAGCCTGAGGAAGGATGTGATGTTAGTGCCACCTTTAAAAGGTAAACCCCTTACAGAGAAACTGAGTCTCTCCTCAGCACAGCAAGAAACGAAGGGCAAAGCACAGAGAAATACATATGAGGGTTAACAATTAGAACAGGAACCTTCCCAGTTTAACTGTTTGTTTATGTTGCTTTCTCCTGTACAGCATCTCTGCTTCCTCAGGAAAGGTCATCGCGGCAGTCCCTAACGAGGACAGCAATTAGGCGCCAGGTGGGCCCAGACTGCTCAGGACCACGGTAACCATGGGCACAGCAGCACGAAGGAGCGGAGGGAGCGACTTTCCCATGAGCCACAGTCACACTCGTTTCGCAGGCCAACTAAGTCTGTACCGGGTAGGACTGTAATCTGCACGGAATGTAAGGAGGCGGGTCTGCATCTGCTCGGCTCCGCTGGATTAGGGCTGACCCTTTCGCCACAGAGACAAGTCAAAGGTCGCAGATAAATTCACAGAGTAGCCGGAGTGCCTGAGCATTCATTACTTTATTGGAGGACTGTACAAACATATCGATGGCACGTCTGTACGCTTATTAACAGCCAGGCCAAGTGCACCATGGGATGAGGAAATTAACTCGTCTTCTCCCACTTCAACAATACCCAGCCCTTTATTACCGCAGGTCAGTTTTTAACTGGGCCAGCAAGCAATGGTGTAACGGCGAACCTGTAAAATAACAACTGCTTGTTGAGGAACCAGAACAGACAGTTATCCACAACCTCCGAGTAAAAAGCTTAACCGGAGTCCAAGAGCTAGAAAAAATGCTTTTAAAAGTAACTTCTGATAAAGACATGAGTCAATCAGTGGTTATCAGAAGGGTAGAACAAAGCAACAATCTAACAAAACTGCACTCTTTATTAATAAAGATACTGTTTTTTGTTGTGTGTGCTAGCATGCGTGGGTGTGTGTACGCAGGTGTGTGTGTGTGTGTGTACGCGGGTGTGTGTGTGTGCGCCCTATTATGGGTTGGCACCCCATCCAGAGTGTCACCTGCCTTGTGCCCTTTGCTCCATAGATCAGACTCCAGGCTGCCCCATGAGCCTGTGTGGGATAAACGGTATGGAGAATGGATAGCTGGTTTTGTTTGTGTTTTAGGGACAAACACAATATCTCCGTCACTTTTACTAAACGGTAAACAGCGTGCGTTTTGGTCGGCTCACCATCAAAGGAATGATGAAACACCAAGACCTTTAAAAATGATCAACTGCAATAACGGACTATAAAAATAAACACCTGAACCGTTAAAGAGACACGAAACAGGGTCAGCTGAGTCACCATTATTGTAATATTACACTCATTTTGTCTAATCTCATATAACCTCAAAAATCACTTGAAAAATTAATTTTCCATTATCTAACACCACAGTTAAATTGGAGATTCAATTCTACAACAAACGCTCAAAAAAAAAAAGTTAAAATAAATTTCTGTTCAATATAATAAACTTACAAGGGTTACAACAGTTTGATTAGCAATAAAACATTCACCACATAATTTACATTTTTTTTTTATTAAAAAAATAAACATTTCTGTACAGTATAACATCATATTAACATTTTTATTTTATTCTATAGTAAACTTCAACAATTATATCTATGAAGATTCTCAGTCGTCCAGGTGAGGTTACCTGGAAGTTTAGTCATGTCATCTGGACTTCTTTCTCCTTTACGCAGTAACGTTTCACCTTTTACCAAACTTCCAGATTCAGCAATTATACTTCAATCACACAAACCATCAGTTTCAAATTACTGCAATTTAAAATATCAACTGTTTTACTAAATGATATTCAAATTTTACATGAGTTTAACAACTTCTAGCCCATAAACAGAAATCCCAGAAGTGCTAACAAACTTTTTTCTTTATTTGAAAACAAACCTTTAACTCAGCAAATTACAATAAAGCTCAGGAAAAATATGAAAATTTCAAAGAATTTATGAAAACTGAATCTTCTGAGGTAAACTTTTCCTTAATTTCCTTATTTTAGCTGTCATATAATTCCTTTTTGACTGGCAGATAATGCATCACTGCAAATATATTGGTATTGAGAGGGTTAACTAGCTCAACAAACAATAACATTTACATAATTACATTTACAATTTGACTGGTGGATACTAATTTTTGTGAGCTACCAACTTCACATGCATGCATGATCGTCAACAGAACTATTCATACACTATCATCCGAAAAAAAAATTTAAAATTGGGAAGTTTACAAATATTTTCAGCACTGTATCAGTGGCTGCAATGAGAGCAACAGAAAACTCACGAGCAGCAGACTATAATAATGAGGGTGGGGGCATCGAGGGAATACGTGGTGTTCCCACCCCCGCAACTTCTGTGGAATAACCAGCATCCCTCTCTGACCTGGGAGGTAAATACCTATGGTTGTGGAAGCATGCCTTTCGGGGAGTAGGGCAGCACAGCACCCAGGGCAAAACAAATACTGGGGGCAAACCAGCAAAAGTCTGGCTATGCTCGGACAGCGCTGGGACAGAAAACTCTACACTCGTCACCACAAGTAGTGGAGAGCGGAACTGCAACCCGCTTCTGGACACTGCCCTCTTCTCCTCCCCCAGCGACACAGCAACAAGGTAACTTGTTACCTAAAGGGAAAGCGTCCACACCAGTCTGAGACTGACAGCAAAAAACAACACTGTCCATCATCAAAGAGCCAACACTAGGCAACAAGCAAAAACACAGCCCTCTCAGTTGACTTTTGCCCTATAAAGTCCGCCATCTTGTTTATATGAGTCCTTGTGACCCAGTTTAAAAAAAAAACCTGTCTGAACTGTCTTAATGTGAGTATGGTGTTGGACCTTTGACTCACACAAAGCAGACTCTGTATTTATGAGTGCTGGACCTTGGTGTTTCGTATGGCTGTTAAGTTCTGTGATTCAGGTGTGATGCCTTCAGATATGATGTCTTTAGGTATGATGATGGCAAGACATTCATACGTAGCGCCTTTACTTTGGACTCAAATGAAGCACACAGATCAAACCCCACCACTTCCCAGTTCAAAAAGACATTAATATCTGCTGAAATATAAGACCTCCGAATATGGCATTTTAAAACAATACACAAAAACTTGTGCATGGTAATCCGAGGCTAGATAAGGACAATGTGGTGATCAGCACTTAAAGAAAACAAGCTTATTAAAATGTTTTCAGCCTGTTCCATTAATATGCACCAATTTTGAGAAAGTACAATTCCGTTTTTAGCAATTAAAAAGAATGCTTTTTGGTCCCTTAAATCAGACCATATCCAAGAGACAGCTGTAACAGATTTTACACTTCTCAATACACACAGCTTGACACCATTGTTGCAAAATGACAGATGATGTGCAAACTGAATCAGAAACTGTGAGAAAAACTTTACTATACATCCCCAAAGGACAAAATAAATGAAAGATACACAATCTACTTCTTAAACAAAAAGCAAACATCTTGTTCACATCTAAAATTCAAATATTAAAAAAAAAAAAAAAAAAATCTGAACCACATATGTCAATGTGGCAGACTCCAACCAGGTTCAAGCAGTATGACAAAACATGCGATATTAAAACGTAACTGACGTTTTTCAAAGCGCAGCTTTTAAAGTGGTTGAATCAATCTGCTTGACTCCATTTTTTTTCTACAATTTCATGGACGCAATAAGGCAACACCCAACCGCTGCAGAAACAGCAATGAAAAGAAAAATGTAAATAAAGCCACATATGTGGGTACGGCAGGGCGGTGGTGGTATTGATGGATTAAAGGAGGAGGAGGGGTAATAAGAGGTGCCCCCCACCACCACCACCACAAAAGCACATTGCCCGGGGGTCAGACAGTAGGCAGGTCCAGGAACAGAACAATCAAACCAGATGCTGGACACGTTCAGGCTAATCCCTCGGTCACATGGTGACTGCACAGACAACCGCAGCAACGGGCTCATGGGGACGGGCTCATGGCAACGGGCTCATGGCAACGGGCTCATGCTTGTTCAGACTCTGTGCTGCCCTGCCCATGTAACACAGGAGCGTCAGCGGGTGACATCACCACAGTGTGATACCAGTTCAAAGCAGCTGGCCACAGACAAAACCAACAGCCAGACACAGAGGACACCAGCACTAGACAACATGAAGAATCACAAATACACGCTGGTAAGCAAATTAGCAAATTAATGCCAGCTCTTAATTTAAATATAGAACTAAGCCTTTCTGGCTTTCCAGAGGATTTGAATACTGTCTGCCACAGAGGACATGGTTAGCCAACGTGGTCATCACAAAGCCGCGTTCCTCAGCTCTCCCAAGAGAGGACGCGCCCTGATCGCAGCTCCGCCTCCGTCTCTCTTTGTTTACGGCCAATTAGCATTTAAAAGCACCCCATTGTGACGGCTCTGGTCCGGTATCTGGCCGCAAAACAAGACAGCAGCTGCAGAGCGGTGTGTGTCTGCGGAGCGCGGAGCCGTATGAGACGTTCCGCAAGCAGACTTACCCGGGCAGCCGGCCCCGTGGTGCAACTCTTTGTTTTCATTGGCCAACGCAGGGACATGAGCAAGGTACACCAGCCCGCCGTTTAAAAACCATCGTTTCCCTGGTGCAAGAGTGGAGCAAAGAACATTACCCTAACAAGCAAATAAGAGCACCTAGAAAAAGAACAGATGAAATGGATACAGTGCAGAAAGTCCTTTTGGAAAACAAACAGAGCATAAATATTTGGATAAGTGTCTATGGCATGTTAATTGATTGTCCTGTTCCGCTCCAACCCCCCTACGCTCTATCCGCTCGGGGGGTCTGTTCCTGTTTGGGACGTGGCCTCAAAGTGTCCATTACCAAACAAACACAGAGGACCTTATTTATTTAGGAGCAACTGTGGCCAGACCCTGTAGTCCTCTCAAGAGTCTTTATGACTGAGGCGATCCAAGCCAAGGGCTTGTGTGCTGAGGTCTCCCGCGCAGCGGGGAGCTAACGGAAGCGCTGCAGAAACAAACAGGAAGGACATCCGCCGTTTCCGTGGTCCCGGAACAGCAGCTGCCAAATTTTGGACAAGGACAGAGTTGTCCACTGCCAACATGTCAAGCAGGGGACCGGTCTCTATGTGCAACGCGCTTTTCCCTGCCATAACCCCCCACTCTCCCATGGCGTTGACCCACTCCACCGTGTACCGATTCTGGACTCCCTGACATAAAACTGGATGCAAATGAAAAAAAGAACATTGAGAAAAGGAAGGAAATTCTTGAACAATGTGATTAAAATGAGAAGGAAAACACAAAAACGCCATGAATGATATTTCATGCAGCAGCGTCATCTGTGAAGCAGGGGCAGTGGAACACTCTAAACCCCCCCCAGCTGAAGGCCTGCCTCCCAAACAGCTCAGCTGTTACATCACTGAACTGAATTACCCCATAGGCCGCGCTCATAGGCAGGGCACAGCAGGCCTCGCTGCTGTCGAAACACAAACCGCATCTCGAGCGAGACGGGAGGAAGATACACAGACCTGGGTTGGTCTGTCTCGTACAGTACCGTCATGCCTGACTACTGTCAATAATTAAGAGTCTCAGCACAGGTAAGCCGGAGAGCATCTGTGCACAGCAGATGACAAACATATGGTATCAAGCCTTTTTTTGTTTTTTAACCTGTGACTGTTAGTACCCAGGTAGCCCAAACGTACAGGAGAGGGCTGAAAACCGGCGGCCCAATTGAACACGCTCAATCTATTTTAGGAAAATCCCGTTACCCAGAGAAAAAGTCCCTCACAACATAAAAAAACATGCTTATAGATAAACCACACTTAGAAATGACTCTCCTTTTTGTCACCGTGGCAATCATTAAGCTGTGCATGTTGGGGTCAGCCAGTGGTCAATGACGAAGACTTGTGGAGTCACGATGGTGAGAATGTAAGCATGGTGGACGGCAGCTGACAGGCTCCCAGCCTTCCACATATCCTTGATCAATTTTGTGTAACGTCTCCCTCTACATGTTCAAGATATATATATTTTTTGTGTAAAAGACTTCTTACACATGAAAGAGTTCAGTCAACACAACCCTTCACAAGGAACGAGAATGTGAAAACGGTTAACCTGTAAAACTTGTCAAACTTGCAATAAAACGGTTTTTTATAAGCGGAACAATGTTAAACTAGCTAACACACAGTTGGTGATCATCCATCTAAGCATTCACAAATTTTGTGAGCTCCCATAATATTTTGCTATAAACTGCAAACAGGCAGACCATAAAACGTTCTATTAAGATTAAACTTGGAAAAGACTCCTTCAGAAAACACCTTGACATTCACCAAACCTTGACATACTGTACTGAGATAACAACAGCATACACTATTGGGACAACTCAATCAGTAAACTCCCAGCTAAAAACATAACAAGTGCCATTAAAAAAATAAGAGCAAAGCACTCAGACACAAGCATTAATCTTTGCCTAATGGACTACGGACACATAACAGACGTCTTGTTCTGCTGCCAAGGGGCCAAACAGATAAAAACGCAGCAAGTAATGAACAGGTGTCCTCTGATGCTTCACTGCTGGAACAGCGTCTCAGCCCTTCAAACTCTGCCAGCATAAAACTCTGCTTAAACAAGCAATCAGGTTGGACAGTCCATTCCTCCAGTGAAAAGGGGAGCCTGAAGGCAAGAGCTATTATGTCACATGACAAGAAGGGGGCCTACCTGCAGTCCAGCTTTTCTCATCGTCTCTTCCCCTGTCTCTTTAACAGGGGCGACTCTTCGAGGCTGTGCCCAAGAGCTGACGTCTTATAATGACATCTAATGGTTTCTCCCAAGCAGGTAGCGACGAGACGGGATTCCAAGGAGAACGACGTTTCCCCCTCGAGCAGTGGAAAGCGGAGCGGGCTACAGAATTGGCGCAGGAAAAACGTGTGCAAGCATGCAGCGTGCACGAGCTATGCCGCTATGCACAGCTGGGTACGCTGCAACGTACAGCACCATGACTGCACAGCAGCAAACTGCGTGGAACACTATCAGGTGTAAATGGAACAGAGTGCTCAACACTGCAGTCCTTTAGAAAGACAGACATACACACCGCTGACCTGTAAGTGTATATTTAAGTACACCCCTGTGTACAGAGCGAGCGTATTCCCTTCTTGTGTGACAGGCATGCCAATCCCCCCCCCCAACCCAATGACGCCCCCTGCAGAGCAACTGTGGAAGCTCCATGAGTTCACATGTTGCCATGACGGTGCCTTGCTTACTTACTCACCATACCTCCCAACCCTGAGGCTATCCAGATGGCTTCCTGCCTGTGATGCAGACAGACCTTTCTTCTTCCGGGCTGTCCTACCCACCCCAGAGCGCCATTGTTACTCTGTGAACACACCAGCTGTCGAGGTCCACTCGTTCTACCGGTCTTTATGTGACACTGAATGCCACCCTACCTCTGAACATAAGAACGATAATCTGAAGCCAGGGAAAAGCTGCCATGAGAGAGGGGGAAGACCAAAGTGCATTCGAAGGCAAGGAGACAGTACAAAAAGCTGCAAAAGGCTGAGGGCAAGAGCCGGCACGGGTACGTCTTACTCATACCCACCATCCTCAGCACCCCAGCACTCCCAGAAAAACCACAGGACCAGTGGGCCACATGAAAAGTCTTAACCAATTTGGGAGAACATCCTAGCTGAGAAAAAAAAAAACAACCATTCCATTTAGCATTTTCATCCTAAACTGTTACTATTTTCAGCAGGCATGCAAGTAATTATTGCGTTGTTTACTATTACTACCAGAGGCAAGTGTTGAGTCACAGGGAGTCACTGTTGTGGAAATAATGATGGCTGTCATCAGTCACCGACTCGTAATAACTACATGTAAAGCAGTCCAACAATAATGAGAAGAGGCGTGTGCATGCACACGCACAAACATACATTACAGGGCAAAAAACAAATATCAAAACAAAATATTTAAAACACTCATCTGAATTTCCATAGCACTTGGTGACAGACGCAGCTGTCTTCTGTGACAGCACTTTGGTGCAGGCTACAGCGCACGAACCGCAATCTTCATCCTGACATGGTTAAACAATCAAATAAACACTTTGCAATTCCTCAAATTCCAAAGACCCAGAAACATTCCAGCGTTATGCTACCAACAGCCTAGCTTTTTCTACTGCAGAGAATGGTTTCGGGCCCTGGAAAAACAATTCCTTTCTTTGATCAATCAGACATAAGGCAGTCCATTAATGTCCTATTTAAACAAACCTGCTGCTCATCAGTAACAAAGCAACGCAAAGAGAATTCATGCTGTTCCACCGACTGGAAGTTTCTGCAGAGTAATGTTGGCTGTGCATGTGTGTGCTGTGTAAGTGCCCAGAACTCCAATTTCAATGAATATCAGATTACAGAACAAAGGGCAGAGTAATACAAGTGACAAAAGTCCTCCTGCTGGAAGCACCAGTCTACAACATCCTGTTCTGGAAACCTAAGGTACTCCCTAGGAGGACTTCAACGAGATGAAGGAGACACAGAGATGGAAACAAATGAATGGGAGAAGGAAAATACTATATGGCAGGGGGAAGGGGAGGACAAGCAGGATGGGCAAGGCCTGATTACAGTCAAACATTCAGCAGAGGCCCGATACGCATTCTCACGACTTCAATGAGAGGTCTGTCTGGAAAGCAGGAAGTACCGCAGTTCCAAATAAGTAACACTTCCCAAGGCACACGCCCTGCATCGTCTCGGACCAGTTGTCCCTATCCGTTTTGAAACTTCCCTATTAATTGCTGCCCCAGGAACGAAAAACCAGGTGGCCTAGGTGACTGGCAACTTTGTTGGTCAGTTTATGGTCTAGGTGAGACCATAAACTGTCCAACAAAACGAAAGGCTGGGTGCTCAGACAAGAATTAAAGGTGCCTGCAAGACAGCAGTGCGTTAACAAGCGAGTCTATCCATGGGCACAGTGTGCTCTTCTGTTTAAAATACAGAACCCTCTCCCATGAAGAGGTCTGCTGAGGCACTCTGGGGCATTACACATTATTATGTTTACGCTCAACAATTCTGCAGACAATGGAGCGATCCACATAATCCTGAAGCTCCCGGAAAATGAAACGTTACGTTTAAGGATGATGCGGAGGACTGTTAAGAGCACAGGCTCTGTGGTCACCCATCACGCACCTCTCATGACCACCCAAATGCTGTAAAGGACAGTCAAGCACAGTCATACACACTGACACATGGTTAAACCCCAGCTGGAGCCACATTTGTGAGCCATGAAGGCCACAAAATTAAAAATTCAGATTCTTCACCCTGCATATATGAGTCTAGTATGATCAGCCTTCAAACATGCAGTTTGTGCATTATCATCCACAATAATTATTACTGTGGACTTTGGGGGGGGGGGGGGGGGTTAGGGGTAGTGTCCCAACCGTTCCACCAGCGGGTCAGCCGTCAGCTCCGCTTTACCTACCCAAGGGGACACGGTCAGGAAGCGTGATATTTGTTCCATAGAAGATTCCATAAATACCAGAAGGAAACTTTGGGGAGGAGACCCAGCTGGAATCATTCAGCCTACAGCTGAGTACGGAACAATGTACCGTACACCACTCTTTACAAATAAACAGACTCTATCTATACAAGACCACACTATCACATGAGTCACATGGCCACTGACAATCACCTATCACCAACTTTTTTGGAATTGGGGTTGTAATTATCATTCACTGGCTTCACTGTGAAAATACAATTGACGATGCGTTTTGGTCCTCAACCTCAATGACGAACTTAAAAAAAAAAAAAACCTTTGCTGCATATCAGGATCAGATAAATTCATCCTCTGCCACTTCCTCTTGGACGTGTCAGAATTATGACGTATGGCAATCCGAAAGACAGTCGCAGTGTGCAGGGGAACCGGTTTGGGTCACCAAATCCTATTTCAATACACTTCCATACAAGCCACTCACTGCATGACCACGTCCACCTTCCTGCTCCTTACTTTTCCCCAGCTGTACCATTTGGAAGGGGGGGGGGGGGTGAGGACTGATCCCAAGGGGTCAATTTCAGCAGTCCTTCACAGTTGAGGAGAAGCACACAGTTCACGGCCCGGGAGGCTGCCTGCTCCTGTGCCCAGGCTTCCTGTCCCGGCTCAATTGCTTCCTGTGCAGCAGTCTTGGCATGCACCAACAATCACACTGCTGCCACCATCATGACCACATGGAGCACAAGGGGAAGCTGCGGAATGAAGTCCATTTTCCTAAACAATGCCAGAGGAAGCAGGGAGGCACCAGGTCTGACAAGTTAACGGCTTAAGCCGCACTCTTCTGCAAAGTTCAGGGGGTTCTGGGTAATGGTCATTTTTATGTTAATTCACAATGGAAAAAGACTACAAACTGCATCCAGCAGGGCTAACGAAACAATCAATGACTGTATTTTACATACAATCTAACCTAAATAATCTGAAAATTAATAAATTAAGATTTTATTAAAAGTAATAAATCAGTATACTACCCCTTATATCCCATAAATAATTAACAGTACACTTTCATCTTTAAGACATACGAAAGCAACACATCTATTACCTTTGTTAAAAAAAAAAATGGACTCAAGTGATATCACTTATCCGTTTTTACCGTGACTACGTGAGCTCAACAAGAGCGGTTGTGGACAGGAACGTGTAGGAAGGTGTGACTCTCAAACCGCTAGCCGCAGATTTGTCATAAGTCTGCCTGCCACACTTCTGATCATGCTGGGAGCACTTAATCATGTGCACAAGTTCGCCAGAAAGAAAACCCTTAGGCTGTATGTGAGGAATGCTGGGACGAACAATAGCAGAACCCATTTGGCTTTTCTGTGGTACAGCAGTCCAACTGTTTATGGTTAATCAATCATTTTCCCATTTAAGGGGCTTTGTTGCAGAAAAGGCTGGAAAAACATCAGTTTAGCCAGAGCAAGGGAGGGCTCATCTACCCTGGCCTTGTGGGAGGCTTCAGATGCAGAGGATCATGGGAGTGCGAAGACAGACGGGGAATTCCTATGACATCCCCCACATGGCCTGAGAGCACTGTCAAGTATGCACACTGGCAGTAAAAGGGAAAACTGGGAAATGCCTGTCATTTCTCCTCCACAAGAGCAGGGGAAACAGAACCAGATCAGATTTATGCGTCTCTTATCATCAAGCAAATATGGCTAAAATGTCTCTGAGGAAAACTGAAATGCACTGTACTTCTGTGACAGTCAGTCAAGTGTGGTTTCATAAAAAATAGGGGGATGTGTCCAGATAAGTTTGTTTAAGGTCAAAGATCAGAAGTGTTGAGATTTCAATAAATCAGGTTTGCTTCCATAACAAAACCCATAGACTCTCAGTAAAATAACAATGTGTGCTGGGTCAAATGTGACAAACACAGTATGGGTTTCAGTTATGGGGAGTGTACGCAAAGAAGGGATTCATAACCCCCACTGTTTCCACATAAAAAGTCTTAAAAACAAAACAAAAAAAAAAAAAACACAATAAGTACAGTGTTTGTCCAAATACCCAGCCATAGATCACTGGAGGACAGCCTAGCACAGCCCATATATGCCAATACAGGATGAAGGCTGTGCTAGGCTAATATAACTGTAATATTTTGCTGTGGGGCTGCTAGTTTTCGTATTATTATTTACTAACCCCTCTCTAAATTCTCTCCTTGTGCATATGTGTACCCGGTGCGCGCCTGGGCACCATCTGAGCGGGATGCTTTCTTAGAGCTGCTGACTCGTAAAGTACCCCCTTGGATGAAGCTTCACCTGAGGGACACCAAAGGCCATTGAGAGCTGTTTCAACACCAGGAGAACAGAAGGACTAAGTTATGTAATTTACATCATAGTACTAGTTACAGTCAGTCTCAATAAGTACCAGTTTATTCTGTAATGTTAGCATACCTGGGAGGGGCGGGGTAGCCAGTCAACTTTGGGCCTCCAGAGGTTTTTCTTCTCCACACTGTGGAGTTTTTGGTTCCTCTCCTCCACTGTTGTCTGGCCTCATTTGTATTAATTCTTACTCTTCATTATTTAATATCTGCAATTTCTTATGTAAAGCGCTTTGAGGCACATTGTTGTGAAAGGCGCTATATAAAAATAAATTGAATTCAATTAAATTCACCCATCTGAAGACCAGAACACCTATTCAACGAGCAAGTGTACGCAGTGGGGTTCGGCAGCAGATCAGCACTGTCTGGTGGTCCGCAGTGTGGACACCTGGCTCTCCACAGGCAGCATAACCCCAAGCCTGTAGTACTAACAGCAAACAAAAGAAACAGCTTGGCAGGCGTTGTCCAACACCAGCTAAATTAAAAATTAGTTAAGTCTAAGACAAACAAAGCCAGGAAGGCGCAGCGGGCTTGAGTCAGCCCTGTCCGATGCACCTCCTCTTGGCAGGCAGGCAGCTCTGTGTTTATCAAAAGCAGTTAAACAGAGTCTAAATCAGGAACAGCACCAGCTTCAATAGCGACAACTGGCAAGAAGGTACGGCAAGTGACCGCCGAGCAACGCAAATTTCAACAAAAACAAAGGAGATTAACGGCCAAGGAGTGAGTCTGGCAAAAATTAAGAAAAAAGTCTAGTACAAACCAAGGGCCATCTGGGTAATTAATGGCATTTAATAAATGTTTTTAATGGCGGGAGACCAGTTCAACAGCAGCCACAGGCAGGGCACATATCTTCATTCAGGAAAAAGCCTTCATTCTTTAGCACTGGATGTTTTACATACATATGCATATTAAATATTCATCTTGACAAAATTACTCCCAGACAGCACAGGGATGGTGCCAAGGTGCCGGAAATACCGGAAGCCCCGTGCCAGACAGAGGAGAGGTGAGGACAAGGAAAGGAGAGAGGAGAAAGAGAATGAGAGACAGAGAGAGGGGCAGAAAAAGACAGAGAGAGACAGAGAGAGGGGGCGAAAGAAATAAACATAGAAACATGAATGAGGGAAAGAGGGCAGAGTGCTTCTAACACTTAGAGACAATAAGTGTGGAGAAAATTAACTGGCTAATTTCTGACAGATGGCCAACAGGAACAAGTAAACCAAGAAGGGTAACTACCAACCATAAAGAGTAGATTAAAAAAAAAAAGAGAGTTATCAGCAACTGAGACAAAGTAACTAAACATGAAGCTCTCTATGTAAACAAGTCATTACTAAAATCATTATTACCACCTTCCACATGACATTTAAGATGTGCATATTCAGATGAGTGGGCACAGCTGTGGGCAGCAGCAATGGCACTTTTTGCCCAATAGGATTCTGCTCTATGGTTGACTAAACCTTGCAGACCTCATAAGAGGAAATAATGCGGTATTTATGTAGGGCTGATCAGTGTCCTTAAACCCTGTCCTTCCTTGTGTCCTGGTGTACACTGTACATATAGCATGGTGAGGGTTTGAATCCCACTGTGCCCCCCCATACCCTCTCCCCAGGGAGCATCATTCTGTGCGCGGATTTTTATAAGCTCCGGGTTTTGGTTCTTTATCCTATTCTTAGATTCCAAGTTAGGAATGAGGGATTGTCCATGGTCTTACAATGACACCCAAAGACAGGTGCACAAAAACACAGAAATGCATACTTGTACACGAATGTCTATACTAGTACGTTTGCAAATATATGTTTACGTGTGCCTGAAGCTGGCTGCGGACACTATGCTATGCTCCTGACAGGCCTTGTGCCCCTTGCCCCCCACAGAGAGTAGGAACAGGCTAAGATAAGAAAGGACATCATCTATACAAGTGTTATCGCTCAGTTCTCAAGCACATGTACACACACAGAGACGCACACCCGTTCCTGTAGCACCGAGAAGGAAACACGAGTTACACGTCAGCAACTCATAAAAATTAACACACCAAATGTGAAATGGTTTCTTTTACACAGAGAATGTGTTTCACAGTCATACCTTCTCAGTCTGGGCCACCGTCTGGCTGGTGAGATGACAGATTTTGTTGTATTTGTTAAATAATTACCATTTGTTAACATAACTGAGGTGAACAGCTGCAAATAAATCATCCGAAATTTTACTGCAGGAGTATCAGGCCAAGGACTGCTGCAGCGTTATGTACACAGGGCCACAGTATGAGGGAACATCTGACAGATGAGAGTGGTATCCTTTCAAGAGTGTGGATTAAGTTCCATGTAAATATCTCGTGTTTTCATCCAGCCCCCAGAGTCTCACCGCAAATATGTGTTACGTATCAACTGCAACGCTCTCACCCGCGAGCCCCCCACATCTTCCTGAAGCTCACCACACCACTTCCTCACCTGACCTGCACAGAGATGAGCGCCCTTCCTGTCTGTCTTGCCTTTACCCTTATTAAAAAGTAAAGGTAGAAAAAGGAGACAAACAGACAGCACAGAGCACAAGCCTTGGGCGTGCTTGTGACCTATGACCCGCCCCACATACATTCCTTAGCAATGTAGGAGGAATGTCAGCAAGCCACAGCCTGCCAAAGAAAACTGGACTTCACAGTTTCAAAAAACCTCCATGGTTTATAAATAGAGTCTGCTTGCTCAGCCCCCTACCCCAGCAAGAAACCCACCAGTCTTCACCCAACACAGAGGCACACAGTTACTGTAGGCCATTATACATTACATGAAAAAGATCAACTCGAATGCCCTGGGAGGGGCACCGAAGCCGAACTTCTCCAGGATAATCTGTACTTCGGCTCCTCCAACAACAGTCCTAAACTTCCAAAATTATACTGTTAATGGGCAAATGAATAGAACAATCCACACTTGACAAATGGCAACGTCACCGCAACGACTGGAAAGATGTTACAGTGTTATTAATACACACACCAAAATAAGAAAAACGTTTCAACGAAATATGGCATGGAGAACACATTAAAGTCATAAGAGCCTTGGTTTCCCAGACACTCCAGGGACCCTTGATTCTAAATCCTACCATCTCAGCTCTACTGGCCTCCCATGGCTCCTGAGGACAGAACCTCTCTCAGCTCACAGCTGTGGAGGTACGCTGGGAAGGGGTCTGCGTCCAAAATGTTACAAAATAATGGCAAATTTTATTAATGAACAAAAATCCCACCCAGAACTGAGGGCATCAAGTAGGGCTATGATCATACTACCATAGCAGCCTAGGCAAAGCTGTTACTATAGCAATGCCAATCCGGACAGGTGAATGAACTGAACCAGAAGACCGGGCCGAGGCACAGCAGTGGCTGAAGAGCCAACTTTTCACAGTCATTATCTAAGAACCCTTATCAAAATCAACCATTCTGTCCTCAATGATCATAGCTTGGGATTAGTAAAGCTGTTGGTGTTCAGTAAATTGTCCGTCCTCCCCCATTGATGATTACTTTGAAGGAGAGAGACATCGTCCCCTGCCAATTGGCGCGTAGCGCGCGTGTCCAATCCGCCGCCCTGACAAAAGCCACGTCCTGCACTTCCTGCATTTCCTGTGCACAAGCAAAAAAATAGAAAAGCCCCGGCATCAATCCACACTACTATTCTCCATTTATCCTGTCTCATAATGACGTTCTGGCCCTGTTAAACACCCCAACCCCCCCAACCCATAATATACTTGGTGACAAAAGCCAGTCTTCACAGTATGGTTTGAGCTTCAGAGGACAAGCACACCAGACAGGTGCATTTGCCTGAACACCACAATACTGCAACAGCATTCATTAAACTACATGACTACATGCAAGGGCAGACAGGATACCACCCACTGGGCCTTACGACATGGTGTTCCCACCCCACCTACAAACCAGGAGCTCCAGGACAGCCAGTCAGGTATATCCAGTCCAAAAACAAAGGTGGATTATATGTTGCTGAGTGAGCAGTACCATTCATTGAGTCGGATCCAGTCAGAAGATGTCATGTTTTTTCTTACACGCACAGATGACATACATGCACAGGCCTGTCCACAGGTCACTGAGGCTCATAGGGGAGCTTTCACACCATACTCATAAAAATCCCAAAGAACAAGTAAATCATGAACCATTCGTCTGAGAACCGTCTTAATGCCTTTCAGCTGAGTGAAGAGGTCCAAACCTCACCCTCCACACCACCACCACCACTACTACTACAAGATCACCACACTCGCAGTTTTGTGGGGAGTTACACACTGCGTCTCAGCCAAGCCATGCAAAAGGAGAGTAGCGTTGCAGGAAGAACCAAAGGAATGCAACTTTCGAAATTCCTGAAAAACACGGCCATTCATTTGTGAACCTCATTTGTTTTTCAGAACATCCCGTAGAACAAAGCGGAACATTCCGGAATGCGGAAGGTGGAGGCGCATTGTCTCAGTACCTCTTCACTTGTTTGGGAAAACAAATGCTTAACAAAAATTACCCTTCCAGCAATTCTTTATGCAGAAAGCTTTGGGTGGCTTAAAAGGTCCTGTTCCCAGATTTAATTCTGAAGATATAAAGCTCACTGCTACAAAAGATCCTCTGAAGGTGGCACTTACAGCAAAATCTTTGAAGAAAAAGAAAAAAAAAAAAAAACCCCGCAGAAGTTTATTTAACAAATGGTATGAACTAGATATACCCTTGGGAAACCCATAACAGGTATCCACAAAAAAAATGCAGAATAAAGCACTTTTCTATAACAGCCATACAAGGTAAACAAGTCAAAAGGTGTCATGTGAAAGACTCTGATACGCATCACTAACCTATAAGAACCACCTCTGTGCAACAGAAAGCCTATTGAACACTGTTGGGAGCAGAGTCTGAAAAAAGAATACCGGAATTCACCAACCCACAACGTGGAAATTCCTGCAGTCGAAAACCTGATTACGTGACAAACACAGCCTCCTTCATATCCCATCCCACAATCAGGCTGTTGTGCAAAGGGTCAGTGGTACATCCTACTCCACCCAAAATTCCTACGTAAAGCAGTCTGACCTCCACAATAAAAATCTGACAAGTCTCCAAACCTGGAGGCTTTCGTCACGCTGTCACGCAAAATCCGACCGGCATTCAGAAAGTAGCATGAGACACATTTATAATCTGGAAAAAAAGAGCAAAGGCTTGCCAGTGTTTTAAAGATTACTTTACATGGAGCTAGTAATGCCAGTTGTTACTTGGTGACATCTAAATCAAAATGGTAACGCTTGTTTCCAACATCTCACCTATCTTCAAGGAATGCAGACTACAGGGGAGTCAAAACTGTTCTTCGTCAACAATGGAAGTTGGCAGGGGGCAAACTGCATACAATTTTTTGCAAAGCCCCTCCTCCTTCCCATCACCATTTACACCGCAGTGTAACGCTGCACAAACGTAGCATTGCGTAAGCCCTGGACAACATCACGAAGTTCCATTCCGTAACAGTGCCGACGCTGAGCTGGCGAGAACAAAGTTGTGGCGAAATGCTGGATCACACATTCTGGGGAATCACAAGGCAACGTTCTTCCTGTGAAAGACCGCACACAAGGAAGACGGTTCCTGCCTGCCCTGACATAACCTCCACTCTCTGCCCTGGTCTGCCAGTGACATCCTCCAGTGAATGCCTTTGTTTTACTGAAACCAGCGACAGGAGCAGAGTGTTACATGGAACAGGCTGCCCCCTCAATTTACCCAGACCTGGGGGGAGGGGGGTAGGTGGGTGAAGAACAGGGCGTACCAACAGTCACCCCAGAGATCTCACTCAGATGTATACAACCCCCATCCCAGCAAAGCCCTGCAGTTATAGCCCAGAAAGGGACACTTAACCTGAATTGTTTTTTTTAATAATATCTAGCTGTATTAAACAGGTGATGCTAGAGTGCAAGTCATTCCGATAAAAGCACTGGATAAGCAATAATATCATTACTGACAAAAATAACCACAACAAAAGATAATACTGTAATCCCGCGAGTTGCTCACCCCCCCGGCTGGTTAACAGGAACAGAGCGCAGACGAGAGGAACACAGATGAATGAAGGGTGTTGACCGTGGCCTCCATCCCACTGCACACTCGTCAGCCTGTTCCACTACTGATCATCTGTGGTAGAACACGCCTGCCAACCAACATCCAAATATATATCCACACCCAGCCATCCACACCCCTTAAGCTACACACATGCAGGCAGGGCGTGTGTCAGTATATGGGATACTCCAGCTACATCCACTGCCAGCTTGGATTACAACATAAAGCACAAGTGACGTAGCTACACCCACGGCCAAGGGTCGAAAGCACAAGGCTCCAGGCCTTTACTCTCGCAACTTAGAACACTTTCACTGTCAAATCAGACAATGTGGATGTATTCAAATGTGAGCGAGTTGCCCATGAGGTTGAGACAAAGACACTGAGAGCAACATCATGGCTGTGTCCTTCCAACCCTGGCAGAACGCCAGACACATAAATACACAAAAGCCATAGAAGACTTCCACCCACTCCTGGCCCCTCTTATCTAAAACGTAACAAGTAAGCGAACCATAACACATAAGATAAGAGGCAATGGTTTCCTTCTGATTTCACTCGGAGGGCAGCTCCTCCGTTTCACCCAGTTACAGCAACGACAGTCAGATTCCTCTCATCGTACTAAATCACTGGAAGCCAAAGAAGAGGTGACCTTTAGTGAGGAATAAACCCTTCGTCCCCAAATTTAAAACACACCAACATCCACTGAATGAGTTTCAGAACATACACATCTGCACTACCTTTAACAAGTGTGATAAAACCCAACAAACAAGCGTAAGTTATCAACAATGTTTCCTAAAAGATCAATGAAAACGTTCATGAAACTGGGAGGGGAAAAAAGGTTTCCTCATAAAGCGAAAAACTACATGAAAAACCTCAGGTTTTAAATTTTCAGTCAAAAAAAAAAAAAAAAAAAAAAAAAAACTTAAAATTTAAATATTAAATTATTACTGATAATATAAAAATATTCTACTAGCTGCTATTTTTAAGATCACAAGTGGTAGGACCTCTGAAATCTGTTGCCGATTTTGTGCTCTCTGCCCGCCCTGGTCCCTTGGCTCTCCCAGCTGTGCACCATGTGACAGCACATGCACACGTCATTCATCAAGGAGAGATGAAGATGCAGGTGCGGTCTGGAAAGCAACCAGCTGTGCTGGCTGAAGCTCTTCTCTTGAGGGGTGCTGTCTGGTTCTCCGGTCCACCTGACATTCCAACGGCCGCGCGGCATTTAGAAACTGAACACAAATGGCGCATGAAACCCACAGTCCCCTTTGCACACCAGAGAACACACATGAAATCAAAAAATGCCCGCAAGGACAAAAAAACTTGTTCACCACCTTCCACATGACATTTAAGATGCACACATTCAGATGAGTGGGCACAGCTGTTGGCAGCAGCAATGGCACTTTTTGCCCAATAGGATTCTGCTCTATGGTTGGCTCATTATGTCAATCGTGAAGAAAAAAAAAAAAAAAACCCAACACAGACACTACAGTGCCCAAGATCCTGCAATGGAATGATGTTTAACAGCCAGGACACAACGGCCAAACACAGCCAGCACAGACAGCTTCCAGGCTCACATGATCAGAAAGGCTTCCATCCTGCAAGAGAATCTGTTAGACCTTCTGTAACAGCAACATGTTGCTACAGTGCTGATGTGTCATCTGCACAGCTAGCGCATCCACCCGAGATATGGGAACAGTCAAGCACGAAACAGCCTTCTTCGCTCAGGCCCACCCAGATCATCCTCGTTAAGCGCTAACGCCAGGCATCTAAGGGAAACCACCACAGGTACTTACATCGACGGCTTCCCTCCGCAGGCCTTCGCTGTTCCTCAGCCAGCACCGGCTCAGCTCGCTCAGCTCCAAAATGGGCTGTACCTTCAACCGCACCGTCTCGCCCGACTGCCGGATCATCTCCACAATCTCATCCCGGCTCTTGCTCTCCACGTTGCGTCCATTGATCTCTACCAGCCGGTCGCCTGGCACCAGTCCCAGAGCCAGGTCCTTGGTGCCGGCACCGGGCTCGGCGAAGTGGACAATGCGACGATAGACCATGCCATCCGCACCGCGGTCCAGCATGGTGGTGCGACGCAAGGAGAAACCGAAGTCGCCAGTGTTGCGGCGCTGGAGCTCCAGCTCCCGAGGCTCGGGTGTCGAAGGGGGCACCACAGCTGGCAGTCGAAGGTCAGCCGCAAAAGTCTTATCCACCAGCTCTGGAATCCTCATCGTTTTAGCAGGTGTGACCCAGCTGGCAGGCTCCAGGCTGAGGGTCTGCTTTCGCTGCGGGTCAAAGAGCTTGGCCTCCACCTGCGGGGACGGTGCGGCCGAGTTCTGCCCAGAGGGTGTGGAGCCCTCCGAAGGGCTCTCCTCCTTGCTCCTCTGAGAGAACGAGAAGCGCTTCATGATCTGCCCCACCTGCGAGTTCTGTTTGGCCAATGCACCAAAGCGGGCGGCACGCTCCCGCACAGAGCCCCTGGGGGCGTCCTGGCTCGCATCGCCCTTCAGGTCATCACTGGAGCTGGCTGCACTAAGCTGGCCCACATCCAGGATCATGCTCCCCCGGTTGCTAAGGCTATCGGAGTCGATGTCAGTTAGGTTCAGCTCTGTGCTGCTGGCCACCTTGATGGGGATGGGGTTAGAGATCTCTAGCTTGTTCCTGGAGTCCCGCTTGGAGCTGCGGTGCAAGTTGAAGAAGCCCCTCCTCATGCTGATCTCGTCAAGGCTTCTCAGCTCTGCTGCCGACATCCGCTCCTTCTTGTCCTTCTTCTCCCTCTTCTCCTTCCTCCCTGCATCCTTCTCCTTGTCTTTTTTGATCAGGTTAAACATGCTGCGTCACTCCAAAGAGCGTGTCCAAATAGGCAGGCCCGAATCTTTGCAAAGCAAAAAGGTGTTTCCATACAGAGGCTGAGCGCTGAGTGTTTCTCCCAGTCTCTTGTAAAATCCAAACGGAGTTAAGCCTGTACTAGGTCAAATGCCCTAAAAGAAAGAATATAGTTGATTAGTGAACGTTGACATTTAGCATAATGAAATACCATAAGTAACTGAAGCATGGTTACAACTCAATATTGGATAATGCATTATGCAAGTCATTCCCACAACTAAAGATTTGTGAATTGAGGTATAAAGAATAAACCTTATATGTTCTCCCTAAAAAAATAACCAAAACACTAAATTTTACTTTTGTGTTCTCCTTTCCAAAATAAAGTGCCAACGCTGTAATTGAGTCCAAACCACACAACTCCTAAAAGCCTTACACTTGAAACCACTTATACATGTACCTGCCAGAATCCACGAGACAGCATCACGTTTAATTTGGACACCAAGCATAATCAAATGAGCACAGAAAAAACCCACATCTCAACAGAACATTAGGTGATCCTAGATCAGATAAGACATTCCAGAATCGTATTACAGCCCAAGGCATCCAACACTAAAAATCAAGAAAAATTGCCATGAAAGTGGAGACATCCTCAACGTAACGAGCGGGACAAAAAAACAAACTCCAACCAGTACAGGCTTTGCAAGACCATCACCAGGACAGCAGTCCTCAAAGCAATATGCTGTAACAAAACAAACGTCTTAACATTCACAGCTTGCAGTACCATTAACCTTCCATCTTAAGGATATATAGAAAATGAGCAGCTAATTTGTAATGAAATATAGGGAAAATACTGCCAAAAGTTTGAATTCCTCAAGCCATTCAAACCATTAAGCAGATAAAGGAATACTGGCAACAATCTGCAACGTATCAGTGGAAAACGGTTAAAGTCAATGTTGTGGAAGGAACCAAGACAGCCAAAGAGTTCTCAAGAAAGGGGCCTCACATGGCCAAGAGTCCTAGCTTCCAGAATCCTACTTCCCACCAGCAGGAGACCCCAGTATCTAAACA
This sequence comes from Chitala chitala, assembly GCA_025773905.1. Lineage (NCBI taxonomy): Eukaryota > Metazoa > Chordata > Actinopteri > Osteoglossiformes > Notopteridae > Chitala > Chitala chitala. The sequence goes on from JABJVR010000083.1 coordinate 750,699, forward strand.
AGCACAGATGACAGAGGGTCAGATTCTTCCCCACAGACCAACAACAAAGCGCATACAAGCCATAGAAGGTCTGAAAGACAGTGTGGAGACAAAGCAGAGCAGATAATTTTCTTCCATAATTTCAGACATAAAAAGGCTTCTTCCATCAATCGCAGATCACAGGACTGGTTGTCCTTGTTGCAGGGGGCTCACCAACAGTAACCAGAGCCCTTCGTTGAAGGCAGATGGTAAACATGAAGTAGCTGCCCCCCCCCCCCCCATTAATTATTGAATTCAGAGATCTCTCACAAATAAGCAGGTCTCGAACTGTAAAAAGCATTTATGTGTCTCCTGTTCACTATCTGACAGCCTTGACAGAATTCTGAATAGGACTAACAAAAGATTCCACAGGAAGCGGATGAAGATGCCGCCCCCCACCTCCAAAAAACACTCCCCAATCAACAAGTACAACTATTTTAACAAAACGTCAAGAGTCTTGAACACAGTTTATCACAGTACAATTAAAAGAGTAGGAAGAGTGGAATGTATAATGCTCTTAATCCAAGTCTTTCAATATTAAGGATTTATGGCTTTCAAAAAGGAAGTTAGGCATGATGTTGCCAAAATGAAATGTGTCCATAACCAGAGAAGCTTCTAGACAGGCATCCAAACAGGAGGGTAGGGGTGAGAAGTTTTTTTTTTCTTAGGTTTTCACTGGCATTAGGTATTATGCTCAAAAAGTTGATACGCAGCGACTGCACAACTTGCAAGTGGTACAGTGGTAAAAAAAAAAAAAAAAAAGACTTCTACGGTTTTCTGGTTCACAAATATTGTTTTTATACATCTGAACAGTCTTTAAAGTTACTTCTTCCCATAAAACTGTAAAAGTCCCTCCTAAACCTGGCTAATCATAATAGCATGGAATGAATACGAAAATTGAAACAGTGCAAGCCAAAATTCTGTATTTCGACCCACTGACAACTCACTAGTTAAAAGTTCAAATTATCTTCCACATCATTAAACCAGCGAAATGTTACCAAGTGAGGTGATTAGGTGTAATAACTGCGACTCACGCAAAGCAATGAAAAGGGACTTTATGAATGGAAAAAATAACACTGCAATTAGACACTTTTTCTTTTAATGAATATATCTTCTAGAGTTGTACTGTCAATACTGTAGACAAAATTGTCAGAATTACATATACAGTATCCTACATCTTGTACCTGTTGAGATAGGACAAAAACAGACCAAAGCATTGAAGATATAACGCTATCCAAATTAAAGTCAGTTATTAACTCTTCATTAGAATCGAATTTCAAAAACGTATTTGCATGGTGTAAATTTTTAAAACAAAAAAAGACGTTGCATTTGAACAAAATTAGATCTGAAACAAAAAAAAAAATTAACGCACCATCACCGTGTATATTACCGACACTAACACCGTTGAGAGATATTTCAAAATATATCACATAGCAAAATATTCTCCGTGCTGGGGTTTTTTGTGGATCCATCTGATGACACTTAATAATCATTAAAAGTGCACATGCAAAGCGAAGGTGCACGTGATTACCGCGGTCGGCTTTGTCCTGCGGGTCGTAAATAAATTCCTCGCCTGTAAAAGCGCTGTCACCCCGGCCACACAAAATATGAGATCAGTGAATTAAGAAGGCGAAGAAGCGCCCCCACCTAATCCTGTCACCAGTTAATACGACGATCCATGTGGGTGTTATTTCTGTCCTGCGGCTCCGGCGCTCCGTGGGACCCGGATCACAGATCGCTCACTTCCCGGCAGCCGCGGCTGCTGCACGGGCATCCGGACATTAAGCCCTCACGGTGTTTTCAAAGCATTAAACCAGCAACTCGGTTTCATCAGGCATTTGGGAAAGACAGTCCACTACGGCCTGTCCCTACGCCGCTACTGCCAGCTCCAGTTAAACCATTAAAGGCGCAGACGCATGTTAACATTAATACGTAGTGTGCTCTCCAAAGCTTACTGCTTCATATTTGTTGTCTCTCTTGTTAGTGCCCAGTTAGCTAGTTACAGATGTCCGCATCTTTCTCTTGATGTACTGGGAAACCGAGCGCTGCGGAGACCATTAACGCTGAAAGGGCGTTACTGTTTCGTGGGCAGCAATAATAATATTTGACATAATATCTGGAATAGGCTTTAATTTTTATTTCTATGCATGCCATATGTTTTGAATGAAGATGCCATACCGTTGCCCTTAATGTGAATCAATACCGGAAAGTATGTTTTCAAAACGGCTGTTCATTTGACTGCCCATTGCAATGGAGGACACGCTCTCGGTACAGACGGACAAAATGCATTGCAGAAGAAACCGAGAGCGTACTGTCCCCGGTTACTTGGGTAGCTTTTTGCTAACAGTAAGATGATCAGCCCATTGAGCCAAAAGCTGAAGCCCTGCTAAATGTCTTTCTTTGCTCTCGTTTCCACCAGAATCTTACGCTGCGGCTTCAGTTTAAAAGCACGTTGCTCCCACGGTGAATATTGTAAACGGGATCGATCTGAGCAGCACACTAAATTATATACACACATACATACAGGTTAACTGCAGGCACAGCACTAAGCACTCACCGTTGTCCCGTGATCGGCTGGGTGACACCGCCGCTTCTCGGAGTCGGGTCTGTGTGAGCGCTACACCAGCCTCGGCCGTAGCCACAGAGCACGGCCAGGCTCAATATGTGTGTGTGTGTGTGTGTGTGTGTGTGTAATCACACAGTGATTCCTACTGGACGGTTTGCAAAACTGCAAAAAAAAAAAAAGGTTTGCAAAACTGCGTCCTAGTAATTTAAATAACGAAAGTCTCGTTCCGATTTAGTTAAGAATTTATGCGTGATACCTTCAAGATACTTAAATATATAAGTATTTATATAAATATAAATTTATATATAAAGGACTGATCATGCAAAACTGTTTCCATGTTATTTTTCATGGCTTAGTGTTGTAATTTATGTTAGCGACCAAAAGCGCAGCATTGTCATATGTCGATTGTAAATTCAGAATCAAAAGAAAAGTAAATAAGCAAAAACCTGGATTAAAATGTATGCAAATCGTGAATTTTCAGTTAAATACATCAAGACCTTTAACCGTGTATCTATACCTTGAGGTGAACGATAACAAGTATACATTTTGTCACATTGAATAAAATATGAAATGTCCACATAACTGTTAGCCAGCCTGAAGGTAGTCTATATACGAATAGCCAGCCTGAAGGTAGTCTATATACGAATATTAAAATATTCACATATTTGTACCATTGTGCATTTAAAAAGTCGTATAATCTCATGTATAACTTTAATTTTATATTATTGGTGTATATAATTAAGGGTGTACATAACATTTCAGCACTGTCTATTGTATTTTATTTAATTTTCAAGTACCATTGATTGCTTGTATCAAGAAAATGGAAAACGCGATGATTAACGTATTATTAAGGATGAATGACCTCTTGTGGACTGCTGTTGTACTACATTGCTTTTTGCGGAACCTGCATCTTTATTTAACTTATTGTAGTTTATTAGTCCCAGAGGAAAATTGCTTCCCTGCATTTAACCATCCCATGAGAGGAGCAGTGGGCTGCCAGCCTTATGTGGCGCCCGGGGAGCTAGCGCTGAATGTCTTGCTCAAGGACACACCTGGCTGTGCTAGGATTTGAATCGGAAGACTTCCATATCCTAGCCTGATGTTCTACCCATTAAAGCACCTGGCCGCGTAACTTATCGAAAATGTCCAATATGTCCAAATGTTGGATGAAAAACATTCTTTTCCATCAAAATAATTTTCCTGTTAATTCTCACCAAATGACACATTTTAAGTACAGGTATGCTTAACATTTGAACAGTATACAAATTATTATAAATATGCCCGAAGTAAAACCATTGTTTTGTTTTTACAAAGAATGTAAAACGTCTGACCTGTACACAGTTTAGAAAACAGAAATGAATGGTATTCATCTGAAGACCAAAGCCGTTGGGACGCAACTGAACATACCAAACTCAGCAGGACGCTTACAAAAATGCTTCTTCAATTCATAACGTACAAAATAACTGCTGCTTGTACCAAACAGTTCAATTTAGAGAAAAAGAATGCAAAGTCACTACACAGTTCCAGATGTCAGTTTCGGGAGGGAAAACACAATAAATGCATTTTAATAGTAGTTAGTTAAATATTCGTTATGGATGGTTTTTTAAATAGCTTTTTCGCTTTTAATTTACACGTCACTATTACTGCAAGTAATGGTGTACACATTTTAAGAACCGCGTGTTGCATATTTGAAAATTTGCGGTGACGTGTCAACAATTTCCAATGCTGTTTCTTTGGAAACCATTAAGGAATTTTTTGTTATTCAGTCACTTTAAAGTGTTTTAGAACCTAAATATAAAAATATTTAAAATGTAGTTAAAATATGTTCCACTTTTACATATTATGTAGCAATACTCAAAGATTTTATTGTATTTCTGAATCATATTGTGTGCATTGCCGGTGCAATGCCATTCTCCTCTTAAATCTGCTCTATCACACACTTCCTAGCCACACACAACAAATACACCACTTTATGCAATAACCGCATGCAGTTCATCAGCTGCACATCACACCAGTTAACCAATGAACTGGCTTTATTATTTTCACCTGTGTATTTCAGTTATGTGCATACTTGTTCAGTCTTGATTGACTGGATTGTTGGTCCACCTGTGTTTCATGATTTTTGCTACTTGTGTCTGTTTCTTCTGTTATTGCTCCCTGTTGACTAATCTTCTGGCGCGCGTGGATCGACTCTTCTGTGCTCCTCTGTTGTTCTGAGTTTGGATTGTGTTTTGGATTTTTGGAAGCGCTGATTTTACATTGGTAAACCAAGCTTTGTGCTTGGATCTTACCTTTTGACATTGTTTTCATTGCAGTACGTTAATAATGTGCTTGCTCCAAAATGACCACGATGTGAGAGAAAAATTACTGTAAAACTATGCCAAAGGAAGAAAATTGTGGTTAATTTGACTAGAGGGCTATGAGGAAAAATACACAATGCTAAAACCTATCTTTATCTAAATGAAGTTAAGTCGAACGCAAATTTTAAAACGACCAAATTTTGTTCAGTCTCAGGTTGCATGTAATAATTTCTAAATGTTCTCAGTTACTATTGGCAAAGGTCAACTTAATCCAAATAGATTGAGTTGCATATGTAAAAATATTATTCTATTCAGGTATGCATTGAGTGAGCTGTAATTACCATGCCTGAAAATATTTCACTTTTTAAACTTTGTTTTTAAATCCCTCTTGAAAGAATTTGTTGCATTCACTTTTGTTGAGCTGAAACACAAAGAAATAATTTGCTGCTGGAAACTTGTTGATATCGTAAGACATATTACAGTAAACAAAACGTGGGACTGAAAACAAATATGGAAGACGCCATACAAATCAGAGCCATGACTTTTTACTTTGTTTATGTTTCGTCATGCCATATGCAGTTTGCTTTTGGCCCTTCTTAGACCACTGCCGTTCCCAATGGTGGATCAGTATCCTGTCATATCAGTTTTAAAAGAGATACGTGAGGTGTGGTAGGAGAATGGGGATAGGGGTGTGGAGCTCTTCAGAGTTAAACAATCCTAAAGAATGTATGTACAGTAAGTAAGAGAGTGGGCCCCCAGGCAGCGTAGGGGTCAGCGAGCTTCACGGACCCCTGACTGGAAATGCAGAAGGGTAGGCCAGCAATGCAGAGGACACAGAAGATATACACCTGAGCCAGGCACCACAACACACACCATGCTAAGGACAAAGCAGTCCACAACGCTGAACAAAGGACACAAAGCAGTCACTCCGATTTGGACATAGGCAGACCCCACAGCTGTACAGGTGAAGCACCCTAAAGCCAAACTGGAGGTATTGTCCTAACAGGAATGTGATCTTCATGATAGACTGCAAAAGTACATGGATGACGTAAACCACCAGCACCTTTCAGAAAAGTTGGGTAGGACATTCTCCTGCTCCCTGGCTGTTTGGCCCCCAGAGGACTTTCACTACACCTTCCTCTATATGTGGGTCCAAGGGCTCCTCATACTCATACTGAAGCTAAGAAGAATCCAAAGTTCTTTTCCTTTTATTCCCCAGCATTGCTTCTTAGGCTTCCTGGGTCTGGGCCTACTCTTGGTTTCCTGGACAATTTTGCTGTGCACACCAAGACAGGATCAAGGGAATTGTAGCAGACACTGCTGTGGTGCGCTGCAAGTGTGTCTGGACTGTTCATCACTGTACACGCCATAACCCACCAGCAAGATGTGCAGGGTTAGTAGCATGGTGAGCTAGAATTTGCCAATAGCCATAGAGTGGTTTTATAGCTCCATTAAGAAGCAGCTATGAATGAACCAGGCTTCCATTTCTTAACCTATGAAGCAAAGTGCGGTGACAAACGTTGTGGGCTTTTCACCAAGACAATCACATTTTATCTCACTGACCAATCTGCAGTGTATATCTTTGTTTTAGAATTAACCTGCAATGGTGCAGTTTGTAAAAAAAAGAATTTAGTAGCATAGTGACTAAGTGGATATGAAGATTTGTTACACTATGTGATGTTACCTAATGTCTGCAGTTCTGTATTATTAGTAGGGATTACAGGAATAATGATGAATTTGTCCACGAGCACATTTCTGTAGCTGACAGCCGTTTGGGTGAAAATTGTGTATATTGACAGCATATAAAAAAAAACATATGAACATGTGGTCAGTCGGCTCTCAAATGCACAAGTGGTTTGAGTCTTGAGTTTAAGCCTCTCTTTTCAGCAATTTCCACCCACCCAGTAATTACATTCGTCATGGGTCACAGAGTGCTGGATGGTAACGTGAGCTGATGAGATCAGACCTAAAAGAACATACCTATATGAACACACATCAGGTAGTAGCCATAGAGACTTCTGTTCCCACAAAATGGCCCAGGGACAGATGGTATCCTTACACAAGGCTGTCACTGTAACAGTGCACATCTCCACCCCTTTAAACACACAACCATGGAACTTGTCCTTGGAGCAAGAAGCACAAACGAGTTTGTAAAATCTAATTGGCCTTAGAAAATTCTATAAATTGCCAGCAAGAACCATTGCCTACTTTTCCATTTAAATGATACTAGGGTTTTGCTGCTTTAAATGTGATGTTGGATTTTCTCATTCAAACTTGTTTTTTAAAAATATATTTTTATGTAGTATAAACGAAAGGAATACATAATTATATATACTGCTCAAAAAAATTTAAGGAACACTTTTTAATCAGACTATAGCATCAAGTCAATTAAACTTCTAGGATATTGATCTGGTCAGTTAAGTAGCTGAGGGGGTTTTTAGTCAGTTTCAGCTGCTTTGGTGATAATGAACAACAA
>JABJVR010000083.1:759846-777061 GCA_025773905.1 Chitala chitala
AAGTCCCATTTTTCCTGTGACTGAACTTTTAACGCTGCACTTTTTTTTTTTTATTTAAATTTTTTTTTATTTAAGTTTTTGATTATTGATGGCACCAAAGGGTTCTGCGTTTAGTTTTTTTTTATTTGAAAGGGTGGGTATTCATTCAATAACACCCTTTGTGTCCATTCACTGAGCGTCAGTCTGCTGGCAGCAAAGGGTTATGCTATTAAACTAACCCCAGCAAAGCAGATCGGAAAAGGACAGTTTACACATGACTGATATAAGAAGGCTCTCTAACTTCCAAAAAACCTTCCTTCTGATCCAAATCTGGAAAGATGCCAAACCATACGCAGTCTTCATAACTACATTTGCAGTGGAATCTTGATGTTATGCCCACAGTACAATGAATGCTAAAGAATCTGCTGACCGCACACAATGGTCAATCTGAAATTTTTTCTGTACTTTACATGAATGAAAGCTTCCAATTTATTATGGGACTAAGACTGAACCATACTATGTTTACCATAGTTCAACGCAAAGTTAAAAAAAAGCACTGCAGAAAAATTGACGTTTTTCCTTAAAAACATCTGAAGAAGGTGAACACCCACGAGCCTGTATGTCTACGTGAGTGTGTTCTGACCATCCTGCACATGCTCCCTGTAGGAATGACCGAGCCTGTCAGCAGCCTGTGGCATTTCTTCTTGTACCCAGCTGAGCTGCAACTCTGCACACTGATGACAGACAGGAATTCTATTGTTGTATTGAGGGACTCAGGTGAAGGATTGCACGTGTCACAAGTTACCATTGATGAAAGTACACATGGAATACAGACATCCTCACGCTTTTCAAATCAGCGTGTTCTACAGTCTCTTCACCATCTGCCCCTCAAGATTGTTTTCAGTTACATTCCTGACATGGCGTGAAATGTTTTAGCTCGACGCAATTTATATGCTGAACGTCCCCAAGCATGTCGCCAAGAATGCGGGATAACCGCATCAGAAATTATTGGATTATCATATTATGTTTAATGGTACAAGTTTCAATTTGATCTTCTCCAAAATTAGTTTAAGTCCACATTGCAAGTTGACTTAATAAATTTATTTTTATATAGCAGGTTTTACAGCAGTGTCGCCCCAAGGTGCATGACGGGAGTGAATGTATAACACACAGGTATGGGTCACACCCAGATGACAACAGAGGAGAGGAACCAAACATTCCATAGTCTGAAGGGAAAAAAAAAACAACCTCTTGGGGTCTAGGGTCAACCGCGCCTCCCTACACCCCCATGGCAATGCTAATGTTATACATCACAAAATCAGAGAATTCTTTGACTAAGAATGTCAATATGAAATCTATTCCGAAAGAAAACAGCTGACTTCAGACCCATCACCCCAGACCTCATTGCTCATGTAGCCCCTTAAATAGTACAATGGCAAAGCATACAGGATGCAATAAAAAATCTCACTGTTCATTTAATGCTCATGAATCCTTTCATTAGGGTGTTAGTAGAAAGGCAGCCTACCACTATCATAGGAACGCGCAGAACGAAATCTCGCCCCCTTGTGTTTGAAACAATTTTTTTGTGTCTTCTTTGCCCATGACCAATAACATGTATGCTACCTTATAAATGTACATTGCGCTTGTTTGTTTGAGGGTGTCTTATTGATGATTTAATATATTCGTTTAAAAAGATTTATAAATTATATAACTGTTGTAAATTACATGCTAGGTCTTACGAGCAACAAACTTGCCAATAGAGCCGCTGTCTTGAGTTTCAACGTTATATTATGTAATTCAGAAAACAACTATATTTCGTAAATATTAAATATATTTGTAAGAATCAACATTTGGAACGTGGACAAAATATAAATCACACAACTCTCTGATCTGGCTCATATTTTATGCGTATCAGTTATGCAAAAATATCGTAGCAGTTACGTCACCTAAGGACTCAAACTTTCCTTTCAAAAAAGAAAACGGTTTTTGCAATCAGGCAAATGATCTAAAAATGTTTTTATTTTGCATAGCAGAAAACTGCACAAATAACAGTAAATTCTTCTGTTTTTACAGAAATGTTTTAAACAAAATCCCGCCATCGTCTGAATGGACTCAGTGCGCCAAATCGCGCCTTAGTTGTTTTACTAAGTACATTCGCGTACGAAACGAAGTTAATTTCGGATAATCAGATGAGCAGCAAGTACACCACATTTTTAATTTACGGAAAACAAAATGTTTACACAGTTTCCTCTTATGTATTACACTTAAAAATTAAATAAACACAGTTCACCCATACTTTTGAATAGCAAAAGAAAAATGATTAAATCAAAGCCATCTTTCGAATGCCCTCTGTCGGACTTGTAAAGTATTTTAATAGGGATCTGTGTGAACATTAAATCGAGTTTTTAGAAATATAAGCATATCGGTGTATGCTTGTTTAATATAAAAATGAAATAATCCTGTTGTTCCTGTTTAAAAACATTGCCTTTAAAACTTGCACAATAAGATTTGTTAACAGTATGCGCTAGATGTCTTATTTGTTTCCCCCATAACATTTTCCCAAGTGGTTCATGCCAAGGGTTACCGGAAGTTGTAGCGGCTGCCATGTTTAGTTGCTTTGTTGTAGATTTCTTGTAGGTTTCCTGCAGGGGTTTATAGTGTTGCAATGGAACCGACCTGGAGTACGTTTTTATTTCAGGTAAGAGAGCTACTCTTAGTAATATTTGTTTTTTCCAAAAGTGACGCTAATCAAAGTTAAGCGTCTTTGTGGTCTAATTGGTTTCAAAAAGGTAAAATTTCAGATAAAGCTGTCCAAGCAAAAACAATGGTAGCGAGCTAGCTGCTACATCAATCCCAGACTTCCAGCTGTGAGGTATGGCTAGCTAGGCATGACGCTTGGAAAGAGAAAAAAAACTAGTCGCTTATTCTGGCGAAGTTTTAAAATAATCTTTAATTTTCTTCCTCTTTGCATGTGGATGAAATTGACACGCGAGTCTTGGTTTCTTGTAAGTATATGATCTACCAGACTAAACGCAAAATATCAGTCGTAATCAGCATCAGCGGCACCGCTATAACCGCGCAGATGGACCCATCCATCTTCACTTGTTTTTCTTTAGTGAATCTATCCGTTTTGTAACTATTGGGTTCACTGACTTGTTTAAGTAAAATACAATCACTGCAAGAAAAGAAAGAAGAAAGAGCAACGTTGTGCATTTCTAATTTTCTACTTTTTTCTTGTAGTTGCGTGAAGAGCTGTAGTTGTTAGAAAAGTAAGAATTTAAACTAATAGATGGTTGAGTGAACGGTGCCATCTTTTGCGGCTCTGAAGTTGTGCTCCCGCAGGGCTTTAGTTTGAGCGGCAATATTTCAGATGCCTCGGGATGGAGGGCGATCTGGGGGCATGGCTACAACTTTCTGGTTTCCTTTAATCTTTATATGTATTTGGCCGTGTTTTTCTGACGCAGACCAGCAGATGCATCCCATTTTAATTATACTCCCACCCGCGATGGTGAATAGTAGTTAGTTTACCCAAATAGTATCAACCGCAAGGCTGTGATTTTCTATTGTCTCCGATGAACCTGTTCTCCAATCGAGAATACTGTAGTTGGTACCTCGTTTTGCTAACAAGTTTACATGGTGGTACGAGATACATATTTTTGTCGTTCAGCTTTGGTGCACATCTTGCTGTTTCCTTTCATTATGTTTACGACCGTTTTGTGGCAGGCGGCATGAAAGCATTTGTTTTTACTATCATTTTTAATACTATAATCCACGTTTAAGGAATACTACTTTAATTGGCTGCCTTTGTTGAACGGAGAAATATGGACCTGAGCTTATAGACGTCAATAATACTCCGTTTTTGCAGTGTCTTGTGTTCTGGGGACAATGACTTTTTTTGCCATTTTATGTGGTTGGTATGATTTTATGGTTTTTGGGATGGACGGATGTGGTCTCGCTTAATTTTTTTTGCACGTGATGTCTTAAATCTGTTGGTGTAAATCGGAGCATGTTCAAAAGAATCTGACGATTTGTGTCAGCTGAGCAGTGCAGTTAACACTTCGTTTGAAAGCCGTTGTGGAAGAACTAGTTTTTGCTAGCACCGGGGACATCACAAGGCAGGAACAGCGATAACCTTGTGAAGAATCCTTGAACGAAAAGTTTTTAAACCGGGGTGCGGTAGGAGCGACGGAACGCGACGCACGCGTCACTGGCACGAGAAGCCGCGAGTCCGCAGTCACGTGCCTGTAGTTAGCTGTTCGGCCTGTGAAGACATCTGAGGAATTGGCCGTTAGTCCCACATAAGAATGTTTTATTTAAATTTATGGGCAAAATTTGTTTCAATCCACGTAATCGATTTTCATGCAAACTTGTGTGTGTCGTTAGCCTTAACTGTGCTCTCAGCAGTTATGTTTGCTAAAGTAAAACCGCGTACAGAGTGAGTGTCCAGTTACTCCGTGTTGGTCTTTGGGAACTGGACAATATGGATGATCTTGACTAACGATCCCATTTTTTTTGTCGTTGTAATATATTGTTTTTTATTTAGTCATTGATTAATCAGTTACTACTATTTCAGTTTCTTTACATCACTTATTTTTGTGCTGCCGTTTGAAATTCTGTTGGAACGCAAATATTTGAAATTTTTGTATGGTATTGTTTTATTTAACATTAAATATTTTACGGGGTGGAGCAAGTGAAAATTTCTTCTGGGTTGCATGATTTTAAGCATATAAAATAAATTTACGTGTGTTGCATGGCACACGCAAGTACAGGCTCATTTGTAGGTCTGACTTTGCAGTGCCCAGCCGTGTTCTGGCCTTGAAGCTGAAGTGCTGGAAGAAGCAGCTGTGTTGTCACACCTGGCTCTAAGGCAACACTTTCTTGCCCTATCAGATTGAGATCCTGACTTTCTTTTAGGTTATTAGATTCTGTTCTCTTCTTGACATTGGCATTGCCATATTAAATGCCACCGCAGGCTTCAGATAGCCCATGATGGCACTGGGGGGGGGGGGGTGCTATATACAGTGCCCCCTGCTGGGTAAGGGCCGGGTTTTTTTTCTTTTTTAAATTTTTCTTTTTCTCGTGTGTTATGTGTGGCGAGTGCACAGGATGGGCTGCTGTTTGTTCTGTGCCTGTCACGAGGGGAGGGAATTTCCTCACTTTCCCTGGGCCCATCCTGGCACTCCAGTGCTTAGTCAGTGTCTCTGACACATACCATGTGCTCGGCTCTTCTCACAGTTGGTAGAATGTTGTGCCTGTTTCTGGCAAAGCCTTTCTAATATCCTTACATTCTGTGTGCTCTGGCCAAGTTTTTTTTTTTTTTTCCCCCTGCTGATAATCTCAACAAGCTTGGATCAAAATAGTTTCTAAATTGCCCTTTTTATGTTTGATCCTTTTTTTTTTTTTTTTTTTTTTTTTAAACACAGTGTGGATTTACATTTTTCTCAACCCCCACTCAAGCTGAATTGGAGGTGCTTGACTCATCTGCCTGTTAAGGGTGGAGGAAAAGTGGAGTTTCTTCCAATTGCTTTTTAAAGCAAGCAGGCCTTGTGCACTGAGAGTTGTAAGCATGTTGAGTAGTGTTGCTAGGGTGTAAAGGCGTGTAATCCCTTTGTTGCCAAAGGCAGCAGATAGCATGTGTTCAGTGTTTAATATGGAAGTTGCTGATTCCTGGTTGTAAGTGGGAAAGGGAGACATTGGCCCAGTTGGAAACATTTCCAGGGTAGTCAGTAGAGTTGCTGCAGTCTGGCTGTTTATATTGTGTGAATCTGTGAACTGATATTGTGAATTTGGAAGAGTGGGGTGATGGAAATCCCAGAGCAGCCCATCAGCGGGGTGATGAGGACACCAGAGCAGCCTATCCACAATGTTTTCTACAGTGGTTTAGTCTTCCATTTTACCTTTATTTATTTTACTTTGGGTTTTGCATTAGATTTGCAGACCAACAACATGCTTTTGAGACTGATTTATCAGTTTGAGTTCCAGTTGTTTTAATTCTTCCTGGGCCTGAGTTGCTGTCATGAGTGTGTTTGTAGAGGTCATGGGTGATGGGTTTGAGCCAGGGCAGCTGGCTGGGGAAACCTTGTGGAAGGTAACTGAATCCAGTGGTGGAACAGTGTGTGTTCCTCCAGTTTAGTTGTTGATCTTCCGGTTCGGTTGAGGAATTACACGGGGCTTGGCCATGATGGGAGTACTTGGCTGTTAGCTGTTACCAGTCTCTGCATAGTGGCTGCCTTTTGGGTCTGTGCTCTCTCTTGTTTGTTTTATATGTGCTTCAGTAATTTCATTAGGTGATGATTTTAATTTTTCTACATGGTAGCTGAGCAGTTGTTTGAGTTTAGGATTTTTCCCCCCTGGCCAGACTCCCAGAATGTGCGTTCTTTCAGTGATGTCTTTTAGTGACCTCGGACATCATAGCAGACTTGTATCAGAATCGTCCGGCTGGCGTTGAGTCATAGCAGGGGCCGTGTCGCAGTTTCTGTCTGGGCGGGCGCACACACACACACACACACACACACACACACACACACAAATGCACACTCCCCAAAGGACATGGATGCACAGCAAGGGGTAGCAACTGGCATGATCAGTTGAAGCCTAAACCTATAGGTCATGTTGACAAAAGACTGGGGGAGTGTTTGTGGGGGGGCTCCTGCTGCATTTATGAGCACAGACGTCAGTCAGCCAGCCTGCACTGGGCCTGGGCAGACTGCTCCTTCTGGCTGAACTGTGCATCCTAATCAACCAGGACGCTCTCACAACCCCCCCGTGGGGCTTTAAGTGCATCGCCGCCTGGATTTGTATCCCCCACAATAGAGAGGGTAGCATAAGGAATAGAATGTGGAATTCATTTTTCCCCCCCCTCTTTCTTCCGCCCCTCTCCTTCCTTGCTCTGCTGCAATGCTTGAATGGATGGCTGAGCCTGAAAGCAGGGGGTCAGATATTTGACCCTGCGCCTTCGTGATTTGCTGAAGGGGACGCAGCTGTCTTAATCGTCGTGTCCCCCAAATGTAGGTCGGCCCTTGTGAGAAGCATTTGCGTGTCTAACGTTCTAATGCATCCCCTTCAGATGGCCCTGAGAGAATGTCCCCAACTTCTGAGAACATTTTAGTTTTTCCTGTGTTTGACTAACTAGGCTTGACACTTGTCTATTGGCGTCAGAGTTGTGTCTAAGTCACATTGGGTCATGCTTATAAGATGCTGTTCTGACTTTCCCACAAAGAGAAGTTATTAATCTCGACCTCCTTGGAGTGGTTGGTTTTTTTTTTTTTTTCTTTTTTTTCTCTTTCTGTCCAGAATATGTGCTACCAAGCTTGACCTTCTGCTTCAGTGTTAAACTTAAAACAGGAAATGACATGTTTTGCTATCATTTGCTACAAGTGAATTAATGATGATGATGAATGATGCGTTATACACTGTACAATGAAGTATGGTGTGGCTTTTTCTCTGGTTGAAAAATTAGAGAAAAATTAAGTCTGTTGGTTCCAGGTCTGACCTGCGGTTGGGTGGCATAATCTCTGTTCTGTCTACAGACGCAAGACGCTTCTCCCAGTCTTTCTTTAGCATGATCTTAGAAGAATTCCACAACAAGGGTCACTGAGTTCAGATATCAGCTGTTATAGATTTTTTTTTTTTTTTTTTTTTTTTTTTTTTTTTTTTTTTTTTTTGTCTTGTCAGTGAGTTTGTCCGCTTTTTGAAAGTGTATCTGCCTTGCTTCTAGCGTGAGGAGCAGGGAGTGCAGTCACATGGGTATCCCATAGGATGCACTGCATAGAAAGAAATTCAGAGAAGAGTCTGGAAATGGTCATTATTATTTTTATTAGGTTGCTACTGAGGTAAAGCTGTGGTTTGTCCTCATGATGTAACTAGCTCACGATTGGATCTGATGTGCCATGATTATTTTCAAGAGGAGTCCTACGTTGTGTGATCTTGATGGGGAATCACGAAGACAAAAAAAAACTTTGTAATGAAACATTAAAAGTAATTTAAGTACTAAGATGTTTGCTTGAACTAGACTGCACACTTTCAAATGTTAGTCATTACTAAATGTCAGGAGCTCCAGCTGCCTCTGAAGACACCCCCCCTCCCCAACAATGATAAAGGTCATCTGCAGTTCGAGAGGCCTCCCCTCTGGCAGCTGTATTACTTATTTATTAATTTATTTCCCTCCTGCTTTGGATGTGGCAGTACCAGTAGGGTAAGGAAGCCCAGACATGGCTACTGAATCTCACAAGGGCTGTGCTATTTGATGGTGTAAATGTCAGGTGTCATGTGACCTTGGTTTCATTCTGTTATTTTGTGCTTGCTAGAGACTGTGTGTGTGTGTGTGTGTGTGTGTGTGTGTGTGTGTGTGTGAGAGAGAGAGAGAGATGGTGGGGGGGGGGGGATGAGTGAGAATAATGAGCTTACAGAGAGATGCCTGCATGCGGCCAAAGCTTCGTCTCCTGGGAGATGTTAGTCAGCGGTCTGCTCCTTGGCGGAAGGGCACTCATTACGCACGCTTTTGGACAGAGTGGGCTCATAAATATCCAGCTGAAGCAGACTGCGCTTCCTCTGAGTGCGTGCTGAGTCATGCTGCCACGTTAGAGCAGTACATTCTTGCATCTGACTATGCAAGTGGGGTGGCAGACACCATCTTGTCATTATGTACATGTCCTGAGACCTGGTTCGTTCTCTTGATTCTTGACGGTGATCAGGTTTAACATGGCTGCATGGGAGGGGGTCATGCACAAGGTGCTTTTCAAATACCTAAAAGTCGGTAATGAGCACTAAGTGCATCTGATTTAATTTTCTCTAACGTCCAATGATCTTTGGACATGGAGCTTTAGCTGAAGAAAGACACGCACAGCGTACCTGAACTCGGCCTGTGACCAGTGTGATCCTGTCCTTAGGTCATGTGCTCTTCCGTGCTGAGTCACCAGCTGTGTCACCTGTTAAGTGTTTTATCTTTTTAAGGCTGCCTCCTGTTTCCCAAGTCCCATGTGTTAGTCATGTTGCGTCTTGTTGGGGAAATCGCTTGATTGCATTCTGCTGTTCAGGAGACTCCTGTCCTAACGTTCGGCTCCCTTTTAAGACGCGTCGCTTGAAAATGAGTTGCTTTCTATTTTGGTTGCATTCCAGCACCGTGGGTTTGACTGAAGTCATTCTCCCTTTCACTTCCCAAAAGGGTTTTGTCTGTTAACTTCACTTTATTTTTTTGTTTTAACCTTGCATGTTCCTCTGCCTTTAAAGTTCAGAGAGAGTTACTGTTGCCTGCTTGTTGAAGAAACCCAACCCAGTGCAGTATTGAAACTAGCTAAAATTAAGTCTGCAAAGATGACATAGCATAGTCGTCTTAAAAACTCAGGGTTGCATAAAATGGAGAGTCCTGCTACTTACCCAGTTTAATGAAGTCAGTGTGTCCTCCTTGTGGTTTTGTTTACTGTTGCTGTCTTTTGTTGCTTTAAGTAGCATGTTTAGGGGTTTTTTCATGTATACCCAGTATTTGTTCTGAAGCAGCTTTCCTGCTGGCAAAGCAGCGGGAAGCGTCTGAATAGTGTAACTTCTCTGCAGACGTACTGTGCATCATATTGTGCCAATCTGCAGTGACTGACATGAGCCCATGCAAAGAGGAACCCGTCCGCCTTTGCTTCACAGCCGTGGCCCAGTTCATCTTGTTGCGCTCCGGTCCAACTGCTGTTTCTTTGTCTCTAGCAGACGAACGAGGCTCTTCACCACCAGCACCAAGTGGCTCAAAACAGCCTGCTGCCTCTCCTCAACTCGGGTGCTGACCCACCGGACCAGAAGCCGGTGCTGCCCATCCCTCTAGACCAGAAGCCCCCGGTGAGCATAGCTGAGCTGCTCAAGGACAACGTGGCCAGCGGGACTGGAGGAGGGGGCGGGCACGCCGTCGCCGTGGTGAAGAAGGAGCCCAAGAGCAAAACGCCATTCATCTGCGGGTACTGCAACAAGGCCTTCCGGGATAGCTACCACCTGCGGCGGCACGAGTCCTGCCACACGGGCGTCAAGATGGTCCCGCGGCCCAAAAAAGTCCAGACGGCGCCCACCATGGTGCCGCTAATCTCCTCTGTGTCACGAGAGGGCGGTGCCAACTCGTATATCTCCACCATCGCGGGCATCCTCACCACGGCGACCACGTCGGCGTCCACGGGCGCCAGCGTAATGTCCCCAGGTGTGCTGCCCGGTGTGCCGCAGCACACGGCACCCAAGAAGCCCCCCAAGCCTGTCAAGAAGAACCACGGGTGTGAGATGTGCGGCAAAGCCTTCCGTGACGTGTACCACCTGAACCGCCACAAGCTGTCGCACTCCGATGAGAAGCCCTTCGAGTGCCCCATCTGCCAGCAGCGCTTCAAACGCAAGGACCGCATGACCTACCACGTGCGCTCGCACGACGGCGGCATCAACAAGCCGTACGTCTGCTCCGTCTGTGGGAAGGGCTTCTCCAGGTGTGTCCTCCGGTGCCCAATGCTGCCCGGCCTCCATCTGAGAGACCTTCTCTCTTTATTCAGACGCATGCTGAGCCTCCGCGAAGCGATGTTACTGGCTTTGCAAGGCCTCTTGTGGCTTGTAGTTTTCGGCACTACAAACAGAAGCTCGCATTTAAACGGAGTGTATTGCTCAGGGCATTTTAGACTGTGTTGCGCTGTACCATAGCAATGTGCTCCGTTTACCTTTCTAAGCCAGTAGCCCTGGTTCGTGGTGTATCCCTGTGGCTTCGTTTTTTTTTTTTTTTTTTTTACATTTATATTTCACATTTATTTTATCAGCTGACTTTAGATGAATAATGTTTTTAGACTGCATGTGTGGGGTTCTTCTCACAGTCCAAAGACATGTAGGTCAGGTGGATTGAGAAATCTAAATTGCTGTGTTAGCGTGCCTGCCTGATGCCCTAGGATGGATGGACATTTTCAGAATTAGGGCACAAGGTTTTTGCCATTTTATGGTAAAGGTTTTTTTTTTTTTTTTTTCTCCCCTCTTCTCCCCTTGCTTTTTTTCAGGCCGGATCATCTAAATTGTCACGTGAAACATGTGCATTCCACAGAAAGACCCTTCAAATGCCAAGTAACGGTGAGCATTGAGTTGTCATGACGGCTTGCTCAAAGTTCTTTATTGCTGTTGTATTTATACCCAAAGGAGTATGTAGTATGTTTAGAGTGAGAGACTGCGGCCAGGGAGGGTAGCACAGATCAGTCCTGGAAGATTACTGCTGACAACCTGTTGTCTATGTAATGGCATGAACTAGTTTAAGGGGCCAAATTTGTAACTCTCCGTTATTCAGGCACAGTGTGGACTTTGATGTAAACTTCCTATGTTTAGCGTCAGATTTTGTTGCATAACGCTTTCAGTGCTGATTAAAGCGGGAAATGTTAAGTCATTGACTGTTTATTTCAAGATCAATACTTTTTAAGTCCCTCTATGGCATTGTGGGAGCTGTGGTTTAAAGCTGATCTCTCACATGTGATGTAGGTTTGCTGGTAGTTGTGGGTACACAACCAAACCAGTTTTCAGGCCGCCCCCCCAAACCCCTTTCTTCTTCCTATGCTGCAGGCCTGCACGGCCGCATTCGCCACCAAAGACCGACTGCGCTCGCACATGATCCGACACGAGGGCAAGGTCACGTGCAATATCTGCGGCAAGATGCTGAGTGCGGCCTACATAACAAGCCACCTGAAGACACACGGACAGGCTGGCTTTAATGCCTCCTGTAACAAAGGTAGGATGGTCCCTCTCACCCGCCACTCAGTCGAACTTTTGAGTTCCAGAGGTGCCGTTTTGTCTTCAGCAGAGCATACAGAAATGGACTTCAGCCCTTTTAGACATTGTTCAAATTGTCTCTTGGCTCAGACGACAGTAACGTGAGTGGTAACAAGGTTTCACTTTCGTGATGTGAAAGAAAGGTAAGAATCATGTGCTTCGTGTTTAGTTTCTCATTTCAACAGCACCCCCTGCAAGGCCTACAAAGACAGGAGCAGCAGCTCGCTGGGCTCTCCGTTCAGGAGCCGTAAGGAGTGATGATCCCAGAAAGCAGACGTGCCACTGAGACGGTTATCTTTCAGCAGGGGAAGCTTACCTTTGAGTCACTGGTTTAGGCTGCCAACTCCAGGCTGGGGGTGGGATGGAATAGAATAGGATGACCTGTTTGGACAGGATGCTGACTCAGTCTCATGGGCACGTTGAGTCAGGGAGACTGGCTTGTTTTTTTTTTTTTTTCCCCCCCCTTCTCTTCCTGTGCCTGTCTGTGCAAGGCAGTCCTCATGGCTCTATTGTCTGAATATCTGATCAGTTTTGCAGCAACCTTTCCCTCAAGAGTGGAAAATGCTGTTGTGGTGTTTATTAGACCAAATATAGTTCAGATATTGTAATGCCTAAAAGAAACTTCTGGCAAAAATGTTAGTCCATGTTTTGTTCCCCCAAGGCATTTTGGGTTTTCATAAACCGTGCCCAGATCGTATTAGGGAGGTTTGTCAGGTGCCTGTATTTTGGCCGGCTGTGTGTGGAGATAATTTCTCCACAAGCATTTAACCTGCCCTTCAAAATGCATAGTTTTGTTGAAGGAGGATTGTGGGGTTATGATTGTTTTTCAGAGAGTACACCAGTGTTCTCAGCGCAGCGTTGCCAGGATACACCAAACAAGCCGCAAACTCTGAATGTGTCCAAGTGGTTGAGTCCTGCTTCCTGTCAGTGTGCACATCCCATCAGGACATTATCAGCGAGATTCTGAGATGTTTTCCAAAAAGAGGTTTTTTTGTGTTGTGGTGGTCATGGGATAATGTCAGGAATTAACCATTGAGTATTTGACCCCGGTGTGGGGTTCAGACATGTACGGAAATGGATAACAGATTTTGCCCCTTTTACAGGTTTAATTTTTTTTTCTGACTTCAATGTGTCTGAATTGAAGTAATGCCCCATATTGCGAAATGTACTTCCTTGAACTGATGTGAGTTGTTTTCCCAGGTCCCTGTTCCCAGAGCCAGGAATAAATTCTAGCATTATTGTGGAAATTATATTTTGATGCCTAAGTAGGACCTGAAGTAAAAACGTCATTGTACTTGTCTACCAAAGCATACTTTACAGACTTAAGTCATATATGAGGATCAGACTTGTACCTGCATGTAAATTACTTGTCCGGGAGATATACGTCATGTTTCGAATGAGAAATGCTTACAAATAAGTTTGGTCATGTGACACACTTATCCCAAGAGCCTACACTGTTCTGGGTTGTACAAGATGTTTTATCATTGGCAATTAAGCCTAATAAGCTGGGAAAGTGAAAATATTCTCCATTTGTTACCTCGATGTCTCAAAATGTCTTCAGTTGCACCCGTAAACATACGAGAAATAGTATAACGGTGTAATTTAAAAAGAGTAGGGCAGTGCTTCAGAAGGTGATTTGGTGTGGCCAGTCTTTGTTTGAAGATGTCCCTGGAATTGGGACTCATCTTAAGGGTGAATAGAGGGATGGTGGATTTTATGGACATCTCAGAGCCACAACCTAAATGATGTGGCACGCTAGACACATGTCCACAGAGCAGTTAGATTTTTTTTTTTCCCTTTTTTTGATGTTCGTATGAAGAGACTCAGGCCTCAGTTGCAATCTGTCCAGCAAAAGAGATTCGGTGAAGATTTGATGGCATGAAAAGAAATCACAGTATTTGTGAAAATGGCAAACCGTGTTATTGTTGCATATTATTGATTTAACTGTTATTGATATCATTACATGTTGTTGCTATGCGTACTTTGCATATCAATAATCAGAATGACACTGATCACCATACCGGTTTTTCATGCCAGTGGAAAAAGAACACAAGTACCGTTGAGTTTCGTACGTTGACTTTGCTTTGGTAAGCTTAGCACTTAGTGTAGTGGAAACGTGCCCTTTGAGGAAGAACGGGTCTATATCATGCTGCCAATTCCTTTGCCAAGTTGCTTGGTGACTGACTGCTTTCTGCATCTGTAAATGTTTGCACTGCACATTGGATCTTGTTCTTGAACAGTTTTGGATTGTGAACTGCAGCGTGTTTTCCATAATTCTACTACTTCGTGTGGTTTTAGGCAACTGTCTTGGCTTTGACGACCCTTTTGTAAGGGGGACGGGGTGTTTTGGAGCAGTTTGAGCCCTGATTAAAGTGTGTTTGCAGTGAGCTCTTGGAACGCAGTTTACGGTTCACTGTACATGAGTCACAGCATGCCGTTTGAAACAAGTGTTTTTGGAGGGAAGTCATCCCCTGAGAGGTCACGATGCCATGAGCCTCCGACTCCTTTAGGTGGCCCTGTTAGAAGTGTGGCATTAATTTGCCTTTGATCCCCCGTTGCTTATGGTTCCAACAGCAAAGCCTGGTTTTAGAACTTGAGAGCAGAACGACAAGGATTTTGGGCTGGTTTTGTTGTTTTCTTTATCTGTCACTTAAATTACCACCTGCAATCTAAGAAAGTCATTTAGTGAATAAAAAAAAAAAATTAATTTCAATATACAGACACCACTCTGCTTACAAACATCTGATGTGCGAACATTCATAGATATAAGCAAAGACCGCTGTAAGTTCAGTTTTTGTTTGGAGAAAGGAACTGGGGAGCCGCAGCTAAAAAATTTTACATGTGCAGCTCTCCGGTCAGGTACGGCATTTGACCGCTAGATATGCACGTGAATTATCCAGTACATCGCGTATCCATCATGGTTGGTGAAAAGTGTCAAGCTAGTGATGTTAGCTTGTCGCTTTTTAGCACTACCACTATCTCAACGGAAACTATTTGTAATTACTATTATGTAGGAGTTTTGAGGGATAAATAACCGCAGGAAGCGAGTGTTTTTTTTCAACCCACCCGAAAATAGGGACTTTAATGCTTTTCAGTCAACAGCAAGGAAAAAAGAACACCTGACTCATAGCCCATATGTAATAAACTTTTACCTTCCTAAAATGGGCAGTCGGTTTGGTGAGTTTGGTTTTATGGTAACCTCTACAATCTCATTATAATATAATTATTGTTATTAGTACAATTCATTAACATAATTTATCCCTTTTTGTTCTTTTTATTGTGTTTTTAGGATAAGACAAACTTTTTATGTTTTAGTAAAACTTTATTATATAACTGATACGCTGTAGGAATGTTTGGTAGGACCACACGTAAAGTGTTCATGCAAATTACGAACTTACGAACAATTCGCCTTTCAAACGGCCCCTCAGAACGTAACTTGTTCGTAAGTTGGGGAGTCTCAGTATATTAAGAGATGTGTCCAGGGATAAAGATATTGGAGGTGTTTCAGCACATTATTTTCTGATGGAAACTAGTAGTTCCACTGTAGTCGTGGTAGCTGGCACTCCAAGGTCACTTTGGTGGCCTAAGACTCACCCCAAGACATTGCCCCTTGACCCACCCTGACCTCTGCCAATCCCACAGCTTTGCAGCTGTGACCTTATAACCCTGTGTGTCCTTATTCCTAAATAGGCCAAAGTGACTGGAAGTGGAACCCAGCATGGGCAGAAAAAGGTAATATTGTAGTGTAATGCGAACACCTTTGAACACGATCGATGAGCAGAATTGTCTGAAGACCTCCCGTTTTCCGAGAGTGTGACTGTAACGTGTGTAAGGAGAGTTACCAAGGCTCACACAGCATCAGTGTCATTGACAGTCCTGTCTAATATCATGCTCGTTTGTTTACAACATACAGAGAAAGCAGGGAAGATAGCTTTGTTACGCAGCCTTTTGCAGTGGGCCCTGTGGGATCTTGGATGGCTGTCTTATTACTTCCACGTTTTGCATTAATGAACAGTTCTGATCTGAGGCACGAATCCTGCCTTGTGCCTATGGCGCAGTTAAGTCACGCATTCAGCTCGCCTGTCTCGTCTCTCGCCCAGACTCTAACGAGGTGTGCAACTCTGCCGCCGCGACGCCGGTCACAGCCTCAGTCGCCAACACTACGGCAATGAGTCGCGGCAACGCCAGCAACCCCGTTACCATGGCAGCGCAGATGAACATCGCCACCAACACGGTCAACATCGCATCGCCGGTCAGCCTGCAGCACCCGGTCACCATCACGGCACCAGTGAACATTGCCTCGGTGAACATCCCAGCGACGGCCCCCATGAACATCGCCCACCCGGTGGCCATCACCACACCCATGCCTATGAATATCGCCGGCCCCCTGAACATCGCCATGAGGTCCATGGAGACCATGCCTTTTCTGTCCCAAGTCCTGCCTTCTTCCCCTCCCTGGTGAACCTTCCTGCCTTCCTTCCCCACACCTCCTTCTTAAACATGTTACACACACATATGAACACCTACACACACACACACACACACACGAACACATGCACCACCCTTCCTGTCTTCCCACTCCAGCCCAAAAAATGTTTACTCAGTGCAGGGGGTGACTTAGGAACGTGTCCCTCTGTCCTGCCTGTGTGAATGGGAGTGCTTTAGTGCAAGAGGTTTGGTAGACTACAGTAGACTATAGCTTTGTTTTCTATTTTTATTATTTTTGCTATAAATCTTATGAATTTGTAACTGTAGAGCTGCCAGTTGGCTGTAATGGAATAGGGGAGAGCCTGTAAAGGCACAGCGTTGAGATGATTTTAACGGTAAAGTGTGCACCCTTAACAGCTTTTCTGGGTGGAGGAAAATGGCGGTAAATGGTTAAATGAATGAGCAAAAAGTATTCAGTGCCGTCAAGTTTGAGTGTTTAAATTCTTTTGCAGAATAGTGGGGTTTGTTTTTTCCTTTCCTACAGCCTGCCAAACAGTATTTAATAGTTGAGTTTTTTTTTTTAATGCAGCATTGCTTTGTTTTAGATAAGAAATTTGTCTAGATTGAGGTACAGTCTTTTTGACTGTTGCAGTAGATAGTCATGATCTTGCCCCCCCCCCTCCCCCCATTGTCAGTAAATTTCTGCATGGTTTACTTTGACCAGAGCTGCCCAACCCTGGTTCACCAGTGCTGGAATCCAGCAGCTTTTAATGCATTTTAGATTGACACCCAAATGATGCCAAAAGTACCAGTTTAGGTGACATTGTCTAATTACTTCAGTGAAGCAATTCATAGTTGATGCGGGGTGAAAACATGCATGTCTTCGGTCATCAAAGGCCAGGATTGGGCATTTCTGCTTTAGGCTGTTGGAGATATGGAAGGTTTTTTTTTTTTTTTTTTTTTTTTTTACCCCCCGATTTATGTATTGTGATAGTTGGGGGTATTCTTTTTAATGGTGGTCTGTATCCAGTTGAAAATTTTGAGGAGCCAAAATATA
>JABJVR010000083.1:777071-796049 GCA_025773905.1 Chitala chitala
TGTTGGGGGTGTCATAAATCATTGTTTTGGTCCCCAAACTCCCTGTATGTTGTTTTTTTTATTTTGGTGGTTGTTGTTTTGTATGTTTTTTTTTTTTTTTTTTTTTTTTTTTTCCCCCCCTCTCTATGTATTGGGATAGTTGGGAGTATGCTTTTTCATGGTGGTCTGTAGCCAGTGGACATTTTGCAGGAGCCTAAAGATAAGTCTTGCACTAAATGCGTATTCCATCCCTACTATTCTGAAAATGTCAGTATTATTAAAGATCAAACTGAAAAGTGTTGGATAATAAACCTTTAATATATGGTGCCCCCTGCTGGCAGTCAGACATCATGCTGGGGTTGGTCCTTTAAGTTCATAAGGTTTATTATGATTGTGTTAGACTAGCTTCTTCCCTAGTTTTTTTATATGTACCTTTTTGGTTTTTAGTATTGTTGAAGATGCAGTTAGTAAGTACCTTCAACTCAGGAAATTTGCTGAATAGTCCAGCAACCTGATTTGTGTAAACAACTATTACAGATATCCTTAATTTTTAATGTTATTTTGTAAATATTTAACGCACCATCATGTTTCTTTCTTTCTTTCCAAAATAAAACGGAAGCCCTTCTCAAATCAGGGATCCACAAATTCATCAGTTTTGTTTGTGGCCATTCGTTTGAAACTGAAACCTAAACATAAAAGGCTGTTTTGTTATTGACTTTTTTTTTTTTTTTTTTCCCCCTCTAACTGCCATCTTCAGCATTCAGACATCTTTGCTCTAGTTTTCTTGTGTTCACTGTAAACTGGAGCTTTCTACAAACAGGATGGCAGAGAAGGTGCCTCATGTCATTTTAGGGTTCTGTGGAGCACTGACAGCCTGTGTGTGTATTGCCGAAATCGTTTATTACTACACGGGGCAGCTTCGCTAATTTGGCCATGTCTTCTCCCTGGACTTTGTGTAGCACTTGTAGACCAATAGGTGCACAGCACATGGGCTGCAGAACACCTCTGCTGTCAGCATTGAAGCTTGGCAACGTGGGTCATCAGAATATTGGCTGTCTGTCAGTTATGACCAGCTGCTCTTTGTCTCACAGTTGTGAAAACTCATTGGTAATCTGATGGAGCTTTTCATACACCAAGGTACGAGTTAACGGAGGCTTTCCACGCCAGGGTGACCTGGAGGCCAAGCCAATAGAATTCCCATTCCAATGTGCTCGTCCATATTGCATGAGGACTGGTGATTTCACTTGGCTTGATCATGATCATTAAATATCATGAGAAGGGTGAATGACTAACTTTGTAGGAAGAAAACACTAAAGTTCCCCACCCCCCTCCCCCAACCTTTTTTGGGAAGGCTGACAAAATTTGTCACATGGCCTTCCACAGTGAAATTGTGTGCCTGAATTACTTCCAAACTAATGTTGCACTGGTGAAATGCTGTGTGGTTAACGTGCGTGAAGTGCGATGGATGATTGGTTTAGTGGAAGTGGCCTTCACCTGCTTTCAATAACTTGTGCGAAACTTTACTTTGGGGGAAAAACTGAAGCTTTTAGTAAGCTAAATATATTCCATATTGCTGTACTGAATAGGAATTTAAATGGCATTACATTGTGTAGATTTGACATAAAGACTGGAAACAAATTTTAAATCCTTGTTTTGGTGGAAAAATGGATTGTCAGATCTATGTTTCTCATGCACCATAGGTTTCCTTTTGTTTGCATTTGCATTGAAACTGTGGTTTTAAAGTTTTAACTTGGAGTGGGAAGAGAATTGATCTTCAATCTTTCTGATGGCATCACTGTGGAATGACTGGTAAACCTGGAAACCCTGTGTAGGCTGATGAATGTATATCTTTGTACAAAACCATTTAGTCTTGGGGACATTGTAGTTACAATAGATGTGTGCAAGAGGAAAGAAGTTAAAGAAGTTAAAAAACCTTTTATAAATCTTTTGTATTAGAACATTAACAATGGTAACTTTTGTACATATGAAGACTAGGCTTTCTGATTAGCAGAAAGGTAAAACATTCCTACATTTTTTTTTAAATGTATGTCTGTCCAAAATAATTATGTAAACATATGAGCAATGTTTTATGTGCCTTTTATTTGGGTTGTCTAAATAAAAGAAAAATATAAAAACATGTGGAAGCTTGTCTGCTAGTAGCTGCTTTGTGTGTGTGAACATGACAAAATTTGAAGGCAACACTCACCGTTGTCGTTGCTGGTGTTTTCTCAGGGATCTGGTGTGCAGTCAGCCCGTTTGTCACAATCCCGTCTCTGCCTTTACTTGAAGGCCCCCCTCCCCGTCTTTTAACATTGATGGAATTATGCTTTGTGGTCAGGGAAAATTATGCTGGTGTATAATGGTAAGGTTATAAAGAGCTTGAGCGGTCTGGGTAACTTGAAGATTCTGCAGACCAGGAGTCAATGGTCCCAGCACAAGCACAAATGAGGTCCATCTTGAAGCATCTTTTTCAGAAACGAGTACAGCATCTCATGACAGCTGCTTCAACTACCCTGGTTTCCCATGCGCTGGAACACAGTAGCCCAGAAACTCGTTCCACAGCCCTGACATCTGCACAGTAATGGAATGAATGAGCAGGGCTGATTACCTGCATTAAGACTCCATGCAAAGTTCTGGGTTCATTTTATTGTTTGTTCTCCACATGGTAGTTCTTGAATGGACAATCACAGTCCTGGAAGGCCGCAGTGGGTTCAGGATTTTGCTTCAGCCAATTTCTGCTCTTAATTGAACTGTAACGTCAAACATTGACATTTTTTGTATAATTATTGTGTAAATACAGAAATCTCAATAACCTTTAATTTTAATAAGAATTCTGAAAGCATGACAGGACTTACTAATGTTGCTTCATAACATTTAAGTTATGGTATTTTATTCAATATTTTAATTGCTTAAGTGACCTGATTAAGCGCACTATGTCATTGGCACCTGTTTCTGCTGTTTAGTAATTATAAATTGAATGCAATTAATGAGTACAAATTTGAATAAAACATGAATTATCCAGGCATTTTCTACTATGATTCTCGAGTTAGTGATATTGTGTAATATTTTTGTTACAGATCTCAAAGCACAAGAGTCTCACTTTAAACTTTCTTCCCTGTAACTAATTTTCTCAATAAATTCAGAAAACTAAGAACAGACCGATGCAAAAGATCAAGAAGAACGAAGAGAAGCAACAATGAAATTTAAGACTTTTCGATATTTAAGACTGGTTAAATGATACTCAGTATTGAAAACTGAAACAAAAACCTGCACCCACTATGGTCCTTGAAGACCATAGTCATGGAACAGCAGCAACGAAGGTGCAGAGTACAGATAAAATGGCTGAGATGCAGCATTACAAATTAATATGGTACAGTATGTCAATTCAGTTTATATACTACCTATCATAGGTTATCTCGAAATGCTTTATTTTTGTGTGTTCATATTTCTGAATGAGAGAGTGTGAGCCTCACAAGGAAAAAATTGGTCATACCACAGCAACAAAATCGTAATTGTATGGATGATCACAGCTTCTTTAATTAAACAATCATGAAGGCTCATAGGGGTCGACTTTAAAATGTATGCGCGTTATTTGGTGGGACGGGGTTTGGTGTGGTGAAACTCGTATTAAGTAGTACAGTACGAAAAATGATTTGAGTAGTAATTTATGAAAGATTGAAAATGAGCAATGGCTACGTCGTCTTCGATTCTGTCCTAATGGAGACTGATCGTACAAACCAACCAAAAACCTTCGGCCCCTAGGGGTGTAACGGGGTAATTTGAGCACCCTGTCTAGTGCACCCTGATCAGACACGGAGTGGTCACTGTCATCTCCCACTTCTTTTGGGTTTGTTATGCGTGTTTTGTGGAGTGGACGGGAAAATGTAGTTAATCACACAATATTTATATTCACTGTTTCCATGTAGTTACTTTGCTAACGTAACAGTGAAAATTATAACGCAATAGACCGCATTTAATTTAAGAAAGGTATTTGCTTAATTTTTTAACATGCATTTTTTCAAAGGGTTCTTCACGTGTCCACTCAGGAGGACTGCATGCGTTTACGTTTGTAACACAGCTTTTAAATAGCTGTCCACTGTGGTGACCACTGTGCATGAAAGGGTTAAATAATATTAGACATTGAACGACCCCGTATAATTGCATATTTCGATATTTGTATACTTTTGACAGAATGTTAGATAAACTGAAAATAAAATTGGGAATGAAATATGTATCAGTTGCCGTTAAATCTCAATAATATACACTTCTAGCAATCTAGTGAACACTGTGCTTAAGGCTGAAATATCGAAATACTGCCATTTACTTGATTTGGAAAAAAAATCCCCAAAGCCTTGCATTAAACGTGCGGATCTCTGTGGGGTGTATTCTTTATGTAAAGCGCTTTGAGACTACTCGTTGTGAAAGGCGCTATATCAAAATTGAAACTGAAATTTATCCACGTCCTTATCCACTGGCTCTTCCAAGCAGATGGAAACCCCCCTCCCCTTTCCACATGTATTTCACCATGCATTTCACCTATTTCTCCGCTAGGATGCTGTCTGGTCCTTTGTGTTTTATATCAGTGACATTAATCTGAACGACACAGATTTTCCCCCCACCTCCTTGATTTTTTTTTTCCAGCTCTCTTGCCTTGCTACGTTGTTGGAGCGACCGGATAGATCTTAACGCAAGGATCTTAGGGAGAAAAGCCGTAGTCATTGCGATAGGACCGGTGAAGACGTCGGAGCACTGTGGTGAGCAGCATACAGACCCACCAGTACCAGCAGCCGCCCGTCACTAATAACCTTACGATTATGGTTCTGCAGAACCCATCTCCACACCTTTCTGCAAAGCTGCACCTTTGATGTCCGCTCCGGTAAGTGGCTTCGGCGTCTGCACCCCGAAATAACAATCTGGGATGTTGTGCTTGCCTGGTTGACGAGGTGCGTGTTTTATGGAAGTTATTTCCATAGCGGACTGGTTTAGCTGGTGATGCTAGTCGTGTTAGCAGTAGTAGTGGAGTAAGTTAAAGGTCCGACCCGTGTTTGTTTTCATGCCAACCGTTTTGAAACCAATTACTCGGCGGTGTCTAATCGATGACCATGCAGTGGAAACACTACACTTTGATTGATTTTTTTTCTTCTCCAAAATCCCATTTTATGGTGTAATCTTGGATTTGTAAGAGGCCTCGGTGTTTGTTTTCCAGTCCATTGGCGTGTCCTTAGAGAGTACCCCTTGACCAAGAGCCCCGTGTCCTGCTGCGATCTCCAGGCTGTCCCGCTTCGCAACACAAGTAATCATTCAGGTTGTAATACATGTGCAAGTTATTTGTGATATAAAATGTAACGTTATACCATGGACACAAGTATACACCGTGTTGCTGTCGGATAAGCGAACTAAAATCTAATCAGCGTGTAGCGTTTGTCCTTTCGCACTCTTGTTCGTTTAAGTTTGGTTTTTCTCCGATAATACTTCGTGCATCTTGTCATAGTTATTTGTCAAGGCGTATAAATTATAAATCCCGACTGGCTCCAGTTGTGATCGCAGAGTGCATGGGTGTTTTTTTTGTTACTACAAAAAAGAAGGTTACAGTGATTTGAAGATGGGCTGGGGTTACATTTCCCGAAAGCTTGCAACACTTCATTTACATCCGATGTGTAGTGTTTGTGTGCTGGAAGAAAGGATGTCGGGGGACGAGCACCAACACTGTTGCCCCGTAGTGTCCCTCTTAAAAGACGCCTTGTCATAAATTACCCCTGTCCAACAACGTGAATGGTGCATATGGCTGCTCTTGGTTACAGATACTTTCCAAGCCTTTCCGCTCGCGAAGAGTTTCACACACCATATGCTTTTGGACATAACTCTGTGTATTCCATCCTGTTAAAGAGATTCCTCTTTGGAGCGTGTGGGTTTATTTTTAGCCCACACAACAATCGACATTTTCAAAAACATTGTAGATAATGCGTGTTTAATACAGATTACAAGATGTCATTTAACGTTGTTTTTCGGGAGAATAAGAGCATGTGGCAGTAAACCCTCTGGATGACATAAATATATGGGATAAGTCCACCTCTAATTTGCTGCTCTGGTGATCAACTTTCATTTTCACACAAAGTGTTCACTTCTTGTCAGTAAGAGCCAAAGGAAAGAGCAGAGGTAGAATATAAGACTTAGCTTTTTTGTTCCCCTCTCGATACCACTATGTAAAGACTAAGGTTTAGGAATAAAATAGTGTCAAAGCACATCTTTGGGGTTTCTTGATTCTCTTTATAAGGCGATTTCTCACCTTGGGACCGATCAGAGTAATGACTAGTAGACATTTTTACCTTCTGTCTTTCTGTAAAGAAAACAGCCTGGTGCGTTGAAAGAATGTTATCGACTGCCTCCGGTCGTTTTCCACAGGTGCTCTTACCAAGCCCTGGAAGTGCAGCGAGCATGTTAGACTTGAGCTGTTAATTTTTACCCAGCAGGCAGACACTGCTGGCTTTGTGTGCCCTCCTTGGTGCAAAAAGAACCTAATTGTGCTACAGCTATCCTTCAGGCTGCGTGGCCCAGATTATCTCCTCTTTTTTCCCTGTTAACTTTTTTTGTGAGAGAACATGCAGGGTTCAAAGTCAGCATTGTCAATTTTTTGTTGTCGGTTCCCTTGCCCCCCCCCCCCTTGCTGAGGCTGACAGCCCCGGTAAACCCATCCCTGTACGATGTCCCCAGTGTTACGCTGTGTGAGGTGACGTGTGCCTCAGAGACGAACCGAACCGCCGTGGGCTCCCCGTTCCTTTCACAGGGAATGCGTTGGCGTGGTACGTAATTATGTGTGTGGCTGTTTTGCTAAAGTTTTTCCAGGATAAGTGCCACACTCGTAGTCGCAGCACAGCATCATGCTGCGTGTCACAAGTGTTATCACTGTTTGCTGACCCACAGCTTCATGGTATGGAGCCAAAACAGCCCTTGTGGCCAATTAATCTTGTACTTTTGCACTTCATCTGCACAGGAGCCTAAATACCCTGTAGGTTGTGTTTTATATGAACCGCATTGAAACTGCTTTTTAGCAGTTTTTTTTCTCATTGCAGGAAAAAGGAAGAGAAATTTTTTTTTTATCATAGGCATATTGTTGTATACTATTTGTCATATGTATTATCTCAGGATTATTGTGCTTGATTTTTTTTTTTTTGCCCCATTAGCTAAAAATATATTACAGCTACATTTTTTTTTTTGTCTTTGGGGAAGCTTTTGTTGTTGTTGGTTTTGCATTTTACTCCCAGGCTCTGTTCTTTGTATTGGAATACCAGAGAGCAAACACCAGAGCTATGGCAGGGTGGGAAATGTCAGGATATTTTGGTATATCAGTGTGGTAGGAGCTCCCTGGTGGAAAGAGCTGCCGTGTGATCTCTTGTCTGTCGAGAAGGAAATGTTAGAAGACATTCCTTTGGACTTTGTATGTGCTGTTAGGCTGTTAAGTGTCTTATCTATATTATTTAACTTTATGTTAGGACTAGCTATGTAATGTTTACTGGTGGATATTTGCTCAGAAAGGGCCTGTGAGGGAGTCTACGCCTTATATTTGAGAGGGCTTTTATCCTACCCCTTTATATTGACTCCATGTGCCATGCTTTCCAACAGCTGGCAAGAAAAGAGTGAAGAGGGTCTGGAAGTGAAAGGTGTTTTTGTGCCTACGTCAGCTGTGGGGTCTTAAATGGACAGGGGCGAAGTGAGGTCCGACTTGTGGGAGGAGCAGTCTGGTAACTGACTGGAGTGTTGGACTACTCCAAGGCCGCCCATGTGGATGCCAGGAGAGCCTCTGCTCGTGGAGAGCTTTTTCTGACCAACCTGCGGAGGATGCCTGGAGAGTAGGGACTGGCGTGCCCCCTCCCACGCTGTTGCCTTTCAGAATGAGAAGTGCCCCTTTTTAAAGACTGTGCCAGACTCAACTGGAACAAGAATGGAAACTTGCTGCCAATTGCAGACTGTCTCTGGAGTCTCTGTGTTGTGCTGGCAGCATTAGTAGTGAATAAGCTGTTCTTTCATGCCAGGCGCTAACACAGGTAGCATCTGTGAATGCTAATGCTACTCTATGAATAGCAATCAGTCTTATAAATGAAGTGGCATGTGCTGGAATCAGTTTTTTTCCCCCTTAACTAATTCACTGACAAGCATGATGATGCTTGTGTGTACATCATATTTAATGTCCAGTGGAACATCTGTGGAGTTGAAACAGTTTAGCCATTATTACAGTACCTTCGGGTAAGAATAATTTCTGAAGATGGTCTGTAAAAGGAATTCCGTCTCTGCCTCTTCAGTTCCAGCTGCTGCTCTCAGACAGCTGCTGCCACTCCACTCTTGTTTTAATGCCTTCTTGTGTGCGTATGTGTTGTTGACCCGCTGTTCTTGCCTTCCCCAAGGATAGCGGAAAGGCCCAAGCCTCCCCCACGCCCCTGTCATTGGCGGTCACATGACGTCTCTGGGTTACTTCCTCTTTATTCTGGATTCTTGTTACTCTGGGTTACTTCCTCTTTATTCTGGACTCTTCAGTGAGAAGACATGACAGGAAATTTTTAATGGGGCACAGGTCACTTTTCCTGTTGATAGCCAAGCAGTACAGACCTTCTGTGCCACACGTACTTCGACAGTTATTTTTCCTGTACGTCAGTTATGTGTCTTTGCATCGCATATTAGCAAGCAGGGAATGTTTGGTAACGCTGCTGTGAAATTCTGTTAGTATTCTTTGTGTCTGCAGTAATGTGTTTGCTTTAGTAGAAGAGTTCTGATCTGGGTTGATGCGTGTTCCACATTCTCTTCCAATTCACAGAGCCCAACCTCAGAGGGCGGTTTTGATCTCCTGAAGCCATCATTGCCCAACCCCCCCCCCCGCAAATAAGCACTCCAGAGATTTATGGTATAAAACACGTGTTATGAGTCATACAATTATTTTTATTGGAGTATTTAAATTAACAGGATGCCTTAGAAATTAGTTCTGTGATTTTACATCTCTGTTTCCTCATGCAGTCAAGGCAAACGCTTATTTTTGTCTGCTAAACGTGTTAGGACTCAAATCATGCATCCAGGTCATTAATATTCCACCATTTGTCGTCTAGATAACAACAGTCCTAAGACTGATATGTAGAAGAGTCCAAAGTTGACAGCCAAAGAACTGTCACCTGTGCATACTTGGAGTTGCAGAAGTTGGCCTCTTTCTCATGGAACAAACTGTAAGCCATGCTCATGTTTGTAGCAGTGACAAGGAGACTACAAGTGTACTTCATTCTGGTTTAACATGTGTGATTATGTTATAGCAGCCAACCTAATGTATTAATGGCAGACTTCTGTTTATTACCATTTGTTTTTCCTGGTGTTCTTAAAGGCTAGTGTGCTGAGTGAGTCCAGATGGATGCTCTGTAAGTGGCTGTCAAGTAGCAGTTTGAAGTGTGGATTGTGAGAGAGATTTTCCATCCTGTACCTCCTCCAAGGCTGTGTGCGTGCGTGCGTGTGCGTGTGTGTGTGTGTGTGTGTGTCTGTCTGTCTGTCTCGAAACGGGGGGGATCTTGATATTTTGGAAGGAGCAGAGAACGTTTTCTGTTCGGTTTTCCAAAAGGTCTTGGATCTGAAGAACATGTCTGCTCTTTGTCTTTTTATTCTCCCAGTGTTTGCGCCTGGGGAAAGAGGCAGGCTGTGTAAAACACAAGCTGTAATGAGAATATATAAAAACTTTGACAAGGTCTTTAAACCAGAACCTTAAGGTGCTTTTGTCCCTTGGTCATAAGCTGTATAGAGAGGAGAGACTATGGTTTGCTTATGAAGTACTAAACATCGTTTGAACTGTCAGGTTGACATGAAGGGACGTGATTGTCATGTCTGAGGGCAGGTGTGGTCACTAACAGTCATTGTCTGGACAATAAGCCATGTGCTGTTATTTCTGTGAATTTTATTTCTAACGGTTTTCTGCCCCATGCTGGATAAGCACACCTAAAACACATTCGACCAGAGTATGCATACCACTAAACAAAGAGGTCTGACAGTACTTAGGGGATTAATTTAATACTGCCAAGAGATCAATTTTAATTGGTTGTTGACCAAAAGTGTTGGCCAGCCTAAAAACTGTGAAACTTACTTTTTATTTTTTTTTTATGGGTTCGCTAGCCATTTTATGCTTTCTCTTATTTGTCTTGCATAGACAGTATATCGCAAATATTTCTGTATAAATGTGATACACATTTGTTGATGGCTGCCTTCATACAGTTATTTTAGTGTGTTGCGTATGCTCATATTATTGCATAGCATTTGTAAGGCAAGTCACTGACTCTG
Organism: Chitala chitala; assembly: GCA_025773905.1. Lineage (NCBI taxonomy): Eukaryota > Metazoa > Chordata > Actinopteri > Osteoglossiformes > Notopteridae > Chitala > Chitala chitala. The sequence continues at coordinate 787,350 of JABJVR010000083.1, forward strand.
CCTACAATTGCACATTCTTTCTTGAATACAGCACCGTACCAGTTTGTCTAAATAGGATCTGAAACTTCACTGCGTCATAGACTATATCTGACAGTGGCCTACTTGTGGTTTAGCCAACAGCCCAGTCAGCTGCATCCAATTATAACTTTTTTTTTTTTTTTTCCCCCTTTGCAGACCCATTATTGTGCTTTATTATCTATTGAATAAACGGGGAGTGGTGTGTTGCCTTTTAGTTGTCATGCAACAAGTTAGTTTTCAAGTCAGTTTGTCCTTATCCTTTGTCGCTTGTTGATACGTGCAGTTTTAACGGGGTTAAAAAGGTGTGCTCTGGATGTTGGGCTGTTTGTGACACTTAGGAATGTGCTTTTTAGGTTAACTTTATTTTTACACATAAAGTGAACGCTGCGGTACATAGCCATGGTGCCAAGGTACCGTTCAGGTAACATACTTGATCTGTGCCTTTTTTCTACCTTTTAACAAGAAGGTAAAAACTTATCAGCCTCGAGCTGGTGTCCCGTTTCCTTCAAGGCTGCTGGTCACCGCTGACGTTTATGAAATCTGATAAACGGCTGCAGTAGTAGACATTTTAGCTGCAAGTGTAACTTGTGAAGAAGGAAATGTTGGTGTTTATCCCTTTATTTCATTTCAGGAGCTGTGCCCAAACTCGGCTGTAACTCAGTCTGTTAAACAGCCTGACACGAAATCTGGTGCTGAGTGTAGTGGAAAATGTGAATGAGAGGCTTGCGCGTCCTCTATCTGACAAAATGGGCTGGAATCCTTAATTTTTTTTTCCCCTTTGTGTCAGAGGAGTACAATTTGTGGCTGCCTTTTCGCACATGTGACTGTGTAATGATAATGGTCCCAGTTATCTGAGTGTATTCACGTTGCGTCTGTAATAACGGTGCACGTGCTGTGCTGGTTTGTGCGTGTGTGATAATATAAGCGTCTCTGTCAGGAAACGGTCTACATTACGGGTATGTGAGCCCCCCCCCCCAGCTCCTCCGTGCCTGTTAAAGATGAGTCAGTAGTTGTGCTAGCTGTGTGCCGTGTTCACAGACGGCTTTTTCAGCGCTGGAGTTCGTGCACGCCGACATCGGGACAACTCTTGGCTGGCGTGCAGGCAGGATGTGAGTTGTCTGTACATATTTCTGATGTTCACCATGTGCTAAAACTCAACACGCTCAATGTATCAATGCTGGGGGGCTAGCGAGTAGAAGTCTTAGTGTTGGGTGTTTTGTTTCCTAGTGTCCAGGAGCACAGTGCAGCACTGTAAAAGTGGGGTTTGGGACAGTTTGGGACACCCCACTTGTCTCCTTTGCTCTCAGCACTGCAGTTACAGATGGTACTGGTACCATGTCTAGGTTGCCATGACAGCTGTTGGTATAGGATACAACAGGTCTTGGTGAACATCATTCTGTCATATAGCCACATGCCTTAATAAATGCCTGGTGAATTCACTGAAGGGTCAGTGGACTTGATGCTGCTTGTGTTTTGAGCTGCAGTGTGACGCCAGAGACCTTTTTATAACTGACAGATCTTCCATACTGCTCCCCGTTCTTTCACTAGTGATTTTAGTTGTGGATTTATGGCGGTTTTGGTTCTGCTGTTAGCATTAGAGATGTGCTACTGTGGTGACGGGGGTGAAAGGTCAGTGTCTCTAGTGGGGCTGGTGTGCTACACATTGTTTATCTCTTGCATGGTCTGTTGGATGGAGTCGACTATGTTAGGTTCAGAAAAGTTGTCCCCATGGACGAAATGTAATGTTTTCTTTATACACTGTTTTGGCCAATATAAGCACCGTCTTTAATCGTGAATGATATGTTATACATATGTATGTATGTATGAAACATTATATAATATTAGCCCAAGAGATCCACATCACTTGTTGTTGTTGTTGTTGTTGACAGTCTTGCTGGAGAGATTGCTACCGCATCGCCGATTGATCTCCAAAGCAGCAGGCAGCGCCATGTTTGATGTTTGGGCCCAGCTTGGCTTTAGAAGCTGCTGGGAGTTCAGTTTAGCCTGACAGCTGAACTCCCTGGGGAAGCTCCGTTCTGGGTGGGTGTGTGTGAGGTTTGCTATAGGCGCTCGCGTGGCAGTGAGACTGTTTACCCGTAGCTCAGGGTTCAGACTGTGTACACCAGGGCATATCCACACATTAGCATGTCATCTATACGTGTGTGTATGGGGTCTTGATCCCTCCCCCCCATATCCTGAGGCTCTGTGGTGTTCAGTGTAAAATGTTGCTACGCCCAGGTGTGGTGTAGAGGGTAAGGCAGGACATACAGTGGAGATACCACATTTACATGTAGTGTAGGAGCTGCAAGCAAGTTGCATGTAACTCATTAATTTGGCCAATTTAAACCTTGACTGAAGATGCTACATGTTGACTGTCGTATTTTCAAGAGCACAAGTAATACTCGAATAAGCAACATGGTTACTGAACAAATGAAGCTTTGTGGGTGAAAACAGAAAAGTGCATGTAAATGCAAAGGATTTATTCAGCTCGGTTATTTTAAGGGTCCTAAATACACGTCTCGTGTGCCAATACCCGTCTCTTATAGACGCAACTCTTTAACGGCAAAAACCTGTATGATTACAATCTGCAAACCGCTCAGATTTTTCTCTCAAACCACGTTTAAAATTGTCAGTGATTTATACGAGCACATTGCTGTGTATTTTCAGTTTTAAGAATCGGTGAATTGCGACCGCTGGTAGTTTCGGGAAGCGATTTGTAAAAGTAACGTTACTCAAACGCGCAGTAGGCGAGTCTGCTTGCCTCATGCCCTCGGAGGTTCGGGTTGGCGGTGTGTGTCGTGATAACGAACGGGGCTTACTTCAGATGAACAGTTGTTGTGCCGTTTTACACACCGGTTGCGCAGGTCCACCTCCTAACATGCGTCTCTCCAGAGCTTCTATTCAAGCTTCTGTTCTACTATACTCTTTTGGGAGCATGTTGGTCCCAGGCCTTTTTCTTCGCTCAGACTCGTCCGTGTTTAATGTTATATTTACATTTATTCATTTAGCATGTTACAACGAAATAGGTTCTCTACATTGAACCCATCCCCTGCAGGAGCTGTTATTCGGCGCCTGGGGGGTGTCTTGCTCTGGGACACACCTGGTGCCTGGGGTGGTATTTGAACTTGCGTATCTCAGCCTGATGCTCTGTTCGTTGAGCCACTATCTGCCTTTTAAAACATTGTGTGACACCCACCCGACGTGTTTTCAACACACAACCTTCTGATCTGGAGTCAGACACACTACTTGCGCTGCAAGGTCTTAATGCGTTTAGTTAGGTGTAATTTTAACACCCTGTCAGCGTCTAGCTTGCCTGTTCTAGCTTGCCTGTTCAGGTTTTAATGTCAAAACTCAAAAAGAAACCAACAGGGTGGCAAGTAATTGATTCCCTTTAGTTAAACTGGCTGCTTCTGATTTTGTGTACAGCTGAAACATGCACAATGCAGGTTTTGGGCTCACTAATACTACTACTCAGTACTTACTGGTTTGCAGTAGTACTGCCACCAGCACTACTGCTACTGTATCTACTACATGCTGCTTACTGTTACTCCAGGGAAGGACGCCCGTTCGGAATGGAGGAAGAGATGTGTAAAGGTCGCCCTTCCTGAGCAGAAGGGTGTAGCGTGGCCCCTGTGCTGGAACCAGACATTGTTCTGGGGCTCGTAACCATGGGGACTGAGTTCTGTAGAATTATGGCTGTGCTGGGGGAAGCTTATCGTCAGCGTGCACCATAATAATCCAGAAATGAACACTTCACAGCAGGAAAGGTAGGTGCATGCCAGGAAATGTTTATTTTACCACATTGCGTGGTATTTATAGCACATCCATTCACTTAGTTTATTGAAGAAATAATGCAAAGCTTTCTATAAGTAGGGTGTAGAGCTGTCATTACTTTTGTGTGTTTTTATTTATTTTTATTTATTTATGTATTTATTTTTAGATGTGTACAAAAGGGTGAAGCATAACCTCGTTTCTCTAAATATGAACGCAGATAAACAATTCTCTCTTGCTGTGTTTTTTTTCTTTTGAGGTAAACGGGGTCCTGCGTTAGTGATCAACAGTGGTTTTTCTGAGGTCAGGAGAGACATCGTCCAGAGTAGTTGTCTTGTGTCGATGCCTTTCTCATCGTGACAAGTGACAAATTAGAGTAGAGCAGCCCTAGTGTTGAGGATCTGCCTCTGGTCCGCCTGCAGCGGTAAGCAGCTACAGCCATTTACGCGTAGGACGCAGAGCCGCGGATCCCAAGCCTAAATATAGCCAGGACTCGGGTGCGGATTATTGCAGTGCTGTGCAGTTGAAGGTCCGCCTCCCGCTTGTCAAAATGGCACGTGGGCCAAAGTACTGCAAAACACCATCCGGTTAAGCCTGAGATAGGAATTTCCACCTTAGCACCCTGAAAGAGTTTATTTTTAACTCTGTGCCGTGGCCCGGTGGAGAGCTCTTAAGGAAGTGGTGCACACAGCCCTGCGTGTCTGATGGAAGAGCGAGGGCTGCTTTTCGTTACTCAACTACTGCTGCTGCGTCCTGTTTTACTGCCAAACCAGGTCAGCTCGAGGAATCCGGACTCTGTGCCCCTGAAGTGGCGGTTTTTTTTTTTTTTTTGCATGGGGGGGTAGTACATAGTCAAGGACATGCTGGACTCTTCAGGAGGCGTGACGAAGAAATAGAGAGAACATGTGAGGGATGCAAGAGAGAGGACGTTAAAACGGTAACCTTTAACATTTAGCTGCCCCCTCACCAAACACCCCAAGGTACCTTCTTTCCCAAGCATTGATGAAGATGGACATACCGTGAACCACTCCAGCCTTTTCCACAGTCACCTGTCATTAGCTGGCCTTGAGATGGGCAGGGGGGGAGTGGGTTCTGTCCTACCCCCCTGCTATGATAATCACTCAGCACTTTGAAGCACTGTGGAACTCCAGTGAGGGTTTCCTGTCCTGTGATAGGATGGTGCTGTTCAGGAGCAGAGCCACGCCTCCATCTGTGGCCTTGAGTGGCGGGTAGAGGTGGCGGGGGCCTAACGCTGAGCCCCCATGTTTGACGCTGTAGCTCGGCTGTACTGCTTGCATCCCAGCAGAGCAGCGAACCTCTAAATTTAGTTCTGGGAGACACTGTTGGCATCATCGTGGTACTGGAGTTAACAGTGGCTTAATTCAGAGGGGCGTGCAGCAGAGTAAGGAGGCTCACTGTACGAGGCCAGATTTAAATCCAGGACGCTCATTAAGTGTGGCCACATGGATCGTCTGCAAATCGGCTAAAAAAGGAGAAAAAAAAAAAAAAAAAAGTACAGGCAGCCGAGTGTTGAAGGACTGTAGGATAGTACTGTTCAGCCCATTGGGCCAAAGTAACCAGTCAGTTGTCATCCTGGTGTTTAACTAAGAACGTGTGTAGTGTAGTGTAGTGTAGTATATGGGGCAATGTAGCTGTAGACCAGTCAGGGTGCCCATGCTGACCAAAAGCGCCAACAGTGGGGCTTACTTGGGGAAGAGATGGCACCGGGATGCACTATGGGCAGAAGGCAGTATGTTGCTTTGGACAATGTTCTTCTCCTTGAGTCCTGCCATTCATGTGGATGTTATTTTGACACGTACCACCTACCTAAACATTGTTGTTCCTCAGCTCCCTTTGTAGAAATGGGATTCCCTGATGGCTTCTTTCAGCAGGATGTGCCCTGCCACGCTGCAACAATGGTTCAGGAATGGTTTGAGGAACACGACAATGACTTCAAGGCATTGACTTGGCCTCCAGATTCTCCAGATCTCAATTCAGTTGAGCATCTGTGGTATGTGCTGGAAAAACAAGTCCAATCTATGGAGGCCCCACCTCACAACTTAAAGGATTTAAGGGATCTGATACTGACAACTTAGTACCAGATAGCACAGCAGTCTGGTGGAGTCCATGCCTCAACGGGTCAGGGCTTTTTGGCGGTAAAAGGGGACCTTCTCATAATGTTATAGCTAAACGGTGTATGTATTTATGCATGTGCAAAAATTTGCTGTTAAATAAAAAAGACGAGATGAAAAAGTCACCATATTCAGTAAAGCCTTGAGCTGCCCCCAGAGCTTTATGTATAACCACAGTTATTAGACATTTTTTTTTTTCTTTCTTTTTTTTCCCCCCCTTTATCAAAGGTTTCAGTAACGCAGTCACGCAGGAGGATGGCATGGTGGTCAATGTGGCACAACTTTATTTCAGTTGCCCTGGCTCGGTGCGGGCATTATAGTACACAGGGCAATGCCACACATGCACAACTGGTGAAGATCTTTCAGCTTCTTCAACACTGGTTTTATGTTGGGGTTTTTTTTTTTTTTGACACTGGTACAGAGGGTAAGTTTGGAGGTCAGATGTGCTCATCCGATTGGCTGATGCTCTTACCCAGGCCATGTGAGGAGAGGCAGCCCAACATGGGAGCCCCCATGGAGCATGAAAGTGATTTCCCACGCTGCTGCTGAGGCCTGGTCACAGCTCTCCATGGTGACACCTCTGGACCAATGGGAGGGCCGTCCTGAGGATTGCAGTGGTGAAACGCTATGTTGCCAGCATTTGTCCAGTGAGCGCGGTTTTCTGTTTCACAATGGCCATTTGTTTTTGTGGAGTTTCATTCCTGTGGTGCTGGGCAGCTGTGTTTTAATCCAGCGTGTCTAATTGTGTGTGTGTGTGTGTGTGTGGTTTTTTAATTTTTTTAATTTATTTTTTTTTTATTTTTACTTGTATGTATAAGTTGTATGACATATTGTTAGTGAAGGGAAGAGACATTCCTAAAAATCTGATATAGATTTGATGTTCTGCAACTCTCCTTTACTTCATCTTTGAATCATCAAGATTTGTTGGTGAGATAGATATAAATGTTTTGATTAATCACATTTCAAAACCCCCTACCCTTCTTGAACGGAGGCTTATTGAGATGGCCAATATCTGAAGGATTATCAGCTTTGCAGTGATTGGCTAAAACTACACCCTTTATATCCTCCAATGAGAGTGGGAGTCTGGCTTGGCAGGGTTTTGGCCTCCCATCTGGTCTGGCTAAGCCCTATTGTCTTTCCTGAGTGATTGTCTGTGCAGAGGAGCTGCAGACAGGGCCTTCGCCTGCACAGCCGCAACTGCTGTCTATACAGCCAGCCAGTACAGGGCCTGGCACCGCTAGTGTGTGCAACTGGCCGAGGGGGGGTGGCTTTGTGAATGGGCGGACACCGGGTGCTCTACTCCCGACAGCGGGGACTTCTCTTCCTGGCACGGGAGACAGGATGGATGGGGGTTGGCGGGGGCAGGGATTCAGTCGCATTGTGCCTTCCACTCCAGGAGACTCCAGCATTCTCTACATTCCTGTCCTGTTTTTAATGGATACCCGAGGACGGGCAGTTTGCCCCTCATGCTGTCCTAAGAGCACAGCCACTCTTCAGAAAGCAGTAACAGGCGAAGGGAGAGTCACATGGGGACTGCAGGCCGCTGCTCTCCTCACAGCAACAGTCAGAGATAACCTTACAGACAGACACTGTGCTATATTAGGAGATGCAATGAATCAAACGTATAGGCTGACGAGTAATAATTTTTATTTATTTTAATACAGAGCCTTTTACAAAGCAATTGCTGCATTGTGCTTAATAGAAATGTGCTACAGTGTTTTGTGAGTCATAGGTGAAAGAAGACAAACGTAAAGGGGGGTGGGCTCTGAGGTCAAAGTTCAGCTGGATACCCAGGACCCTCTGCATGCTAACAGCAAACACATGCATGAAGTCTATCCTGGCTCCGAGGCCCCTCCTTCATCTGTCAGCAGCTGGCATCTTCCAACCCAGCTCCCGAATTTCTGTCCCCCACCCCCCACGACCCACCAAAGCTGAAGTGATATTAATCTGTCGTTGCGTAATGCCACCTGACCCGTATCTCTTCTGTGCCTTGACAACATACGAGATGCATGCTGTTTGTCATTCTGTTTTCTGTCCCTAATTGGTTAACGGTTCCCTGGTAGTTCTCAGTACCAACTTGGAAGGTACGTGTGCCTGTTCCCTGGTTGCAGAAGAGCTGGTGGCACCATCTTCTCACTCAGGCAGATGTGTAATTCCGGTTTAATCATGTGGGGCCTGATCAGGAGGGTGGCATGAGGATTATATGCTGACCATATTTTCATCAGAAAGGACTATGGGGTCTCTGTGACCCTCTGAGATACTTTCTTTGGATTACATCAACTTGTGCTTATACACTGTTTTATGTGTTCATCAGTCGCATCCTTGGCGTTTGACGGTTTCTTTTCTATCGTCTCCTTCTGTTTCTGTTTTGCAGTGTAACGGTGTAATTGCCAGTGTGGGCTGAGCGTTTTTAAGACCAGATAGGGAGTACCAAGTCATTATTCAGTCAGAGAGTGAGCATAACTCAGTGTCCTTATCTTGTAGGTGCTGACGGTGAGGGGTGAGAATGCTGCCACTGAGGCTGGAGGCGTCCCAAGCCTGAAGGTTTCGCTGTGGGGTTGTCCAAAGGTGTGCAGGGTCACTTATCTAAGAAGCCTGGCACCACACCGCTGCAGTGTTGGATGCAGCTGAACACAAACAGCAGAAAAGGAGGTACAAGCAACTTGTGTGACCCCCACCCCCCCCCCCCCCCCCCCCCCCCCCCCCCCCCCCCCCCCCCGGGGGGGTGTCGGGGGGGATGGGGGTAATAAGGAGGGGGGAGGGACGGGAAAAAAGAGAG
>JABJVR010000083.1:797250-853217 GCA_025773905.1 Chitala chitala
AGACTGTAGTGATGGAGAAATAACCGAGGCTGAAGCCACGAAAAAAGCCTGAGAGAAGGTAGAGCCTGAGGGACGAGTGAGAGAAGGAAGCGAGAGAGAGCAGGAGGTGGAGGTGGTGGGGGTGGTCTGGAGCCTGACGCAGCGGCGCCGTTTCCCAGGGGGCATTGTCAGTGAAGCCGACCCAGGAGGCCTGCTGAGCGGGACTGCAGTGGAGGATGACCAGTCTATTCCGGCGCAGCAGCAGCAATGGGGGTTCGCGGGGCAGCGGAGGCTCTGCAACCGGGGAGCTCAACAACAGCCGGCCGGCCCGCCAGGTGCGGCGCCTGGAATTCAACAAGGCCATGGAGGACTTCAAGACCATGTTCCCCAGCATGGACTATGAGGTCATCGAGTGTGTCCTAAGGTCCAACAACGGTGCCGTGGATGCCACCATCGACCAGCTGCTGCAGATGAGCATCGATGGCCAAGGCTCTGATGACAGCTCAGACTCTGAAGACAGCATCCCACCAGAGGTGAGGGAGTGTGGCCAAGGGGGGGCGCGGCTGTTGAGTAGTCGGGGGCCATTGAGTAGCCAGGGGCTGTTGTTTCCATTGAGGGCTGCCGTGTATTTACAGTAGACATACCTTAAGAATTAAAAAAATAAATATTTCAGATTCTAAACCGGTATGTTTCCTTGACCTGGCATAGTGTAATTACAAATATGCAATTACTTTGAGCAAAGAGTAAAAACAGCAATTTTAACTGGATCACTTGTTGGCTGTGTTGTTTTTGCAGCTCCCTATTCTCTGTACGTTTTTTTTGTGTTCCAGAAGGACTTAGTAATGGGTGCTCAGCAGTAAAATTGTTTGGATTGCTGCTATATTCTGTCAGAGTATAAAGCACAAACCCTTTTCATGTTCTTGAACTGAAGGATCCGGTTAGTGTACGTCAGAGCTTTAAAAGCCCCGAAGTTCTGTGGTGTTCGCTTTCATACATACGCCACTGTTAAGTCGCGCCAGTCTAGCCCCCCTCTGATGGCTTTTATTTACCCACGGTGCACTTGTGCTGCTAGGAAACTGATCTGTCTTGGATCTTAATGTGTCCTGTGGTTAACCAGCTCATTCCACTAGGCAGGAAGAGCGTGTTAGGCCTGAGACAGTCAGCCTAGCCAGAAGCGGTTTAGAGTTACCAGTTTTATTCAGGCGTGACCCTTAACACGCTTCCTCCACCGAACCTCTAACTTGCTATTTTTTTTCTTCTCCTTTTCCCTCAGAATTTTTTTCCACAGCTCCTTTATAGAAGCAGTTCTTTTGCCTTCATGTTTTCTTGCCCATTTGCATCTCTCTGAGATAAAGCACTGGTAGTGTGGTTTAGTTCACTATCACATCTGTGACTGTCAGAAATTAAATTTGATTTCATTAACTTTATTGTCTTCAAAAGCAACATAGGCAAACGGTGCACAGTAACATGAAATTATTACCTGGCTCACACAGACAGTACAGTTTGTGGACAAAGATTAGGACCAGTTGAGGTCGCAAGACGCTGCCATTGCAACTGGGTTGTCTGTTTAGGTGTGTTCTGAGTATGAAGATGTAACTAACAAACTGGACTGTCCTGTACACAAAGTCCAATGTACTGCGTGTACAGTTTTGTTTGTAGTGCAATTCCCAGTGTAGATTTCTGTAAAAGCTCTGCTCTGCTCTGCCAGTAGGCACGTAAATCTTAGCTGGAACGGTGGTCCTTATTAGCAACTTTAATTAGATTTTGAGTTGTGGAATAGCTGGACATTCAACTTCATGTTCATAGCTGACCAGCTGGCATAGCTAACCATTATAGACTCTAGATTCAGTCTGAAGCACAACAAAGAGAATTTTTTTTAAACGTTATTCTGTGGGTGATCTGTAAACTCCATCAGTGACAAATAATGCACATAAATTTAACTTTTCAATGTGCTTATTTACTTACCACTTTAGTCACAAACAACAAATTACGCCTATATATCCATGCTTGCTTTACTTTACTAAACAAATTACTCTCCATCCATCACTAGATTTTGGAACGGACGTTGGAGCCAGACAGTTCCGATGAGGAGCCTCCTCCTGTCTACTCCCCACCAGCCTATGCCATGCACATCTATGACAGGAAGTACCCTGAAGCCCCGCCCACTCCCCCACCCAGGTAATTTTGGAACAGAGAGGTGTAGGCCAGATAGGCCTCTGAGGACAATGTTGTGAAACTGACCTTAATTCGTGATGAATATGGTAGAGCGTGATGTAAAAAAAATAAAGCAGCAGCCTTCTGTGCCTAAACTGTCAGGAAGCCACATCATCCCTGTTAAAATAATCACATGTGAAAGTGAAGGCACTTCAAAATGGATTGAGTGTGTGATCATGCAAATGCCTGGAAGGAGGGTATGCAGCACTCTAAACTCTCCACAGAATCTTTTTCCCCCTCCTTTAAAGCACCATCTGGTGTTGATTTGAGGGAACTGCAGGTAATATTTCAGTTTTATTTTTATACTGTTCCTTTTACTACAAATTGCCCAAAGGTGCTTTACAGTAATACGATGCAGTACATAAATTAGAACCATAGATACTGTACTCAGAAGATGATGAGTACATCAATATAAAGTTGGTCAATAACAGCAGTGAGGAACCAAAACCCCCTTTATCACCCTTTAGTTTCTATTCGTGAATTATTGCCAGAATGACTTGGTGTTTCCTGTTTGACGTAATTCTTGTTGTGGCTTTTTGATACCTTGTAACTAAAAAGCTCTGTAAACCCAGTGTGTGAAGCAAACTGCTTTAAGCACAGCCTGTGTGGCATTGAAATAACAGTGTGTGCGCACGGTGCAGGTTCGAGGCACAGCCTCCCCCTGGTCACCACCAGGTGCGTGCATACAGGAACTGGAACCCGCCCCTGCTGGGAAACCTGCCTGATGACTTCCTGCGCATCTTGCCACAGCAACTGGACAGCAAGCAGGTAGTGTTGTGTGCATGTCTGCGCTAGCAGGTCAGTGCTGTAATTTAATCCCAGTGTGTTCTCCCCTGCTGTCCAGCCGCACTCTGCTAATACAAGCTCTTCATTGGAAAATGGCATCTTTAAGAGCGGTAATACGCCCTGACCCCGGGTGCCTCTGTCTCGTCCCAGGGGTCTCAGAGCAGCCTGTCCCAGCCATCGTCCTCATCCTCGTCCCTCTCGTCCGTGAGCCAAGGGGCGGGGCCGCCAGCTGGTGCCGCGACGGAGCACGAGCGGAAGCTGAAGCAGTACCTGGAAGATGAGCGCATCGCCCTCTTCCTGCAGAACGAGGAGTTCATGAAGGAGCTGCAGCGCAACCGAGAGTTCCTCATTGCCCTGGAGAGGGGTGCGTACGCGCAAACGGGCACACACTCACAGATATAAACGCACGCTTCGCTGCAGCTCTGTCTGTCTGCTCCGTCTGGTGTGTCCATCTGTCAGCCAATGAGTAGAACCTCGTGCCTTGGCGAGAGGTGGCTTCTCGCCGTCTCGTCTCCCTCAGTCGCCTTGAGCAGCGACGGAGGCGTCTAGGGCTGGATAGGCGTTGGCTCGCTGGCTACGCAGAATACGTAGCACCTTTGGTCTTGCCATCTACGCACTGTGTCCCATCCCACAGTGTACCCCTAAGTAAGCTGACTGCCCCTGTGCCCACATGACTGACTCGGAGCACTGCCTGTTCCTCAATAATTGGATTAACATGGTTTCCTGATATTCAGAAACCTGGCAAATTGGCACCAAGAACATGACTATACTTAGAGGAAAGCCACACTGACGAGCTGCTGTGAAGCTCAGTCCCAGTCCCAAAGCCTCTTCTGCATTTTCACATGCAATAAAGGGAAATTGGACATTGCCTGTGTGCTTTTACAGTGATCTGCTTCCCTCTGTTTTTATAGCATTGACTTCCGTTGCACAAAGGCAGCTGATATCTCGTACGCATATTGATAACAAGGAGACAGTGGCCAAGTTGAGAAGTCTTCTGTCTCGCTACCTCACTCGCTCCTCATAGAGATTTGGAAGTCCCTGACAGCTTTTCCTTATTTCCAATGACTTGTTTTGACCGGTTCTGTCTGGTTCCCACCGCAACCAAGCAGACACAAGCCTGTCAGACACCGCCACGGCCTCACTGTGTGGTCTGGTCGCTCCGCTGTCGTAACATCCACTCTCTCTGTTTTAGATCGGCTGAAGTATGAATCAAAGAAATCCAAGTCCGCTCATTCATCCACTAGCATGGAGAATTGCACAGCAGGTAGAGATCATTTGTGCACGCAAGTGCTTGTGTGCGTTGTGCGTGTGTGTGTGTGTGTGTGTGTGTGCGTGCGCGCGCAAGGTGATGCTTCCACCCATTTTACAAATGTTCAGCTGACTGGCTTATCATTTGAAAGGTGAGTTGCCCCCCCCCAACCGTCCCTTTGTTATCACACATAAGGTATGTACAGTTGAGAGGGGAATATGTTTGTGTCTGCAGCTTGCACCATTTCTGTGTCTTGGCTCGTTTGCTTTTGGAAACAGACGGGACACGCTGTGCCATCGGTCCATGTTAAGTGTCAGCAGGGTTGTACACATGCAGGTGTACCTTGCAGAACTACAAAGGCTTGAAGGCAATGCAGGAGACAGTTCTTTTATTCCTGAGTTATTGACTTGTGTGTCTCATGTGCGGTCGTGGCCCAGAAGTGTTGTAAACCGGAGGAGGGGGAGAGAAAGATAAAATGTACGGGACGTGAGTTAAACCACGTTTCGTTATGGTTTCGTTAAAACCATGTTATAAAGATCTCCCTGTCCGCTTAGTGTGTTCATGTTTCTCCAGAACAACTGGTGCCTTTGTTGGCCAAACTTGTGGCAAACAGATGGTAAAAAAAGTGAAGATGCACTCCTTAGAAGCATCGAGGCTGTTTCACAAATGTTTGCACATTTTCAGGAAGCCCTCATTGCCAGCAGGGGGGACCCAGATCAGGTCAAAGGAATTTAGGTCATAATGTGCATGAGGTGAAGTGTGCGTGCAAGTGTGCGTGCAAGTGTGCGTGTGTGTGTGTGCGCGCATTTGTGCTCGCAAGTGCAGCCGTTGGTCACGGTGCATGTCTTCGTTCCAGGGGAGCAGAGTGGCGCAGGCGAGGCCTGCACGGTCGTGTCAGACGACGCCTTGTTCCGAGACAAACTCAGGCACATGGGCAAATGTGAGACAACCCTGTTTCTTTGATATTTTATTGATAAATTCTTTCCAGCCTGTCACCCCTTCCCCAAATCAAGATTCACATTTCAGTTTTGCTTCCAGCATCTTTACCACAAGGGAAAATAATCTGTTACTCATTTCGATTTAGCCTGCTGGTCATGCAAGTGACATGACATAGCCATACCAAATTAAAGAAAGTGAAACTAGTACGATGTTGCACAGTTTGACCTTTGACCCCTCATATTGTAGTCATTTCATATTATATGTGCACCCATAAGCAGCTGATGGTTGTTGTGACAGACCTTACCTCCAAATCCCCTGTCCTACACAGCAACAAGGAAGAAGCTTTTCGAAATAGCTCGAGCGTTCTCCGAGAAGACCAAGAGACGGAAGACAAAACGAAGAGGTCTTCTGAAGCACCAGTCGTATCCTTTGTATTAATACATGGCCTTATGTGCCGTGCATGGACTGCATGTCTGGGGAACAGAGAGCCTCTTCAGTATTAAATGCCATCAGCTGTACAGTTGCTCTTGTTGAAGAGCAGCAAGTTCCCAGTGCATGCTTGTGTTCTGTATTTGGAGTATGAAGGCGTATTCTAGAGTTGATGACCCAGAGGTAACTGCAGATTGACAATGATTCCTCTGTGGAACACCCATAGGGCCTAGGAAAGAGAGCAGTCGTGTTTCTACTGTTGGTGGTTCTCCTTGACGCACCTGCCCCTTCTCACAGGCTGAGCACGGCCGCCTCTACAGCCAATCTGCTGGACGACGTGGAGGGAAACCCGTGTGGTAAGCACATTGTTACATAAATCAACCTGCATAACTCAAACGTGCCGTCTTTTGTAATTCAGCCATGGCAAAGCTAACGCTGTGGTACGGAGCAGTGTGGAGCATGTAGCAACAAGCGATTTTTTTTTTTGTGACCAGCAGGTGGAGGGAGCTGTGCTTGTGACCACAGTTGTGTGTGTGTGTGTATGTGTCTCTGCAGAGGAGGAGAGCCAGCTCAGGAGACCAGCCGCTCAGGAAGAGGAGGAGCCTCACAAGGAAGTGTTGTCATGGTGAGCCCCCCCCCCCCACCACCAAATAAGGCTATTTTGGTTAACGCTTTCCATATAGTTATGTGCCAAATTCTTTCTCACTAACTCAGTTTTCAAGTTTTAGTATTTATTCTGTAGTTTGCTGGTGACTGATTGTCATGCGCGGCTTTTCTCCAAATAAAAGAGCAAAAGAAAACAACTGAATTATTATAGCGTGTTTACATTGTCCGATGGTTATGCAGGGATGGCTCCATTGTTATGTTAGGACTACATACTTGTATCAGTTGACTCCTACTTCAGTTGCCGCAGCTGTCTTCCCCCTCCCCACTCCCTGATCTGGCTGTCAGACATCCCGTCTCTTTCAAATGCAGATCTGTCCAGACCGTACCACTTCAGGGTTTCCATGGCGACAGCAGAATGACCCATGACTGGTGGAACACCCAGGCCAGCCAGTCACGCGCCCTGTCAGTGGCTCAGGAAACAACCCTTCACAGCATGCTCGGTGGCGAAGGAGCTGTGCTGTACTGCTGCACTAGGGCTCTCCTGCCAATCCCCCACCCCCACAGACTTAGAACACTTGTTCTACGTCTAAAGCAAATGAACAAACGCAGTAGTCCTCTAATATTTTAGCAGTTTTTATTTCTCAGTCAGGCATTTTCAATATGATATTGATTTGGCCATATATGTATTTTTTTAATTTAATTTTATTTTTTTATTGATTTGGATTTCTTTATGTATGGTTAGTTACCATGCATCCATGCCTCTCCCTTCCTTTGTTGATTACTTACAGAAGGCCATTGCAGGTGCAGTGGTTGTAGCTACAATATGTATCAGGTTTTCTGTGACTCTGCAGTAAGTACCAGCTTGCAATTAGCTAGTGCCTGCTTCAGATACTGCAGGTGAGTCAGGAACTGTGGAAAACTCACAGATCTTCCTTCTTGGCCTTGTGCCTCAAAGAATCTTCTGCTAGCAAAGTATCTTTGGCCTCTGGGCTGCCCCAGGAACACTCCAGAGCATCCTGTTTGCCATCGCAATGGCTCCAGCATCAGACTGCATGTTGGACGATTATGGTCCCTGACACATTTTCAGGCAAAGCTTGACTAAACCCCTGCCACCACCCATTCCTCCCCCCTTTGTTGCTGAGACCTGTTAGGGTTGGTGTGGACAGCAAGCAGAGAGCATGAAAACCTGAAGTCTGCTCACACACCCTCAGTGTGGATGGCGAAGCAGTTTGGCCCCCTGTTGGCCTGTGAGAAGTATTGCTACAAGTTAAGATGAAGATAGTTACCATATTAATTCTATTAATTCTGTTTTCTCTCTGATGCCATATTCTTTATTTGGCTCTGTGGTGAGGCCAACTTTCACCAGGAGCCATGTGGAGACATAAATATGAAGTTTTTGACAACAAAACTCAGAGAGGCTATCAAATAATGTCCCTCAACTCTACACTGCCGTATCTTCCAAGTGTGTCGTCTAAAAGGAATGTTAATATAGATAGAAGCCAGTATTAATAATGTTTATATTGTTGTAATTAGTATAAGTGTTTGTCATAGAGGAGCCAGTTTTGTTTACGTAACCGACGGCCGTGTTGTTTGCTATGAAAGGTTGAATGATGCCTCTATGAGGACTTGATCTATTGATCTTGGCAAAAAGTTTTGGACCTGTGGGTAAAGCCTCATTGGGTCACGTACAAATGTAACTTTGGAGAAGGTGCAAGGCCCTAGAAGAGTGCAGCCACATTTGTGGAAACCATCCATTCTAATTTCCCGTTGAGCTAGTTTGAGTTGAAATGTGGACCCAAAGCTGCATTTGTCTCCTAGAGCAGCAGTTCCACTCTACGCCTCATGACCTACTTTCTGCTGACTTGGCGGATTTATTTCCAAGGAAATTTGCTTTGCACAGGCACGTCTTGACAAAGATGGGGAGACAAGCTGAGGATAAGAGCCACGTTCATCACATTTGATCACAGCTGATGGGGCAAAAGAGCAGTGTTTACCGCAAGCGCTCCATTCCTGCACAAGTCAGACAAGCGTGCCCAGTTTACCTTTGTCTGTCAATCTTGTAATCCAGGAGAAAAAAGAAAAAACGTTTCCCTCGTTACTTGGAATTGGACCTCAGTGTAAGATAAGGTGTTTGGGAATCCTTGTGAATAGATGGTAACAGAAGACATGGACAGGGTTTGTACCATATACGCCTAGAGTTGGAACCTACAGCATTTACAGTTTTCTCACATGTCCAATGGAAGCCCATGTACGTAGGCGACCCAGGTGAGAGTGGTGCTGTAAGAACACCAAAGCCTGGTTCTGGTCATGGTCACCCTGTGCGACAACTGGGGAGGAGTGGCTTTTATGGCTGTTCTTGTCTTGTTGTCTTGTCACGGTGCATTTGGCCCCTTTGGCCCATTTGTGCACATCCTGCAACTAGAGATCTTCATAGCAGAGCTTATCCTCAAAACTAATGTGTTTACCAGGTGCTTAAAAATTGTAAATGAGACACGCATAATATTGCATTAACATAAATTGAACAAACTTTTACTCTCAGCGTTCATACGATATTTATGGCTGTCAGTTGCTGCGTCTGAAGCATGGAAGATTGACTTCTGTTTTGGACTGATTTACAGAAGCAGCCAAACCTGTACTCACATCAAGTGATGTGTCCACACCTCCAGGATGTCTGTGATATGCTCAGTTTTGGCAGACATGAGGCCACATATCTCTCAGTTCCTTGTGGATCCTGTCTACTTTGACAGTAATGGTGTAGGTCCTTAAAGATCACTTCTAGTCCCGCTTATCTTTGTTCTGTTAAGTCAGACGTCTCCCAGTTCTGGCAAACAAATGTCATTCACCTGCTGGTAAATTTGTAAATTCGCAAACATTCCATTGCAGTTGCGTAATATCAGCCCCAAAGCACGGGACCTCAGTTTGTTCTTATAAATACTAAAACTTTGGTTTGTGATTCATTTAAGACGCTTGTGTACATGTGGAAAGTATTGGATCATATATACTGGGATTGACGTGTTATTTCTAATTTTGAAGCTGAAATGAGCATATCGGTTTTCATGTTATTTTGCAGCCACACACACATACACACACACACAATCCTCTCAGGGAATCGCCACCTTTTATGTATATTTTTCTGGTCAAATTTATCAAAATACCGAGTACAAGCACAAGAGAGTAATGTTCTAGACAGTCCCTCCCTCCCCTTGATTTTGCTGCTTGTTCTGTTGTAATACAAATCTTGTTACATACTCTTGTCCAAAGAAATTATGTTTTGGAGCATTGGAAATTAAACAGATGGCATTTTCCTCCCCTGAGCAGTGCTGAAAAAAATCCAGAAAGCCGACACCATCAGCTGTAATATGTATCGAAATGATGAGCGCCGACTCCAGCAGAGATCTCACGTTCTCGGCTTAAGACCAAAATACCGGTGCAACAGATGTGGGACAATAATGAATTCTGGTTGCCAGTTTAGAGTTTGAGTAGTATTACAGATCATGACCCCCACTCTACACGCGCACATTTTTGTAGGAAGTTCCCCTCCACCACTGCCAGTATCTGATATTTGGCCATATTCAGATGTCGCTTATAAACATTGTGTATGTGTTTAATGAATGTACAGAACAGAAATGAGGTTGGGCTGCTTAACGGAGGATGTACCTGTTTACAGTGTACGTATATGTGTGTTTGGACCTCCCGTGGAGTGGCCTATAACCCTATCAGAATGTATGCTATATTTACTGGTGAGAAACCATATAGGCAAAAATGAAGTGCTGTGGTTTTATATTTAACAAAGCGTAATATGTATTTAAATATAAATAAATCACTGACAGCTACTTTCTAGGGGTGTAACCTAACCGGAGTTTAAACCATTAAAGCGAAACTTCACCTTTTTTATCGATTTCGAAATTTGTATTGTGTTTATGGAAGAAGATCTGCATAAGTAAAGGGGGGGGGGAGTCCTGGTGCTCCAATCTCCCCTCAAAATGTCTGAAGGTTTTGCAATGGAGTTGATTTATCTTTATTTCCAGGTCTGAGATTTCTTACACTTCAGAGATGTTTATTAGCTATTAATAAAATTGTGCTGTACCCCATGTTTTGAAATTGGTCTGTGTGTAAATAAGTATTTGTGACCAAATGCGTGATCCAAACCTTTTACCAGGTATCCCAGCTTTTAGATGAGTAATGCCAAAGAGATGTTGTCGGTGTTTGCACAGTCTCACCACTTGGAGGCACTGGGATTTAATCTGGGAATTTTGAAAAGTATA
Organism: Chitala chitala; assembly: GCA_025773905.1. Lineage (NCBI taxonomy): Eukaryota > Metazoa > Chordata > Actinopteri > Osteoglossiformes > Notopteridae > Chitala > Chitala chitala. The sequence continues at coordinate 807,718 of JABJVR010000083.1, forward strand.
TGTATATATCAAAATGAGCCTGGCTTCAGTCATGACTGAGTAAATTGAAAAAGCTTACTTTTTTTTTTCTTGTATACTCAAACTCTATATGACATATGGGCATTTGTCATAGTCTCCATTGTTGTCTTCATAAACAGCTTTAATTTTTCAATAACAAATTATTTAATATTTTAGCCGTTTCTGTCGCGTTTTAGAAAACCCTATAGCAATAACAAAAATAAACTATTTTTTTAAGTATTAAAACTAAGTGCTGATGGTCTTTCTTCAGCCCTAGAAAAAAAAAGTCTGCCTTGGTTTACCAAGTTTCTCCCACATTAAAATATATAGCGCATTTTCCAAGGTTTTAAAATGTATTTTATAAATGTAAGAGTCTGGCATTTTTAATCAGATCTTTTAAATTACTTTGCACTAGTGACAGTCTGACAAAAAAAAAAACGTAAAAAGGCTCAATTTACTTTAGTGGTACACGCTGTGGTTTGGTAGGTGTCAGCTGACTGTTGGATGCTCCCCGTGTCTCTCCATCATGGTCTCAGCCATTGTATTTTTTTTTTTTTTTTCTGAAAAGATTAAATTTGCTTTCATAATTATGCAACAGGCATATTTTACAAGACATTTTTGAATACCTCGTCCGAAACAAATGCAAATTGTTCAATCACCATTTATAAGGGGAACAGAGAACATAACGCAACATAACTACATGCTTGCGAAGTGTTTTTCTGACACCTGAAAATAGCACTTCATGTTTAATGAAAACTGGCTATTTCAAAAGACTAATGATGTCTAATACTTAATTATACAAAAGTACATTTAGTACATTTTGATATGTTCTGTAATGGCTTAGTCAGATGCTATTCATGACCATCTTTAATAGGTTTCCTGTTTTTAGATTATTTCTGTACTTAATAGCCTTGTCTCAGCCATTGCAGTTGTCCATCTTAATAAGTAATAGTACAACTTTCAAAAAACATTCCAGTCTGCCAACACCAGGACATCATTTGTGATGACGTGATGAAACAAAATGTCGGTACGCCTTCTTGGTCTGTTTTTCGGTGTCAAATGCTAAACTATTTTTTGTGCTTACATGTATTCTATCCTGTTAGTGTTAATTATGTGTCCTGGATATATGAAAATAACCACCTGGTCAGAAATGCAGGGTTACAACCTATATCTCTCAAGGGGATCAATAGGGTGTCATACACTTCTATTTATAGTAAGTTGAGATAGAATCTATGGATTCCAACATCTGCTGTAACACTGTTCCAAAGAGGAGACGTATACACTCAACATTTTTGGGAACAGGGTCGAGTGTCCCATCACTGAGCACCCTTCCTGAAAACCCCTGTTATTTTGGAACGGGGTAACATGATGGCAGTTACCCAGGCCAGTAACAGGAGGTGTCCCTCCAGCTGGATACATGGCATGTTGACCACCCGGCATACCATTTTAGTGTCTTTTTCTGATTATGATGAATATTATTTAATCTTGTTTTTTTCTCTCTCTCTTTCTGCTGAAATATTACATATTGGTTATTAGTTTAAATGTACTCATCTTCAGATATTTTGTGTTTTTGGAAAAAGTTTCACGTTATTTTTTATTATTGTTTTTATTATTTTTTTCTTCTCCCGAGTCTCTCTGTTTACATTTAGATTGATTTTCCACCCCCTCAGGTAAGTGTGAAGGAGCTGGAGCAGTTTTGCCTTGAGGAAAAGCTAATAAAATACACCAGTTAAAGTAGCAAGTACAACATTATAATTTTAAAAATGTATTACAGTTACAATACAGCACGGCGTTGATGAAATTAAAAAGTCTGAGGTACAAGTTTGAAAACAGATTGTAACAAAGACTTTTTGAACAAAAAGACAATCATTGCCTTTGTCTTCTATCGGCTTATACGCCTACCTATTGTAAGGACGTTGCTGACACTGGTTTTCGTATTTACATTAATATGTCAACAAATGGGCAGTCATGGGAACAGAACGATCATGCTAGAACATCCCAGAAAGTTCGAGAAGATGGAAGAAGTATGCCTCCACACGCAACCCTGTTGCGTTTGCCTGATTGCCGCCATAATATCACATGTATGAACGCGTTTTATTGTAATATAGTAGCGCATATAAAATAAAGTAAAATAAGACAAGATAATAAGACATATATATATATTTGTCTTATTATCTTATCTTATGTTACCGAAGCACATTCCCACCACGGGATCGACATCACAACTCGACTCGTGCACAAAATATTTATCGCAGTTTCCGGCTTCATTTGGACCCGACCAGATTCATCCAGGCAAAAACCTCGAGTTGACGACCCTTGCTGTTGCCTTGACAACCCTGCCGACGTGGCAAAGCTCCGCCCACGGGAGGGGCAAATTTGCACAAACCAGCCAGCGGCCATTGCGTCCCTCTACATTCAAACGTAGGCAGCGAAGGCAGAGACACGCAGGAAGTACCATATAGGAGAGAAGCGAGTAATTCGGTTGTATACAAAACCGACGTAGCTTTAAAAGCGGGTATCGCTTGTTTAAATGTATAGTCTTTCGTTTTGAAATTTCGTTTATTTTATTACCATAATATTGCGACGTCTGTTTGTTTTCTCGCCAGATTATTTCTATCGATCACCGTATAATTGTAATTGTAAGCACCAGCTCAGTTGTATTCCAGACGTCTGAGGGGCGAAGCTGTTTGTGCAGACCAGCATCACCCGCAGTAGCGGTCTGTTATATTAATATTTAGCATTTTTACTTCGAGGATTTTTAAATAATTAGTACACCTTTTGCTTTCACAAGAAACCAGTTTCTATTTAGATGGCAAGCTTTCCGGACTTTGTAAATGAAAACGACATAGGTAAGTAAAACAACAACTGTTTGCAGTCACCTTGGCGAAAATAACGTTTTTTACAATCGCCTCTGAGTAACTAGCTGCGCTCAACGGTAGCCACGCGCAGAGCGCGATACGTGTGTTGGCAGCAAAGTGTAACGGCTGCCTTTTGGCGAAGCGCGTGGATGTCTTTTCGTAACATTAATGTAATTGACATTAGTGTATGTGCTTGGCTACAGTAATGTATACAGAGGCACCCTCCCCCACCGCCTCACACCCTCTCCCTGTATCTGTCTGCAGCCTCCACTGTAGGTCCGCGGTGACTCATCAGCGCCCGTACGCAGGCGTAACAAAAAATAAAAAATAACTTCGCTCAGTTGTAGCTCGCCACGGAAGGAGCTTGGTGATTAATTTTTTTACCACCACACAATTATTTTTGTGTCCTACCCTGTTTGGACTCAGTGCAACATAAAAGAGAACAAAGCGCTTCCGAGCATATAAAACTTGGTTTTTATTGTGTTGTGGTTGTAAATTTTTATCATTCACGTGTAGTATTCTCATTCATTCATGCATATAATGCTTTCTTATTAAAGTAATTATTGAGATGATTATTAAATATTAAGGAAATTTCTTTTTTTAGAGGTTACCATGTTTTTGTTCCAAAAATTGATTTATCTGCTCATATTTAATCCAGACTAAAACATGAAATGAATATACATTCGCAGCATGTGGTGGGAGGAGGTGAACAGTTTAACCACTGGCTGTAATGTGATGTGTCTCTGCAGGTAAGGCTAAGTTCATTGGGGAATTGTCGGTGCCAGTTGCTCCTTTTGACCAGAAGTCTGGACGGGAGACTTGGACTGTGGCCTTTGCACCAGATGGCTCCTACTTCGCTTGGTCTCAGGGGCATCGCATTGTAAGGCTTGTGCCCTGGTCAAAATGCCTGGACAACTTGTGAGTAAACCACATACCACAAAAAATGTGTTAGCAGGTTAATTTTTGGTGAAAGCACTTCATAATGTTTAGTGGAGGTAATTGTCTTTTAGGGTTAATTTTTAAAAATATTTTTTTTATGAGGGGCATTTTTTAATCAAGTTTAAAACTGGGGAAGGTTTAGAGAGCTTGTTACCTTATTGTTTTATTTCTTTAAAAAGCACATTTGGAGTGACTAGTTATTTTATCTGTGGCATTTGGCACAGACTGAAAGACACCAAGTGTGGCGTGTGCCACTCAGTTTGCTGAGGTCTGCTTGGCATTCTCTTGGCGTCTGCCCCGTTTTCTGTCCAGCACGCAGCCCGCTTCAGGGCCTCCGAGTGCTCCGTCAGCATTGCAGAGCAAGGCGTGTCGGGGGAGGGTGGGGGCTGGTCATGTTGCTAAACAGCTTACTGCGCCGTGATCGATGTAACTTTCCACAGAGACATGTGAGTGTTTCCGCAGAGTGTTTGCCTTGCCTGTGGAACATTTGAATTTGGGCCGTCATGTCGGAGCAGCTTTGTTTTCAGTGCTGGTGTCCGTTTGGGCTGTCATGCGCCCGAAAGAACGTAACAGTTTGCTGTGTCTCTCCAAGTTTCTCTGTTTTAATGCCGGTGTCATAACGTAGTCCAGAGCTTTGTGCCAGGTAGAATTGGGTGGTATTTTGCTGTTTTGTGGTAGACTGTGGTAGACTTTATTGTCATTGTTTTAAAAACAATGAAATGCTGTTTTAGCAGCTGTCAAGGATTGACAGTATACACATGCAAACAGTCCGACACGTTCAAGCTTTGACTTACACTTTTCTAGTTTAAGATGTAAAAATTTATTTAGTATCTATGCTACAGTCACAAGATGGGTAAACGTACGTGTGGTTGTCACACTGTTCGGTCAGACGTGTAATTCTTCATACCATGCGTTCTTGGGTTTTCTGCTGACAAAGTATTAATATCTTCATCACTGTCAATTTGTGGACCTGGGACCTAAACTAAACCACAGAAACTTCTTAAGTTCTCTTTTTTTTTTTTTTTTTTTGTCCATACATAGGGAAGTCATTGTAACCTTCACCCAGAACATTGCAGAACTTGACTGTACATTTCCCAACTCCCTCCAGAGGTTAATAATTACAAGTTCAGTGTAAGCAGTATGAGTTTGAGCATAGCTCTGTGTTTTGTTTCTGGGGATTACTGCATTTAAGCTGTTTGCTGCAAGTGTAACCATTTTATTTGTGCACTTTATAAAAGAACACAGAGAAACTGCTGTTCAGAAGCCCTGCTGCCAAGGACACGTGGCCATTATTATGTGCTACGCCACTTAGGGCTCTGCCTTCCTCTTGCACAGTAAGCCCTTGTGAGCTTTTTTGGAAGTTTTAAGTCTGAGCTCCAGCAGCTAACAAGTGCTCCTTGTGATCACACTGACAACCCCACCCCCCAACTCAAGCACTGTGAGTCTGTACAGGGCTGTGGAGTCGGTACACAAAGCTTTTGATTCCAATTCCTCAATTTATTGTGCTTCTGGCTCCTCAGTTTATGGTACCTCCTGAGCACTGCTCTGACTCCACGACTCAGACTCCACTACATTGATTTAAACTCTGACCATCTTAATAATCACATAATAATCTAATCGTATATCTTTTTATATGAAACAGTTATTGGTTGATTTCCGCTGCTTAACAGCACCACATTATAAGCATACAAGTCCACAGGCTTTGACGTTATTTTGTTTGTAGGGAAGCTTTGGTTCACAGGAAGTTATGCGCTATGATGAACCCTGCAATTTTGTCATGCTGGCACTTATGCAACGTGGTGATTCAATGGGTAGAACATCAGGCTGGGATCCAGAAGTCTCCCGTTCTGAATCTGAGCACAGCCAGGTGTGTCCTTGAGCAAGACTCTCAGCGCTAGGTCCCCCCTGCACCACTGGCTGCTCACTGCTCCCCTCACGGGATGGGTTGAATGCATAGAATGAATTTCTCCACTGTGGGACTAAAAAGAGATTAATTTAATTAAAAAAAACTAAATTACATGTTGCATAACGTTATTTTGATGGTTAAACCTCTGACTTTGATACTGTTGGTCTTCATTTGTTTATCTGCTGTTTCTTTGCTTTATCTCTGCTGTTCTGGGTGGAATGCGCAGCAAACTGCTGTAGATTCCAGCTGGATAGTTCATCGTGGAGAATAACCTTTTCATGATTCAGTTTTTGAAATTCACCTGAAATTCCATAGGCCAGCGTGATCCACTTTTTTAAAGCGTAATGATTAAAGATATTGCTCTCTGTTTATTCTCTCCAGCACCGTGGGCAGCACAGAGCTGACAAAGGGTACTGCTGCACCCCAGCAGCTATCGCGATGCAACAGCAACGGGCAGCTGACACGGAGTGTGCCACGTGAGCACAGCATTGACTGCGGTGATGTGGTGTGGGGCCTTGCATTTGGCTCCTCTGTACCTGAGAAGCAGAGTCGGTGCGTTAACATCGAGTGGCACCGCTTCATGTTCGGCCAGGACCAGCTGCTGCTTGCCACAGGCCTCAACAATGGCCGCATCAAGATCTGGGATGTCTACACTGGTGAGCTGCTCCACCACGAGCATTTTTGGCTGTATACAACACCTCTAATATTCCAGTAGCGGTCAGTCTTTCCGACTGCTGTAGGTGGCTAATACCTGTCGTTTTTTAATTCTGGTAGATTTTGGATACATTTCTGACATATTCTGTCTTGATAGATGCTTTTTTTTTTGCTGTAGGCATTAAAATAGACAATTGCTTTAATTTCTGCTTTGTTTACTTCTAGTTTTTTCCAAACAAGTGAGAAATTAGCAACTGGTTTTGAGTTTGCGGTGGGCATGTAGCGCCTTCCTTTCATCACACCACTGTCCAACATCCTAACTTAGTGAGATGTTACATAAAAATTTGTTGCTCTGCCTCTTTCTTATAAGGCTGTACTAAAGTCCTACCATTTCTGTTGATGCACTTGATAAATGATGCTTGCTTACAGCGCATCTCTGCATGCTTATGGCAGACATTCACTCTGGGACAAAAGCACCACCAGCCCCACTGACTCATTCACTTTTTCTGAATAATTTACAGTTCAAGGAGTTTTGTAGCCCAGCAGTTGTTGAAAATGGGGGCTAAGCGGGTATTAGGCCAGAGGTGTCCACTTTGCTTTGTAAGTTGAGTAACTGCTGTTTGATAGAATTGATGTAGGTAGGTGTTTGTGTATGGTTCTTATGGGTCAGAGACCTAACTATTAATGGCCTTTGGTTCCTTAGTGAGGGGTAGGTCCCATGGCTGCAGTGCTATTGGCTATTGAGACTCCAGCATATGGTTGGCTGTTACACAACTGTAAAACATCTGTGCCAGTTCACCTTCAGCCTGGTGCTTCACCTGCCAAGTATCATTCAGAATGATCACGTTTCTCACTTTGATTTGTGAATAGTGTTTGGCAACCTGCTGCAAGGGCTGTGATCTTAAATCTGATTCAATAGAGATGTCTATATGAGTGTTCCCATTGTTATTATTAGTAGATGTATTATTATGCTACCAAGTTACAGCTTGTTGCCAAGGCAGTTTGTAGTGACTGGCAACTGTATTAGTTGGGTTGGTGAGTCTGTCATTTATCATTTCAGGTGCAGTAGCTGTAAGTCTTTCCCTGTGACTCATGCTTAAGCCCCTTTTTGCTTAAGACAAATTATATGGATTTATTCAGGATTATTTTGGCAATTTTCTGAAACGCAACAAGCTGTTTTCGTATGATTATACCTGCCCTTTCAGACGGGTACCTTTCATGTCCAGGGCTGGGGTTGATTGCACAAGAGAACACCACTTTGTGATTGTGAGGGGTGTGGCTGTTAGTGTGCACTCAGCGCAGTAGAAAATGGAGCCTTTGCATTTTTCAGTCTTTCTGTTCCTCCCGCTCTGGCATAGTCCTTTGGAAATTTTGTTGCTTTGAGAACCCAGCCACGTAGCTGTTTTGAATGAGAAATATGGTAGAGTTGTTAGGGAATCATGGTATGTCAGGAATTGAATGCATATCACTAATACTGGTATTATCAAAAAGGAAACTGTAACATTAAAACTGAGTTTTTATTGCTTGTGTATAATTGTCCTTCCCTCTCCCAGGCAAGCTGCTGCTGAACTTGATGGATCACACTGATATCGTGCGAGACCTGACCTTCGCACCTGACGGTAGCCTGGTGCTGGTGTCGGCCTCCCGGGACAAAACACTGCGCGTCTGGGACCTCAAGGACGACGGTGGGTTTCTCTCCACAGAAAGCCGAATTACAAGCAGTGTCTTGTGTTGGCGTCGCTTCGTTCAGCCCGTTGTCTGTGTGTCACTGACAAACGTGATATTACTTTCCAGTGTTTTCTTCCAAAAAAATATTTTTCTGTGCATTCTGTAATTGCTGTAGACCAGCGTTATACAGTGGTGTGGGAGAGGGTTAGTGTTCACTGCACACCCAGAGATCAGAGTGCTCATGTTGTTGTTATTGGGTTTGTGCTCCACCCATGCTCCTTATAGCTCATGTTTACTGTGTAAAGATTGGGGGTGGAGCTGCATAAATCCAGTATGGCTGTGAAACAGACATGTCATGGTATTACGCTACTTGGACTCAAAGCACAAGGATGATGGGTAATTTTTTTTTTTTTTTTTTTTTTTATGTGGTATAACAATTTAATGTTTTTTATCAGTCTGTACAGTTATGAACACTGTTCTGTGGTAAGATGCGTGTATGGGACTCCTCACCCTTTATTTTTTGCATGTGAAGCCAAGTGACACACTGCCTCTTCTCCTGCAGGGAACATGATGAAGGTGCTGAGGGGCCATCAGGGCTGGGTTTACTGCAGTGCCTTCTCCCCCGACTCATCTGTGCTGTGCTCCGTGGGGGCAGCCAAAGCGGTACGCACCACTGTTTCTGCCTCTCCTCCCTTCGCTCCTAGTTTGCCTTCAGAGTGTGCTGTACCTGCTAATGATTCCCAGAATGAACCCTATCATATGCTCGGTGTCATGAGTTTCTCCATTAGCCTTGCTTGTGATTTGCTTTTCGATATACATGTATGCTTTTCTTTTTGTTTTTATTTTATTTATTTATTTTTTGTAAACTGTAATATTAAGACCATGTAGGCTAGCAAATCTCTTGGATTGTGATTATTTCAGTGTCCCTTTCTCAGTTTAAATGTCAAGAAGAGCAGACTAAGTCATTATGTTTTAAACACTTTAAAGTGAGCCTAAGGTATGTGTCTTTCACCCCTCAGTTGCCAGCACTCCGCTTGGGAGGGGTTGGTAGCAAACACAAGCAGCATTGCCAGTCCAGGCTTTTTAAAGCTCCTGTGGGCTGAGCGGTTCCCCCCCCCCCAACGCTCCTGTGGTTGGGTTTCAGTAAAACCCACCCCCTCCCCATGTACTGGCAGAACTCGAACTGTTAGGCTGTGTGTGTCTATAAGTGTCTTGCTCTCCCTGTCCCAGGTGGTGGCAGCTGTGTGTGTGATTGGTAGCGAGGCGAGCGCCGGGCTGGCTTAGCCCAGCCGGTGCGGACCACGCCAGGGGACGCGCACTGCCCGCTCCCCAGGGGGCAGCCTTGCGCCCGACCGCAAGGCCTCCCGTACGTAGTTGCTGCTCCATGTCTGTCTCCCAAATGCTCTTGGAATTCCTCTACAGGATAGACAGAAACTTAAGTGGCAGTAACCCCCCCCCCCTCCTTTTTTATTTATTTCAGTACTTCATTGTTTTTAATTTTAATTTTTATTAAATTAGTTTACTACTTAGTGTTTTTCTTTTTGAAACCTACTTAGTAATTAGCTTTATGTTTTTGTCTCATGTTGTGTATAGTAACTGTAGAACAAAATGTTCAGTCTCTTGTCCTTTTCCTCAAGCGCTGACAGTTCCTTTAGGGCAGACTGTCCCAAACTTTGCTAGTCAGCACCTCAGTGTTCTGTTTTCCAAGCCTAGTAACTCCACTCCCTATTTGAGGGTAGAGTCAGGGATGAAGGGAGAGGAGATGCCAAGGTGCTCTTGGCATTATTTGGAAATGAAAGGGTTCTCTGCACCTTGCTTGACTGCAGCTGCTTCTGTTTTTATTTGGACCAGTCATTATGGGGCAGATATTCTTGGTTGAATAATGTAACATGATTTCCATCTGTCAGATCCAGAGCTGCTCCTGTAATGGTCTGGTTTGCTGGCACATTTTGATACATGCATGGAAGGTGTTAGTAATGTTCCCCTTCAGAGATTAATGTCGTAATATTTTTAGTGTTCAAGTACAAACACGTCTTGGAGATCTCTCACCTGACCTAAATATTTTTGTGTTGAGAAACAGGCTGCTTTGAGGACTGTGAAATGGTGAATATATCTCCCAAGAAGGCAGAACAAGTCAGTTTGCTGCCAAAGCTGAGAATTTGTGATCTTGTAGCACACGCCCCAACATGGATGAGGACGTGACAGACCAGAGTGCATGCCAGACCAATGAAACTGAGAACTCGCTGTTGCCGGCTGTGCACTTCCGAATGTTGAAGTGCGACCACTGTGGAACGCAGGCAGTCATGCAGGGCAAGGGAGCCTTTTCATTTCGTGATTCTTAAAGTGAAAACGGGAGGAAAGTTGTAGATCTCCAAAAGGCACAGATTCTGTGAAGCTAAAGTTGGTGTGGCTTTAGTTAAATGATGCAGAACTTTTGCTCAAGTGCAATGTAGGCAGGTTTCTTTCTTTTTAACCTAACCGAAAAATTAAGTCCAATTTAAACGTTCACCATGTCGGTGAACTTCTTGCACAGTCCTCCAGATGTTCTTCCGATGCACTTCCGTCATTGTTGAACACAGAAGTTCACTTTCTGCGTGAAACGCTTTGTTGAACCTTTTGTAAAAAAATACACATGGACTTGCATGCGTTGCACTGGAGCAAACGAGCCTTTGAAAACTCATAACTTTTATTTATTTTTTGGCAAATTTGTCACATGTTGCAGTACTGTGTTTGCCAAAAGCGTGTCTTTTGGCCATCAAATGTTCTTTTCTCTTGCAGTATCTCTCTCTTTGTAGGCTGCCACCGGGGGTGCAAGCCTATTGTAAAGTGAACTAAATCTGAATGGGGAAACCAGTGGAGTAACAATATGTTACCTTAAGTTACTACTTGTTTGTATATATATATTTTTTTTAATATTTATGTAATTTTTATTAGTAGAAAAGAGTAGTGTTGTACTTCTAATGCTAAATTGTTTTGCGTAGTTACAGTATTAAACGTAGTCAAATTGGTTGGGAGAACTAAAATTCTCAGTTTAGAGTTTAGAATAAATTTTTAACCTATATGCAAACATCTGAGATGATGTAATGCTGCTCTAATAGCATGTTCTGAGTTGCTTCTTGTTTGGTTTAATGCGTAAAAAAAAAAATATATAATGACACTGAGCATAATTTTGTTTTTTAATTCCATGTGTAATTACAGCTTTATTGTCTCGTGTTTAAGTACCAGTAAATTAAAAAGTATTGAAGTATTTTAAAAGTGTTTTTCAAAAGTTTTCTGATTTTTCTGTGTTTAGTTAAAGAGTACCTTAGTCTAAGAACTGTACATCGTTCTTCTGCTGTGAGCTATAACTTGGCTGTTCCTGCTCGTAGGTTTACCTTTGGGATATGGACAAGTACACCCTCATCCGCAAGCTGGAGGGTCACCATAACGACGTGGTGTCCTGCGAGTTCTCTCCTGATGGAGCCCTGCTGGCCACGGCCTCCTATGACACTCGCATCATTCTTTGGGACCCCCATGTGGGCATTATGCTCCTCCAGTTTGGGTACGTGTGTGTCTCGGTAAAATGACCGGAATGATTACAGGTTGTTTTTCATCAGTTTATTTTTGTGAGAGGTGGAGAGTTTTCCTCCGCTTGTTCTGTGTTGTAGTTCCATATGGTGTCAGCACATTAGTGACCACGTTGTATGTGTGGGAATGTTGTGTTTTATTTTAAACTTGTCTTCTTTGAAGCGTTTTAAAATTTGGCCTTTCACCCCTCTCCCTACAGGCATCTATTCCCTCCCCCCTCACCCATATTCGCAGGGGGTGCAAATGACCGATGGGTGCGCTCAGTAGCGTTCTGCCATGATGGTCTCCACATTGCCAGTATCACTGACGACAGGTAACGTCTCAAAAGTAGATTCTTCAGTCATGTGGGTGCAGTTGAATGGCACTTTACTCTCCTTTGTTTAATGGGCATGGTTGTTTCTACACGCAATTTTGTTTCTACACGGAACTGCACGCACGTGTGAGCACGTGCATTTTGACTAGCAGCCTCTTCCTTGAGTTCAGTTTTAATGGGCCAGCTGGCTGTAACACCCTTGGGAGGGGTATGTTTACTGTGAAATGCAGAAGTTGGCAGGTCCCTGTTGGAAAATGTTGACCTAAGAAACAAAGGGTGTGAAGGACCACATTAACCTTTACAATTTTAGGAAAAAAAGTAGTGTTTTATACCATCCTTCCCTTTGTAAGCTTGGGGTGAATTGTCAGCTTTATTCTTTCAGTGTTTTTGGTGTGTGAGCATGATGTCTGCCGCCTGCATGTGCGTCACATGATGGCCATTAATCAGGGTCTGCTTTCTGTGGGCTTGCTTGGTACGCCCCCCTTTCCTGATTGGACAGCTTCATGGGTGGGGTTCTTGCAGCAGAGAGGCCACATTCTTCATAAAAATGACCAAAGAAATTTTCCTCGTGACTGGCCTCCAGCAGCAAGGGCCTCAGTCATAAAACATAGTCAGAACAAATTTGTTTATATGAACCAAAAAAGAGAGAAACACATTCCTTTCCTGTTCATGTGGCAGGCATTAACGAACAGCATTTATCTCCTCAGGCTGGTTCGCTTCTGGAACATTTATGAGAAGGCTCCACAGGCCATTGCCCCACTCTCAAATGGTCTGTGCTGTACATTCTCCACGGATGGCAGCGTGTTGGCCTCCGGGTGAGTGACCACAGCAGACCCCTCGTCTAGGCCCATTCCCTGAGCCTGCAGCACAAAATAACAGGCGTGGGGACTCTGACACCAACAGCACAGCGTGGTTGGACAGGTTCTCGGTTTAATGCTGTTTTGCACTTAGAAACGGAAATGTTGCCCTGCGTAGCTTTACGGAAATTAAACCATTTAATACAGAGAGAAGCAGTTAATCCATCCAAGTGTTCCTTAGAATTCACTTTAATTCATTTTGCAGTGTTGTGTGCTGGTAATTAGCCTGAACTAAAGGTGCTTCTCAAGAAAGAAGAGTTTTAAGCTTAATTTCTGTGCCATTAGTTACTGGACAATGTCTTGTATGTTCTGTCTAGTCTTTAGTTACATTCTTGTAATCATATATGTTTTGGTTTGTTTTGAACTATAATTTCAGTGCTTGTCCCTTCTGTAGGTTTAGGAAAAGAAACATAAACCAAATGGTGAGCGTTTTCCAGGTTTTCAGCAGGTGACTGACACTGGTTTCTGGCTTTCGTCTTGTCCCCTCCCACAGCTCTCGAGATGGCAGTGTCCACTTCTGGGCCACGCCCCACAGCATTGCCAGCCTGCAGCACCTGTGCCGCATGGCCCTCCGCCGGGTAATGCCCACCCAGCAGGTGCAGGCCCTGCCTATCCCAGCCCGCATAGCAGACTACCTTTCCTACAGGATCATTTAAGTTGAGCCAACCACTGGTCGGGAACAGCCCACAGTTGGTGCCAAGCGCACAGGTGGCTGCGAGGAAGGATGAATTTCTGGCTGTTCACTCCGTTGTACTTCATGCTGTATTTGTCAGGTCACTATTTTGTACTTTATTTATTTTTTTTGTTTCGTCCTCTGTGAAAGCGTCTGTGCATGTTGTCGTGGTTTTCTGGAGGTACCTGTCGGTTATTTCTGAGGTGAGGACCATCAAACAGCCACACGGAGATACTGTGAAGCTTTGCCTTTGACTTTCTCCTCATTCTTACTGTAGTTGTTTTTCTGTCAACTCAGTCACCTCATCTGAAACAGGTCTAAACTGATCATTTCCATATCTGCAGAAATAAGGGTTGCCTCACTCCCTCTCACCCCAGTATAAGTGCAGGAGCAGCTGAACGCTGTGCTGGGTTGGCGGCTGCCAGGCGGTGTAGGAGGATAGAGTGATCTGTATGCCTGACAGCTACCCTCCCAACCCCATTAAAACATGTAGGCCCAAATACTGGGGTGTTTTTTCAGTATTTGTCATTCCTGGCAGCTGGAAAAGGTCAGGGCAACTGTTTCATTTTCTTTTGATTTACAGCCAACGCCCAACTTCTCCGATCAGTAGCTCTCTTTTGTATATTATTTTAAACTTGTATAGAAATTTCAGTTTGCGTCTCTGTACATAGAACTATCAAAACTTTCTTTTGCTGCATTTTGTAAGTTTTATATATACTTGTAAAAATGTATACTTTAAAGGCATCCTCGTAATGTGATAAAGATGTGCATATAAGCTTTGCATGCGAATCACACCAATGTCTTACTGGGAAGACCAGTTGTGGTCTGTTTCCTTTTCAGAAACTGCCGGTCTGGTTGAATGTGTGGAGCTCACTATCCTGAAATGCTGCAATTCAATGTTTCTGAACCTGGTCCTCCAGTGAGGCCTCTCACTCCTGCTGCGTCTCCCCCCTCCCCCTCCATGCGTTTGTGTGTGATTGATGTTCGGTGTCAGGTCTGATTCTCAAACAAGCGGTTTATGTTGCCTCTCATCATTCCTTCCTCGCCAAGCTTGCTGCCTTTTTTACAGTTTTGCCTCGGGTTACATTAAGCTCTTACCCACACAGGAGGGCTAGTAAGATGTTTGACTTGCACATGTTCTAAAGGGAGTTTCTGAAATGTTCGTTTGAGCCTTTGACGTATGTTGTGCGTTTACAAGCTACCTCCTGATGTCGCTGGAGTTTTTTTGAAATGCACAAGTTGGGGTTCAATTGAAGATAAAGTTATGGGGTTTTTTTTTTTTTGTACTCACAAGATGTGATATATACTTGGGCAGGGTTCTGGGATGGTTATTTGATGTGTAGTTATCCTGAAGCATTGAAGAAATGCAGGTGGTGTGTGACTGTCAGGTCAGAATGGGTAAAGTAAACTGAACTTGACAGAAGTACTTTGATTACAGTTTTGGGTTGGACTTGGCAATAAGTATTACGCTGTTCATCGCAGCTGATGCCAAAGACACTCTTGGGTTTTTCTTGCCTTCTGAGTGGCAGTCAGTGACTCTTTAAATAGTTTTCCTCCACAATAAAACTTGAGAATCTCTGCTAAGCCTGCACTTAGGAAGATACTAGGAGTGAAAAGTGACACTTTTGTTAAAGTGCAAGGGGGAAAAATGGTTAACTTTTTATTGGAAGATGCCTGCTGGACGTTTGCCAAGCAAGTATTAAGGTGTGATAATCGTTGAGACATTTCAAAACAAAGTGCTTAAATCAGTTTGTGTATGCGGCAGAATTTGTCGCCTGTAATCAAATGAATGTATATTTTTGTTCCTTTTACTTTGTATTTTTGCATTTATAGACTTAATAAAGTTTTTTGTTTCAAAGTCATGGTTTGTTATTTCTCCTGCATCTGACTGACACATTATCACTTGAGTTTGAAACTGTTATCTTTTACATATAATGCAACTGATTTATTGTAGTTCCTTTAAGCTGTTGTATCATTATAGAGTGACTTGGACTTGTGTCCTTGGTCAATGCAGCTGCTCTGCTGTAGAACCTCAAAACAAAGAATCGTGCAAAGGTTACATTTATCAGAAATCAAGCTGTAGGACAAGATTGTCCAAATTGTTCTGTTCCCTGATATGGCTGGGACAGAGCAAACTGTGAGTCCTTGTTACTTGAGCAGCAAAAATGTGCTGATTTTGATTTGTGGCTTCTTCACAAGTCTTCATGTTCAGCTTGTTGGAATTTTTAATTTTATTCACAAGGGTGCAATCATAATCTACAGCCTGGCTTATCATTGACATGCAGTTATTGCACCCAAGTTAAATATTAAGAACTAATGATGAAGAGACAGTGGAGACCAATGTTAACTTGTATTAAATTACTGACCTTGATTGTAAATTTTTATTGCAAAAACACAACGGGGGGGTGGAGTCAATTTCTACACTATTTTTACTATCTCTACAGTCTCAGTTGGAAAACATCCTGCGTAGCTTCTATTACCGTGCTAGGACAACAGGGGTGACAATGTGGTTATAAGGTAATGCCCCCCAAGGCTATCGCGTATCAGCTTCGTGAATATTCCAGCAGTTGGGTAACTCACGCTAGGTTATGTAACAGAACCTCAGCTCCAAACCCCCAGGGATAAACTGCGTTACGTTAATCTGATCATCCTGTAGCTTCACAATGGAACATTTCGGTGCGAGGGCCTCTAGCTCGCTGCAGGGCAAAATAAGTAGTGTGTGTGTGTGTGTGTGTGAGAGAGAGAGAGAGAGAGAGAGAGAGAGAGACTCCGTGGGAGTTTATTTGCACTAATCCTGCTAGTACAACAAACGCACTAATCGGTTTTGATACACCACGTTTCTTTATCTACTTAGTTGCCTGAAATAAATTTACACAAGATAGCCATGTGTAATGCGTTCTCTAAATAATCGCTCTCTATTAAAGATAATACTGCGTAAATATTGTGAATTGTATAAAATATGAGTTAATTAGTCAGTGGATTAAACGAATGCATTATTTAATTTTTACTTTCACGTTCGTTTAGCACCATAATTATGTAAAAGAAAGGTGATTCGGCTGCAAAAGCGCAACATAATGTTTTCATTATATAGTTATATTTTATTTCATATATAACAATATATATTATTTCATAATACCGCATTTTGGAGTCATTTAGGCTTCAAACGGGTCTGATTCTGATACATTTTGGCACAACTAGTGAAACAACTACTGAGTTTGACTTCCACAGATTTGCGATGTTTTTTAATACCACCGGTGCCGATGGAAGAAATAACCCGTCTGTTTCTCTACAGTACAAAAGACATGGGTAGTTTGACTCTGGTGAGCGAAGTTCCCCATTCCACACGTACTTCGTCTTCCTGCCATTGTGGATGTTTCCTGCTCCACGGTTGTGTTGTGCACTGCCCGGAATCAATGGCAGGTCTTGTTACATCAACCCGAAAGGAGAACTGGGTCCACTTTCTGTGCCAAGATGCTCCCTTGTGAAACACACTGCCGCCTGTCAGCAGTGAGGGTTTTTCATGTTGTATGTTCATCCATCCATCCATCCATTAATTCACCCACCGAGTGCTACAGTCCACATGACTTATCAATTCCTAAAGCTCTTTGTACGTTGTAATTATAAAACCTGGCATGAATAAAAACAACACCCTACAAACTGGAAAAGTAACTGGATATTTGAATGACAAACATGTCAACGCTATATTTTACCTCAGTTTCTCCTCTGCTGTTTCTTTTTTCAAAATCATTTTCTGCGTAGTATATACTGTACTGCAATACAGTGCATTCGTTTTTATAAACTGAAATGATCTGATGTGTTTGGGGATCGCGACCTTCACACTGTCAACACTAGAGGGCGCTATATTCATAAAAATTATAAAATAAACGGTCCCTTAACTGAACATCTAATCGCACGAACTGTGAAAATCACAGTACATTTAATGTAATATTTCAACAAGAATAATGTTACAGTGTGTCGCATTTTTAGTTCTAAATCAGAATGTATAGAGTTAGGAAAGTTGCTCGACTGCCAGTTAGACAGGTTTAAACTGCTTTATATTCATTTACTTTTGTTCTTGTCAGTGGTTAATGGTACAACCATGGGTTGTTTTGTTTGTTCTATTGTTAAACATTTATCTTAATCTAACATATAAATCAAGCCCTCTGGAGTGTTTGGCTGATGTCTCATCCATGATGGGTCATCGTCATCCCTGATACTACAGTCCAGATGGTAAACACAGGCATGGCTCCCCAGATACAGCTGTTAAGGTAAAGCCAGTCACAGCCATGATGTGAACATTGCCAAAGGGTCTGTTTGTCCTTGTGCTCCCGCTATGCCTGGATGGATGTACTGCCTAACAGCAGGTGGTCAGCACCCTTGTGTGAGTCTAAACACTACAACTGTGCCTAACCCCAATAGTTTTACAGCCATGGGTGCCTGGTGCAGACCTGTTGAGAGCTCAGATGGAGGGCAGCACAATGCTCTCCCATCTGGTGGAGGGCAGTGAAGATCTCTTTAAAGCTGTGTTCCACACCTGCCTTAAGACTAGCAGAATAACTGTAGATAAGGTCTGTGCCCCAGAGGAGTAACATAGAGAAAAACCTGTTTATCCCATCCTGACTTCTGGACAAATGCACATTATTGGTGACCAATTCCTGAAAGCCTTAGGACACTCACTACTATTTGTTAACATTTACTTAGCTTTGAACATATCTAGTATCAGGGACAACTGACCCTTGTTTATTTAGGATGACAGCCATGCATTAATCATGACAATGACTACCTGGCAAACTAACTGGCAAAGGAGCTTTATACCAATAATGTGAAAAGAGGCAGGTGGTCTTAAGTCAGGACAAGCTGCCTTCAGGGCCAGATCTGACAGTCGTTCAGGTAAGTGGGTGTTAACTGCACACACCTGTCAGGCTTGCTAGATTTCTGAACAATGAGCAGTGACAATTCTGCCAAGACAATGAAGTCACTCCACCAGGAAAGACGGGAGTAGTCGAATGAAGGACTGATGGCAACGTAATTAAGATCTCCACATGACTGGCTGTCCCCATAATTTAGGGCTTGGCCATATTTGCTTCAGGGCTCTGCATAGAGTGTCAGCGTACAAACACAAAAACACTTTTCACTTGCAGCTAGTGCAAAAATGATTTGAGCAGTGTCTCTGTCCTGCTCAGAAATGCTGCCAGCATGTAGGAGGGATGCAAGTGCCCTGCGTGGGCCTGCAGAAGGGAGAGGTTTAGGGTGGGACATCCCCAGGGCAGATGTTCCCTGCCGTTCCTCCTCCCAGGGCACCCAGAGGTTATCCAGCCTGTCCAATCCCTGTCCCTGAACAGTTTATGTAAGCACTTTCCCATGGGTAGATGACATAGCAGGTCTGTGCATGCCCATTCCCACAGGGAAATGTGTTAATATACTGTACAGAGCCAGTGTACCACCAGTACATTCGGCTGCAGTCTCTCCACTGTGCAGACAGATGGCTCCCTCCTCATCGTTGATCCATTGTCTAGTCTGATTGTGACACAGGTGTGTCACTCAATAAGAAGACCAGGTTGTGCTGAAGCAGCCAATCCTGGTGTAGTGACACAAAAGCAAGAGAATGGACTGTTAACAATGAGGCTGATTCCTGAGGCAAACCTGACATAGTATGTCAGCCCTGCTTCATGAGAGCTGCACCTAGGCCCAGAGAAGCTCTGCCTGTGCTCCCCGAGGGATGAGCACTACACCAACAGCTTCCACCTGCTTCTGCTCCAGACATCACGACAATGACATCATGGGAAAAAGCTACACCAAGGTAAACAAAAGTGGTGAGTGGTGTGTGGCTGACACACAGACCGCTAGAAAAATGATGTGTTGCAATAAGCTGAGAGAGCAGTAGGCAGCGAGAGAGAGAAGGAAAGGCAAAAAGAGAGGAAGAGAGAATGAGAGATTGAGAGAAAGAGAAGAGGAGTGAGAAAAAACAAGATAAGCCACATTTTGAAACTAAAACAAAAAACTGAGAAATGGCTGCACACATAATGTATTGTTCCACCAAAGATTTGTTCGTCTAATAAAAGCTGCACACAGACCTTCATCTTATGGTTGCTGTGGCTTAGCATAACAAAGGCATACAGAAATCTTAATAAAGTGAGTTGAATATTACAGTACTATATATAGAGTGGGAAAACACTGATTCTGTGATGTAATGTAATAAATAGGTGCTTCCGATCAGAAAGTGTTGTACTGCAGTAGAGCAGTTTGCTTTTAAAACATTTTAATAATAAATGGTAGACATGAGACAAGGATGAAGATAGATGAAGCTTGTTAAAACCTCTCATGAAATTTCCTTCCTCTGCTTTGACAAGGATAAGACATACAACAGACATTTACTCATGGGGGGGGGGTTAAAAATGCTTAAATGAATGAACATCTTAAGATAAACCTCTTACATTGTATTTTCTCACATTGTTTCTTTCTGTCTGAAGCAAAAGGTTTGAGGGTAAAAAAGCACAGCTGGACATGGATCAGAACAGGGTGTGCACACAGATATGGTGAGATGTGTTGTACAATCATTTTCTTAAAAAAACTTTAACAGTGCAAGGGGGTGGGTGTGTGGATGGCAGTGACTGCTGTGCTGAGTTTAGCTTCCAGCAGCTCCTGTAGACTGGTGTCCACAGCATACCGACCACTGTGGAAGTTACTCAGTACAGTACATTAACACAAACACCGTCCCTCCCACCAACCTCCCTTTATCAGCAAAGTGAAATGATAATAAAAACACTCAGTGTCGACCTCTGTTCAGTCCGCTTTTCCCACTTCCTTCCCGTGGAGCAGGGGGAAGCTGACCCTGATGGAAGCAGGAAACCAGGAGAGCTGGATGGGCTCATGGATGACAGGAAGCTGGGGTAGACGCTTCGTAGCTCCATCCCAGCAACCCCATGAGCTCACAACTCAAATTGTACTTATTCAAACACGTATATCCATAACAGACACATTGTTGGCTTCTCCCATTTGGCCATAACAGCAACGGTGAAGTTACAAGTGCTTGTTTAGATGCCCATTTTTTTGACATACACTTGCACTTTCAGACAATTTTGTTCACCCGTGTTACACTTCATTTCACTATTTAATGAGTCGCTGTTAAATAAAAAATACCTGTATGTGTGTGTAGATGTAAAATTTATTAATCCACATCCATGGAAATTATTGCTTTTTGCTGACCCTCACTGTTTAATACATATTCATTAAAACAATAACACATTCACAAACACAAAAGCAAAGCAATGCTGTGTATGTTGCCCATTACACCCTGTACATCCCTCATAGACACGTCTCAATTTGCACTTTACACAACAAAAACTTAACCAGATCTGTGTGCGTGTTTACCCATGCATATTCAACCCGCCTTATTGCAATCCCCAACCCCCTTTTTAACCGTTGCATTATGTTTAATTCCTGTGGCACAAATTAGGATAAATAGCATTGTTTTACAAGTCTTGCGTGTGGGCGAGCTGAATTTGAAACCCATCTCCCTGGGTTCCTCACGATTTTCATCCTTACAAGCATAATGAGACACCTTAGGTAACCTTTTACTATATACCGACTCTACTAATATGTCTGTCTGTCCAGTTCATTTGTTTACTTTCTTATTTGCAGTCCTATCTTTGTCCACTTTCTTCACATTACCACTCCCACCTGAACTGCAGTAACTTCACACACTGCCCATCGCAGACAGATAAAACATCTTCATCATATCAGAAGTAACTTTCAATGAATTTAACTTCCTCAAACAATACAGTTGAGGTTTCAGTTTTTTCATGATATGGTCTACACGAAAACTCTTAATCTGTTATCAAAAATCTGTGTGTGTGTGTGTGTGTGTTAACTCTTACACAATATACTATCGTCTGATAGCTGATTCAGCCTCTAAATTCTGTCTCTGAAAGAACTGCATCTCCTAGAATGCATCGCGCCGTTGGTGCTCCCAACAGCTGACAGGCGGTAGGAGCTGATGTTAAATCTGCTATTGAACTAGAGGAAGGTTCTCTCGGCGGAACAACTAGTCTGGGTAACCGAATGGTGGTGTGAAATTGTGTTTTATACATCGGGAGTTAGGGTTCTGTTTTTGTACACTTTATTATTATTATTTTTAAATTAATCGTTCAGTAATCATTCAAATAGTTATTAATTTTTAATTTCAAGAACGGTGCAAATTTCAAAGCGGATATTAAAAAGCATTCTGCTTGATCATCGGCGTATTTGTTAATTTTAGTGCTTGGAGTTTAAATTCCCCAGTCAAAGAGAGCCCAAATGCCGAGGAATGGATAGCGTGTCCGGCAAAGGTGGCAGGATGGTGGAAAGTGATGAGAAGCCGGACAGGGCTGGCGACAGCGGCGTGGGGACGGCCGCGTTACAGCAGTGCGAACTCATCGAGAACATGATCGAGATCTCCATCTCCAGTTTACAAGGGCTCCGGACCAAATGCGCAGCGTCCAACGACCTCACACAGCAAGAGATACGCACCTTGGAGGTAACTGATGGACAAACGAGACGAATCCAAACAGTATTATGTGCACTGTCATGCATATGTGTCGAGCATTTTGCTTTCATCAGCGACAGCTTTTACCTTTCGTCTTGATGTTTGCTCCAGACAACGTGTGTGCCTGTTACATTGTTTCGCATACTCTTTATAAACAAAAGCAACGTTAACGCTTAACGTTAAAGGCTGCTGTCGAATTGTCTGCAAGAGACGGGTCAGCAAGCACTTACAGCGACCTGTCAGTGGAGATGCCTGAAAAGTGAAATAAGTGTTGTTGTAGCTACCTTATCAGTCACATTAAAATATATTTTCCCCGAGGTATGCCCTGCCATGTAACATTTGTGTGAGCCACAGTGGGATCGCCATACAGTATAGGCTATTCTGACAGAACAGCGCTTGTACGTCAGGTTTCCGTGTATGTGCACACAGTTTAACATAATAAAATGCCCGAGACAGGAGGCGATCCAACAACTTTGAGAGTATTTCTCGAAAGTGTTTAATTTTTTTTTCTTAAATGAGGAATCGCATACCGCAGGTAAAAGATTCTCCGCATCTGGCAGTCCTGTGGTGGTCTACTGTTTGACTCTGCCACTCTCATGGTTCGTCTTCAGCTGTGCTTCCTATATACGACCGTCATGCCAGGATGTTCGTAGGGAATGTCAGAATTGTATAACCCGGGAAACTGTCATGATAAAAAAAAGTTTAACGCTTGATTAATCTTGATATTGCTATATGAAAATCTCGCTGGAATCAAACCGATGAAAGTGTGAAGTAATAGTGTGATAAATGTTACAGGAAGATAAGCACAAAAGGGACTGCGTGCTCATGACTGTAATAATTGGGCGTCATGTGAGGAGTGCAGCGTGTGTGTGGCGTTGAACAGCATAACAGGATAATATAAGAACTGCAGTGCTGTGCGAGTTACTTGTCAAACGTCTCCTAACCCAGAGGTTTTAGTATCTGAAAAATGTAGGTGTGTCTAACCGTGACATTTCCAAGAGTTTTGCTGAGGTGTGGGAAACAATTGTGGATTGTGGAGCACTGCTATACAAGATTACTCAGCCCTTTTTTTGCCTTGCGGGAAGGTTGAAGCAGTGCGTCAATGCTGGCTCAAAGCTGGTGGCTGGTACCTGGCAGGACTGCTGGGGCACTGGGAGGGCATTGCACCTGGTACTAGCCTCGCAGCATCCCTGATCCGTGGGATTTGCTTCTGCTCTGAGATATCGAAGGTCACCGCAATCCCTTTTACACCCTTGTCTTTACAGTACGCTGTGTTTTTGGTATGAAAACGAAAGTTTGTTCTGTAACCATGATTGGACTCAGTTCAAACGTGGACGTGTGGTATGAGCTGGCACACTGGTTCGTATTCACAAAGACCTTCTTGCTTTTTTTTGTTATTCTATCCTTTCTAACTGACAGAAGTAGAAACACAAAAGAATGTTCTTTATTATTGTTTCTTTCATCATAGCTAAGAAAAAAATCTCGCTTCAGCTGAGTGCGGTTCGGGAGTGTAACTTCAAATATGCTTGTTATGGAAGTGATTTGGCACGGTCTTAGAAACACAGTGTTCTAGTATTACGCTTTAAAATAAGCATTTTCTAGTGTAAACTTGTTTTCGTCGTAGCAATACTGAGACGAAGGCACTACTCGGATTGCTGTAGAAATCCCAATGAATCCCCATTACATCACAGCAAATATGAAGCAATTAAAATAAAACCTGAAGTAATTTGGCAGTGGTAAGTGATATGTAGCAGGTCTATCTGTGAGATTTCTTTTTATTACGGATGGCTGCATTACCCAGCGTTTTTTTATTTTTTTAAATTTTTTATTAACTTCTTTTGTCAGTCCCTACATAGACATACAAGGTGACTGTTCTCGGAGTGGCATATTTCACGCTTTGGAGAACTTCCACCAGGTTTTAGTGAACACTCTGTGCCTCTCTGTTTGCTGCACAATGTTTGTCACCTTAGCGTAGCAGTAAATTTGCACTTTTGAAGCCCTGTGAAGGGCTGGCACTGTGCCCTGGTAGGACTGTTTCCTTGCCATAACTGTCGCTTTTGCTTCTGTGATGCCTCAGGAAGTCTGCCCCTTGTCTTCAGAGCCCACCCCTCAGGGACCCCCCCCCCCCTTCTTCCAGAGACAGGAAGCAAGGAAGGCGGGGGGCTTCAAAAGGATGTGCAGATCAGCAACACTTGTACATAGCTGTTCAGTTGAACGGCTCCTCTCTGTAGCTGTAAAGGCAGTACCACATCGAGCCTGCGGCTGACGTGGGCGTTGGGCCGTTTTGCATTTGTATTGCAGAGGGCTACACACCTTGAGCCTTTAAAGTGGCCCTTGGAAAAAAATGAAGAAAAGACAAGGCACTTGAGTAGATGAGAGCTCATCCAAGCTGGATATTCTTGTATGGGTGGAGTTAAGTGTCTGAGATGACGTTCATGCGTTTATTCCTTGGCTCAGTGGGAGGCATGATTGTTAGGTGTCAGACAAGGTAGCTGACATTACTAGTTTTTCTGCTTAGTAATTGGTCTGATCGATGGTAACAGAATGCATGGAGATAGTCTGAGGCACCCTGTCCTACCCGTTACAAACAAGTGGGTGTTTTTATACTCGTGATTCTCCCCTGTGCTGTCAAGAGGGGCTTGAACTTGCATTCAGTTCCCACTGAAAGGGCTTTGTTGCGGCCCACAGCCAGAGATAATGGCTCTCCAGTCTACAGTTCAAGTATCATGATGTGGTGCTTCAGCACACGACCTCCAATTCTCACCTCCTCAGAGTGTGGGCCCCATTGCACGTGCGTGTGCATGTGCGTGTGTGTGCATGCTCTGCCAGGGTAGTGTAAAGTAGTACTATACTTTGGCTAAGTGGTTGTTGCAGGTTACTATAGTCGCTCACTCTGAGTTATTGCCCTGCTTTTTTTCTTGTAACCATGGTTGCAAGGTATAAAGGCACGCTTTTTGTGTTCTCACTACACCGACTTCAGGACACATTTGCCATGTTCGCATCTGAAACAACTGTGGAGCCAGGTCAGGGCTGAAGAACACCGGCTCTTCCCCAGTCATGTCCGCACTTAGCAAGTACTGCTCAGAAAAAGGCACCGCTTAATTTGGGGCATGTAAATAAAAAGACCCCTAAAAACAGAGTGGTACAATAGCTTGTGAAAATGAAGTCCATGATGTTACTTCCATCTAATGAATGATACAGATCTGCATTGTTTAGCCGTACGTCTGCTAAATCTACAGGTATGTCCAAAAATACCTTTTTCTTTCTGAGGGTCTGCGGTTATTTTCTCAGCCAAATGTGTCTGCACATCTTCATTGTGGTAGTTTTACTGTTACTTGTTAAATAAAACTCAGATGTGACTTGAACAGGGCTGGTCTGGTCTCGCAATTGCTGTACAGAGGTGCCCATACCTTGTTGCTGGTCGTAAAGTTTGTACAGATGCGAATGAGGCAAAGGACTGCCGCCTTTGAAATAATAGTGAAATTATAGGCAGAAAATGTTTCAGACGTTACACTAGACTTTTGACATACTGCTGTGTACATGTACCTTTATGAAAGAAGGTAAAGCTGCATCAGAAATTCAGATGCAAATCTCCAATTAATGAATATGGCTGTCTCAGCAGCTGGCAGTGTTCAAAGATTTCATACTTTTCTGTTACGTTCTGTCATCATTATGGGTTTAGGCCCATTGATTTTTTTTTTTTTTTTTGGGTCAAATATAAGTTAATCAGTTGCAGAGATACTGAGGTTTTTTGACTTGCTGAAATCGATTTGTCAGCATAAGGAACAAAGACCTTAAAATAAGCAACACAGTCCGCATGTTTCCTGACAGGCAGGAAAGACTGAATTCCCACCATCTTTCTGCTGTGGAAACATCCTAAAAACATTACACCACTTTCTCAGGTTTAAGATTCTGTTTGGCAACTTCTTTTTTCAAATCCCAGTCGTAAAAATTCTTTTGTCAGTGTGGAGTCGCCCTGTTTTGTGAAGTTTGTTCGCGTGTTTGACTGTTGGGCAGACATAGGAAGACACAGCAAAAGTCAGGCAGCTTTCTAAGCGTTTGTGATCCCTGTCTGCTTTAACAGTAACGGACTCCACGCTGATAATAATGGCTCCCTGTCGGACTGTGTTGGAGAGTCTGTGTTAAAACGCTGAATGCACAATTCTTGCAGCACGCTATTGTGGCTGCTGCTATATTTAGCCGTCTTTTCTCCTACGCATTCTCAGGACTGCCTGTTAAATAAGAAAAATCAAATGACACAAAGAGGGGGAGGGAAAAAGGGAGGGGGTGAGGGAGGGAAAAGTACAGACAAAGGTGTCTCTCAAAACAGTGAAATGGCGCTGATCTCCGCTAACAAACAAAAGCGGCAGGTTCAGCCCCACCCCACCCCCCCCACCACCCTCTGAGCTTGTTGCTCCATTTCTCATTTCTGTGTTTTTAAGCAGAGCTGTTTGTTCATTGCTGTCCTCCGGGTGCGTATGTGAGCTCAGGTTACAGGAGCTGGGCTGGCTCCCGTGGTTGTGTGTTTGCGGACACTGGATAGGCGCCGGTTTGTGCGTTACAGCCACGGGCTCCCTTCTGTGTGGCATGGAGACACGCGCTCCCCATACGGCCCAGGTATTGTATTATCCAGGTGTCACGCTCAAAACTGTACTGGCGCACAGTTCGTTGCTTACCTGGAAGGCAGTTTGGTCACAAAGTAAGAAAGTGTTGCGTGGCTTGTTCATTGTCTTCAAGCATTAAACATGTGTCGTTATCATGGTGACGCTTATGCATGCGTCGTGAACCGTTCGGTCTGCATGTGACACGGTGATTCTCCTGTACGGTCCTTGGACTCTTTAAGGCAAACATCTTGCTGTCCGTTCTCTTTCCGCCTGCTCGTGCTTTGAAGAGGACCTGAAAGCATGCGGTATCGTGGCAGCTGTGATGATTACCAAATCCTCCGCCTCTCCTGGCACTGATGCTAGGGCGCTGGTATCTATGTAATGCTTGGGAGTGCGGCGTCTGATCTTGGCCCCAGGCACCAGAGTGCCCGTGTAATGCCCCCGCCCTTTCCTCCTCCCTACAGGAGATGGGTTTACATTCAGGAGGCAGGATGAGCTGGTGACAGGATTGGCCGTTGGGCTGTTGGGCTCTGGGCCGGAGACTGTTACTGGTCAGGCCAGTGGGACCTGTTTGCCCATGGACCTGTGAGTGTGGCTGCCTCAGCAGCGTCCCTGCATCCACGCCATTGTGGTATTGCAGCAGCCAAGACACTGGAGCCGTTTTCCGTCTTGTGCTTTCTGTTGACCTTCTGCATGCGGTTGGTGTTTGAGCAGGTCCCTGGCATGTTTACCGACATGCATCGGTCGTTACGCACTAGCGTGTTCTGTTAGCAGCTGACTGTCCCCCTGAGGGTTGTGGGGGTGGGGCAGAGAGTCTGTGCTTGTGTGTTCAAGACTGTGTTCCCCCTCCTCCCCAACCCCCCTTTTCCGTCAAGATTGGCACAGGCGCTTACCCCCCCTTGCTTGTCCTCTTTATTCTTTAAGCTGCCGGTTCCTCTCCGTCCCAGTGAAGCAGGATGTAGTTTTGAAATGCTTATCTAAAAAAATAAAATCCACCAAGACCTTTCCTTCACACTTCTCTTTCTTTGCATTCCTGCTGTTTTTCTCTGAAAAGTGTTGGTAAATTTTCTCAGATAATGTTTGGTTTTTGTTTTTTTAACAACCCAGCTGAATTTTTTTCAAAAATTTTCTACGTATGTTTTTTTGCTGGCTTTAGTGGTCTGTGATTAGTGATTCAGATGTTCTTGTTTTAATTTCACCTACTGCGGATTTCCAAGGTGCAGCAGCTGTAGAGGAATGCAGGTGACAGTCTGCTGGTGCTTGCTTAGACTGTACCACCCTAGACCCAGCCATAGGCTGAGGTGCGCTTTGGCCACCTTGGACAGGCCTTTAATTTTCACGTCTCTTGGCTTGATGCGTTCCTATTCTTCTCATAGCCAGGAGAAGCAGTGGGATATTTCTGTTTAAAGTTTAGCTTTTTTGCATCATAAAAAATACTGACTGGTGCGTAATCCTGTCTACAGACAGGCTGTTACATCTGACAAATTCTGTAGGCATCAGTTGTTTGATGTCTTCTTGCAGCCTGCTTTGAGTTGTGTGCAGCAGGGCATGTGTAGTAACATTTACAAGCTGTCCACATCAGGCTCGTCACTTTATTGTCCATTAATGTAGTATTACATTAACTAGCAAGAGCTCTGGCCTCTGAGCTGAAGGTATTTTGAGTGTTTAGAGTAAAGTTGAAGGCTGCCGTCTGCTATTTACAGCCTGTCACTTAATTTTCTGTTAAGACCTCAGAGTGATGTTATGCCTTAATCTTGATACTGTTTTATAACAATATTGAAGTGCACACAGGATAATGTTTTAATGTTTTATTCAAATTTTTGATATTGAGGTCCACATTCTATTTAGCTTAATTTTGTTTCTAAGAACAGACGACTCTTTCATCTGTGTGAAACTCTCTGGTTGCATTTCAGTAGTATTTTTTGTGCAATGTGTTTAAAAAAAAAAAAATGTGGTTGTGTGATACTTGGGTTAGTGTGTGTGTGTGTGTGTGTGTGTGAGTGAGAGAGAGAGATATATATATATAAAATTTCCCCACTTGCCCATGCGGGCGGTCTTTTTGTCCTTGAAGCTCAGTCCTAGGGAGCTTGAGGGTCCTGCGCAGTATCTTAGCTGTCCCTAGAACTGTGCTCTTCTGGACAGAGATCTCATATGTTGTTCTTGGGATCTGATGCATCCGCTTTCCCAGTTTGGGGGTCACAGCCCTGAGTGTTCCAGTTACCACGGGGACCACTGTTGCCTTCACTTTCCACATCTTTTGTAGCTCAGATATGAGAGAGATAAGAATCAAGAATATATACACACACACACCAAAATGCTGAGCCACCCAGACCAAGGACAATTGGTCACATACTTTCGCAGTCGTCATGCTCTGGTGGCCAGAGAATACATGTGGGAATACGCGTGTGCACGCATTCGGGCCATAACAACACTTGTATGGTCCCGGCGCTGTGAGATGCATTTCTGACTTGGTTATTCAGAGCTGCTCACGCCCTGCATTACAGCCGTTTGTTATTACTTAGGTACTTTACTGGACCTGAGCACACTTAATCCATTTAATGGCCTTAATGAGCCTGAGCAGAACTTGCCTGGTTCAGAGGCAGGTCAGTGCTCGCTTTCCGCTAAGCTCAGCCGCTGCGTTTCTTCCGCTTCTCATCGATGTTGGTCTTATAGTGGAGAGAGAGGAATCACATCCCACATGAGAAAACCCAAGATCAGAACATGCTAATGTGCTTCAAGAAATACTGAAGTCTCCATCGCACTGCACAGAAGTATTGAATGAGATACTTTTACAAAACTTCCTGTTAATAATCACTTATTAACACAAGTTTTCCCACTTTAACTAGTTTTTTACTTAAGCTAAAATGCAGAGCAGTCAAACAAAAGTCGTATATAAGGCTGCTGATGGGTTTTGGCTTCAGGCCGCTGTGATGGTGCGTCCAGCAGTATCCTGTGTCAATACTTACCAGTTATTTCCCTGCTACTGAAAACCGTGTATCAACAATTGTTGCGTTGTTTGTTGCTTGTAGTCACATTGGCTAGCACTGGTAAGAGGATAGCAGCAGTCATAATCATGAAAATTTAATTGTCTCCAGCAGGACACTTGTGCGAATTATCACAAGAGTTGCGGGTGCATAGTTGGCCCTATCGTCGGAGACTCTCTTTGACCCAAACCAGAGAGGTTTAGTGGTTCGGTTTCAGGACCTGTGCCAGAGGCTATGGGTTCAGTTTACAGAACCTGGACCTGCCTAGGAGGGATGCAAACCAGTACAGTTGCTGACAATTTTAGGAAAAATCTTTTTGTAACGGTGCAAAAGCACTGGGTGTTCCTTACATATCAGTACTGTGAAATGCTGTTCTTCAGGATAAAATTATGCTTTTTTTTTTTTTTTTTTTTTTTTTTTTTTTTTTGCCTGGTAATATTTTAATAGTCTCTTAATGTGTGTGGTTCATTTTTAGCATTCCATTTTTGGTGTGTTTTTAAAAAAAAAAAAATAAAAGTGAAATTACTCTGAGGTTGTTTGATACAGATTGATATCAAAAACAAACGAACTTGGTTTGTGTTTCGTTTGTGTGGTTTCGTATTCTGGCACTTGTTACATAGTGGGTGTTTATGCCTTGCTTGTCTGTAAATGCGTGCAAGTTTTCCAAAGCCGCTGGTGTTTGGTTTTTATAGTTGACTGGAAGTCTCTGGTTTACAGGAATTGTGCTACTTGGTGAGCTGGAATGTTGAGAAAAGAGGACTGCAAACAGACAATGCAGGGCAGCTTAAGAATTGGGCTGCACATTTTTAATCTTTTGTCCAATTGATGACTTGCATTGTCGATGGGGGCGGAGCCAAGCGCCCTCTCAGCAGGGGATACTGACAGATAGAAACCTGCTCCTGAATTGTGGTCTAAAGAGCTGCATTCCCTTTGGCTGACAACCCTTCTCGCTTTGTGACTAAAAGCAGCACCTTAAGCTGCGATTTGCTTTTGCCATCAGCGCCCCATGCTACGCTCGGAGTGTCGGTTTCACGGTGCCCCGTATTCCTTCACATTTTCTTGTTTGGGTGCGGAATGTGAGGCAGACTGTTGGCCAGCAGAAGCACCCTTGTGCTGTTCTCACGCAGAGGTGCCAGAAAGTGTGCTTCCCTGTCTGGGGGAGTGTGTGTCCATGCTGCATAGCCCGATGATCAGAATCAGAGGGACATCTGAGCAGTGATCAAGTGTGCTTAGACTTCTGTTCGTGTGTGTGTGTGTGTGTGTGTGTGTGTGTGTGTGTGTAAAAGAGTGTGGCCAGTGTCAGCTTTTCTGTGTGGCCAAGCAGAAGTGTTGGTTAAGAAGTGGGGTGTGTGTTTAGATGAACCAACTTGGGGCAGGGAGAGGCTTCACTGACAGCTTCAACACCCCCCCCCCCCTTCCAAAATTTTTACAGAGATTTTTAATGGACATCAGCCTTTATACATTCAACTTCTACATCTGATTGGATGGACCACTTGTCCTTTAAAGCGATGGGGTGGTTTTGATGAAATCCAGGGACAAGTCTTGTGAAGTCTTTGTTAAGCTTTGTGCGCTCAGGGTGAAGAAGTGCTGCAGTGTCGCTGTCATTTGGAGCTCCAGTCATGGAACTTGGTCTGTGTCAATTCACTGAGGTTAATAGTTGCATAAATTAATAGTTTCATTAATTAGTTAATCCCATAACTGTTGAGCATGTCGGGCCTGGAAGGGGTGCGTTTTCATTTCACTCTGTGATGAGGCTGGAGTTTGCAGAGCAGGCTGGTAGTATCTTTACATTTGGCTTTCGCCTTCTCACCAAAACTGACACTGTGCCTTTAAAAGAGGGACCTGTGGGTTTGGGAGGCCGAGCCAAAGGCAACACATCAGGCTAATGGCAGAGCACTGTCACCTGGGGGGGGGGCGTTCAGCTTTACACCTGGCTGAAACACGTGCTGATTTCAGTTAGCTCCTGTCAATGGACATGTTTATTCTCCCTCTTCTTCTACAAACGCAGTACCACTGGAACCATGTTTTTCCGCCTTGTACAACTGCACCTGTCCCGGTGTCAAGCTCTCTCCTGCATGTCTGTATAGATTAAATGCTTTGATAGTAAATATTTTAATTATTTTGATGGTTTAAAATTGCAACATTGTCGCAGTGGAAACGGGCTCAAAACTGAAGGGAAATTTGGTGAATTGCAAACTGAAATGTTGTAGGCTTTTGTGTGTGTCTGAGCGGTGGTGGTGGGGGGTGGGGGTTACGTCTCCCCCAGAAAGATACAGAGATGTGCAAAATGTGTGTGAAACAGCAGTAACTCTAGTTTTCCTTTTGATGGTGGAGAGCCTTGCACCCTGCTAGCAGTCAAAACCAGCTGTGGGCAAGAAACTGTTACATAGAAGTTGGAACTGCAAAACACATTTTTATTAGATAGACGGCTGATTGGCAAATCTTGTTTAAGCCCCGGAAGAGTTTATAGGTGCGTCTATAGGAACATGGGGAATTGGATCAGTACAAGGAGAGCTGAGCTGTTCTTAATACGTTGTCACTCAATGTGGACTCTGTGAGGAGGTCAGCCTGGTTTTGTCTGACGATCAGACAGCTCACGCCGCCCTCCTCTGCACACTGGGCTGCTGGGTGACCACAGAGCAGCTGGGAGATGTGCATATCCCAGTGGGGGGTGGGGGGGGAGCGAGTACACTTCTGGGAATTTCTCTTTTTCTGCTCACAAAGCTACATAGAGTCAGGAGCCGTGCCAGGAGTTTGTTGTGGTCATGAGAACGCAGAAACGCTGAGCACCGACGCATGAGGCGCAGCCAGTTGCAGTTGGCGTGACTGGGAGCATATGATGACACAACTGAACACAAAATAAAAACACATACAGAGCGCAGCCTGTGTATGAACAGTACTGTACCTGAGTCAGGTTATTATAATGATAAAGGGAGTGTGTATATATATTACTTTAGGGTTAAAGTGCAAAGTTCAGTCAAGGTGCTTGATGTTTTGGGTGTGGCTCAGGTTCTGCTCACAGTGTCAGATAGACAGAAGGCTGGGTAATCAGGTTAACAGCTGTAAGAAAAGCTACCTGGGCAATGGCACTGTGACTTGGCACCATAGTCCAGCATCGGACCTCTGGGCATACATTACGTACTGGACAGCATGGCTCACCTGTCAGGTGTGGTTAGCAGGTCTGATTTCCTTTGCAAGGACAGCAGATGAGCTGTCGGTTTCCCACAGAGAGTGCCGACACGCCTCTTAGTGCGCAGGGTGAGTAGACTGTAATGCTTTTTGGTACTCAGTACTCTTTAGTACAGGGGTGCTGGCACAGGCCGGCAGGGTGAAACCAGTTAGACGCTGGTGTGTCATCAAACAGGTTGCTCGATATGTAAATGATGTCACGGGGAATTCCCGTGACACACTCTTCCCTCGCATGGAAGGTTCCGCTGCCGCATGAGCGTTCGAGCAGGTGGCGCATTGCTCACGTGCTCCGGCTTGCGTGGACGCAGGGAAGAGAACCAGATGCATAAGAGACATGGAGCCTTCCTGTGGTTTCACAGTTAAACTCTCAACTTTATCACGATGGCATCTGCTTAGTGGTGACAAACGGTTCTGTGAAAGGCAGCGACCTTTTTGAGTCTTTCACAAGCCGTCTTCCTGAGACCCTGGGTCACCCGGGGTCTTTGTGTGTTTGTGTGTGGGGGAGGGGGGAGGCTAGTCCGCCTGGCCCAGGCCCGCACTGCTAACTGGGCTCCAGTTTCAAGCCACTGTGCCCTGTACTAGTTGCCCTTCAAAGTGAGTTCTCTGTGAGATGCAGCCAGCAGCCTCTCTGCCTTTTCTCTGAACACTATGTTCAAGCACTGCTGCAGGATTTGATGGACCCACAGAAATGATTGTTGAAGTCAGGAAATCCCCATGTGGCTTAGTAAATGCTGTATAAATGGTTAGTCCCCCCCCCCCCCCAAGCTTCTCTCTCTCTGCTGTGTTTTGTTTCTGACTTTTCTGGTTTCTCCGTCACCTCTGACACCTTCTCCTTTTGTCTTTGGGATGTGTAAAGCAGAGTTACTTTTTCTCCCCCCTTTGCGCTAAAAATAGCACTTTTCTTACTCAAATGAGAAACACGTTTGTGTCAATATTTTCCACATTAATAATGATAATTCCAGCTCTGAGGTTGTTAGTCTTGACATGGCTTAGAATTAACCCTGGTTGATCCTGTTTACCCTTTTTGTAAGATAATCTGGTGCAGCATCGCCTGGAGAAACATGGTGTGTGCTCTGTGTGTGCGCAGTCGTGCGTGTGTGTGTGTACGTGTGTACATTTCCCCTCCCCTCTTGAGAACACGCTCAGTTTACATTATAATGCAGTTTGCGTGCCTTTGCCTAAATGTTATGAGAGCCCTTGTTTGGGTGTTTGTAGTTGTGTAACCTCCGTTAACGTGGATTTAGTGTTCTTTGCAGGTCCTGCATGGAGGCCTTTGTTTCGTTAAGACAGTCTATTGGGCTTTTGCTGCTTAACAGGCAGCGGACAAGACAACTCAAGACTTACGGCGAAGCTTGTTTTTTTTTCTGTGTTTTCATTTTGACAACTTTTCCTTGAGTTTGATGCACGTCCTTTGGCGGGATGCGTCTACCTTGTGTTTTGAAGCATCAGAGCCTGTGCCTGAGGGCCAACCTGCTAAGGCCCTGCACGGTTCGGTGTTGGCGCGAAGTTTTCAAGGCTGCACATTCTGCTTTCTGTAAGTAAAGATTAAAGCAAGGCAACCTGCAGGTCCACCCGTCTTCCCTGATAAGCTATATTGATTCGGGAAATAATGAGTGGAAAAAGAGATGGGACTGGTGGGGGTGACCTGTTAGCCCCCTACCCCCCGATGTTGCCCGCTGCCCGTTGGAACACAATGCACTTGTTCCATTTCCAGCACTGATAGACCTGCCACTGCTCTCAAAAGGTAGTTATAGGGCGCACCCTGACTGGCGGGTGAAGTGATGGAAGGTGGAACTAGTACTGTTAACACCAGCACCAAGCAAAGGTAGTTTAGTTGTTTAGCAGTTTTTTTAATTGGACTTTGTAAGACATGTTTATGGTAAGTCCTGTGGGTCACAGTGGACTTCTGCCCAAGGTGACCCTTCAGGTTGGTAGTGTTTATACTGAACAAACCTGCTACCTTCAAAACGCCTTCTCAAGTGAGACTGTCAGGCCTCCAGTTTGTCAGCATCCTCAAATATGCAGTACAGTGGCCAACAGCTGCTTTTTAAATAGCCTCTAACTTGGAAGGGTACATTCCTTGAACTCCTGTTCGCCCTTACTCCCATTTGCTCCCCCCCCCCGGTTACAATTTCAGGAACATGCTATTCTGAAGAGTAGATCATGGGATGCCTGAGTCGTATTGGGGCAGAAGTCGTGTGACGGTTAAGGACCCTGGGGACGTCACATGTTGTGCTGATGACCGCATGGAGGCGTGTGTGTCGAGCGGATTTGTTCATGCAGGCACATTTCTGTCTACCACACATTTTTGACTAACCACCTGTTTTAAAGTTAGATGCTGTAATGGAGAAGTGAAATTGAGCTCTTTATGGTTTTCGATGCAAGGACGGCATAGGCGTCCTTGCATCAAAAACTTTGAAGCAGCGTGCTGGCAGCATCCTTGGCAGACTGCAGGAGGTCATGGTTCTCACTGAAGCTTAGCTTTGTGCGTCTGCCTGAGCTTTAAGAGTTACCTGGCCTCAGGCTGTACAGACATAGAATGGGGCCATGTGCTTGCTTGTGTGTGCGCGTGTTCGTGTTCCTGTGTGTTGATGAGAGGCCGGCTCCCGTGTTGGTGTGGCACAGGTGTCCAGGTGGGACGTGCCCAGCCCTGCTCTGTGTAGCTCTGCGTAGCTCTGCGTAGCTCTGTGTAACCCTGTGTAGCTCTCTGTAGCTCTGTGTAGCCCCGCCCCTGCCCCACCTGTAGAAGCCTCCTGTAACAGAGCCTGCAGATGAATTGAGAGATAAAGGTCACCGAATACAGGAGCACTTCAGCAGAACGACGGCCGGCCTTGTCGGGTGCAAACCAACACCCTTGTTTTCAGGTTTATTCATAGCCGTTGTGTACATAATATCAGCCTGGGGCATGCTGGGAAGGTAATACCAGGAGATGGAAGATTGTTTT
Source organism: Chitala chitala (assembly GCA_025773905.1). Classification (NCBI taxonomy): domain Eukaryota; kingdom Metazoa; phylum Chordata; class Actinopteri; order Osteoglossiformes; family Notopteridae; genus Chitala; species Chitala chitala. The sequence continues at coordinate 843,395 of JABJVR010000083.1, forward strand.
GTTCCAGGTGCTCATAATGCAGGCAGGGCTTAATGACACATACTGAGCCTTTGCAGTTTTATTCCAGTCCCCTGCTGGAGCTAGACTGCTCATTAGCACATTAAAGAGAGCCAAGCCCCTCCCCCTAATTAAACTGCAGCTGGAAAATTTTACAGCACGTTTTGCGAAATCCCTCCTCTTTGCAACATGTGTCTGACCTATTTTAGTGGGTGGTTTGGTGGTGGAGGGCTCTTTTTGAGAATGGTAGCCATTTTATTAGGGATTATGTATCCTCACCGTTTACTTTTAGTTTTTTTTTTTCTTTTTTTTTCTTTTTTTTCTCCCCCCTTGAAACTTACACAAGGTGCAGCACAGCGGAGACAGTGGCAGGGCAGTTAGGGGCTTGTTGTTGTGACCTCATGGTCTGGGACAGTGCCCCATGGTGGGCAGATGGGAGTTTGGCAGTGTTACATTGAGAAGTATGTGACCTTTGATGTATTTCCCAGAAGGCAGTGGGGCTGTTGGGAAGGTGAGCCGCATGCCTTTGGCCAAAGAGCCAATCAGTGAACAGGATGGTGCCAGTCGGGCAGTGACCCACAGAGACCTGTCATGCCTGCTGAGGCTTGGCATCTCAGGCTGCCCCTTCTCTGCCCTGGCACCTTGCTGTGGCTTTGACCCGCACCCGTCAAATAGAGTGAATGGAAGGCTGACCTGATCTTAATAACACATTGTCAGTTATAAGTGCTATATAGTGGGAGTCTTTATCGTCAGGGGTTTTATTGTTTTTGAAAACATGCTTTTCATTTGGGAATGATCTCTGTGTGCAGGAATAGATTTGGTATGCCTTTCTGTAGACTGAGATGCTGTATATAAAACTGATTTTGATAAGGGTTCTGAAAGGAGCCCAAAGTAATTTATTTCTAACAGTTTCCACTGGGACAGGGAACAGCGAGCTGGCATGTTTAGAAAACTGCGAGTAGAAGGCGATAGGTGGATGGGCTGGGGGGGTGCAGTCAGTCATTCTCACGGTGATCCATGCGGCTTCTCCAGCCCCGTAATGTCACAGTGACCTAGCATTAGCCGCTGCACTCTTCTGATGACATGTGGTTGCCATGGCAGTGGTACAGATGCCCCCATGAGAAGAGTAACTTGCTGTTCTTCATATAATAACAGCTATTTATAGATGGTCCTCTTTGCTGGAATGGAAAGGGGGAAAAAAAAAAAAAGGGGGGAGACAGAAAATACAGATCATTCATTCGTTCTGGTCACACATGGTAGATAATTCCAGTCTATTGTCCATTCAATTAGTTCATTTCCATCTGTTTGTTTTTATAATGGCTGCCAGGTCATTTTTATTTGAACTGGACGCCGATACGACGTGGGATTTGCCAGGGTGCGCTGGTGTATGGCAGCCAGCAGTCTCGGTGTAAAAACCTGTCAGTTCTACAGAAGCCTCACCGGAGTCCTTTCCAGGAATGTCGGTTGTTCGCAGAACTGAGACCGATTTCAGTGAGAGCTGATGAGCAGAGGAAACGTGTAACTGTGGCTCTCTTGGCTTTGGGACTGTGATTTACTGCCAGATTATCCATCCACTGGAGCAGATCTCTTTTTGACCAAGGCTTGTTACAGCAGACTTACTTTTCATTCGAAAACACCGACTCAGTGTGTCGGTCCCGCCGCTGCGGTTATCAGAGTGAGGTTGTCACATCACTAGCCACTGATCCATCACCTGCTGATGGGTTCCAGGTATGCCATCTGTCCCAATGGACGTGCTGTTTTAATCCGGACTGCACGTGTGTGACTCAGTGGTACTGAAAGCACACCAATCTCCGTGGTTCTGGTTTGGCTGGTTTTGCAGCCATTTCCTCGGGGATGGAAGTTAATCAGGTCTTCTAGGAATATTTAAACTAATTTGGAGGAATATAAACCATGTTGTCTTCTCTGCATGAATTGCGTGTTTGACTTTCAAGCTGACATTTAGTTGTGTGACGTTCTGAACGTTGTCTGTGACATTGTTTTTATCTTTGTTCCTTCATATGCAATCATGACTGCTTTATGCCTTCAAGGATTTGGTGTTAATTTTACATGTACTTTATGTATTGAAGGTCTTTAAAAATGTTTGGCAGGGAGGGTGATTTAATTGCAGATAGCTTATTAAGTGTTGACCCGAGCCTATTTAAATACTGGCTTGCTGACCATGTGACCATTTTTGCTTACCCATGAGGCATTGCAGCTCCAGGGAATTTCCTTTAGAAGCAGCTGTAGTTTTATCTCTTGCTGGATTTGCATGCCCCACACACCATGCTTTAAACAAACTATGCTTTGAAAGGCCAACAGTTTCCATCACGTCTTTTGAATGTGAAGTCATCCCCTTTCTATGATAGATCCTACATAAAATTTCTACGTCAGTTTATTTTTGTTTGGAATTTTAACTGGGATTTCACTTGTCATAATAGGTGCTGTTGCCTAACTATTGGATAATCTAACCGTGAGACTAAATGTGGCACACATAAGCATTTGATTTGAAATGTGAGATGACGTGTATACTGACAGCAAGGCAACAAATGATGTACTTAGTGAAAATGGTTTCACTGGCCATCTAGAGTATGAGATCTTCTGAAGGGAGTGTCGTAGTCATTCACTTGTGATTTTGTTTTTCTTGGGCTGGAGCTAGGGTTAGGTTTAGGACCAGGAGATGGACTGGAGCTAGAGTTAGGGTTAGGACCAGGAGATGGACTGGAGCTAGAGTTAGGGTTAGGACCAGGAGATGGACTGGAGCTAGGGTTAGGTTTAGGACCAGGAGATGGACTGGAGCTAGGGTTAGGGTTAGGACCAGGAAATGGATTGGAGCTAGGGTTAGGGTTAGGACCGGGAGACGGACTGGAGCTAGGGTTAGGGTTAGGACCGGGAGAGGCGCTGGAGCTAGGGTTAGGGTTAGGGTTAGGACCGGGAGAGGCGCTAGAGCTAGGGTTAGGGTTAGGACCGGGAGAGGCGCTGGAGCTAGGGTTAGGGTTAGGACCGGGAGAGGGGCTGGAACTAGGGTTAGGGTTAGGACCGGGAGAGGGGCTGGAGCTAGGGTTAGGGTTAGGACCGGGAGAGGGGCTGGAGCTGGGGTTAGCAGGGCTTGCAAATTTTTTAAATCCCTGGTAGCCCTTCGGGCAGGCACTCTTCAGATTTTGATAGCCCGAAATGAGTTTAAGTAGCCAGAATAAAAAAAGACATTATTTTAAATATAGAATGTTGTAAAGGAGACACATCAATCAAAAACATTTTAAAAACACAAATTATCGTATAAAATAATCAAATTACAATCATCAATACAAATATTTGGTTCTAACTGAACTGAAAATTCTATGAACTTGTAAGAACAATATAGAACATAATTCAGTCTGTGTCAGATTCTGAATCTGAAATATCAACTGAAATCACAGATAAGAAAATGCTACTTGATGCTGAGGGCATAGCATCTCCTTCATCAGCTTTATCCTCCTCTGCTCTTTGTTCTTGTTGGGGTTTTATGTTCCAGGTGTGTGATCAGTACTGTCGCTCGCTATACACAGTTCGCGCGATCGCGAATTGAAACTGAAAAAGCGAGCGCGCATTCAAACACGATTTCAATACCCCACATATTTATAGTGGCTCTCCGATGCCCTATAATGAAATACAACATAATTACCCGACTAAATTAGCGAGGGAATGCAAAAACATTGAAATATATTTTTCCTCCCTATAAGATAGCCTTACGGGCAGAAATACATTTTGGTAGCCTGACTGGATGACCCAATAGCCCCGGGACGTCGAGCTAGTGATTCTGCGAGCCCAGCTCTCACTCCTGAAAGCCCGGTAGGCTTCACTGATGCCCTCTGTTGAAACGTAGTTCCTGTCCCCTAACCAGCCCCTCCCTGTTCTATTTTGTGACATGTTGCCACCTGCAGGTGAAGCTGGTGAAGTACATCAGTAAGCAGCTGCAATGTAAACAGAGGGTGCCAGAGAATGAGAGGCCTGAGGCACTGGAAAACTACCCACGACTGAGGGACTGGCTGCACACTGTGAACCTGCGCTCTGAAGTCATAGAGGTATTGTGTGTGTGTGTGTCTGTGCGTGCGTTTGCATGCACGTGTGCACATGTGTGTGCGTGCGTGTGTGCGTGTGAGCCTTCCTGTCTGCCTGCACGTGCGAGTCCCCCATTGCTCTGCACCTGCCTGACAGTGCATGTGAACAGCATCTAAGGGTGTTCATTTCAATTAACAGCTGCTAATTAATCTTAGGTGTTGCTCAGCAAAAGGTTATGGCTGACATGAATGAATGCAATAAAACAAAACTGTATGAATGTGAGAGCCTTGAAAAGAAAGAAAGAAAAAAAAAAGTGGCGTAAAACAGAAACCTAGTAATGACATACTAAATGGAGTCATTAATATTAAATGTACTACTTTTTCTCGACTGTATACTGTGGGACTGATTTGAAAGCGAGTGGAGCTTTCTGTGGAGATGCTTCCTCTGGAGGGACAAGCCTTACAGTGAGTTTTGGCTGGCGGTTGCTGCTGGGACAGCACTTTAGCACTGCTTCCCAGCACAGGAAATGAGTGTGGAGAGCCACATGTTTGTGCTGGGACCGCTGTCCAAAACAGCTTGATTTATGGGAAGGGACACGTCCCTTAGAGACCCCCCCCAACAAGCAGCCTCAGTTTAAACTGCCAGCCATTGCACGGCTTTTATTTAACAAGTTACATTGCATGTTGGTCCTTTTATGTGTACCTGGCCGGTTGGGCATGCGTGTGTGTGTGCGCGTGTCTGTGTGTGTCTGTGTGTCCGCGTGCGTGCGTGCGTGCGCACATGCCAGCGTATGTGACCCTTAAGAGCTGCCCGTGAGAAGGAGGCTTCACGCTGTTCTGAAATGTGCAATTAAGCCGTTTGGCATACTTGAAAACAATGTATGTTTAGTATGTTTAGACGGGAGATTATTTGGAAATGGTGGCTGTGTTTATGTTGCTGCGTGCTTCAGAGCAATTAGTATTCTTTTTTGGAAAGGCCAGTACGCGTGTGTGTGGGCTTGCGTTGTGTTTGTGTACTTTAAGGAAAGCGTTATAGTAAACAGCTTTTCTGGATCTTCCCCTGTGTGATGGGTTCAGCTCATCTCTGGAGAGACCCATGTCTGTTACTGTTGTTGGCTACACTGCTTCATACCTACCCCTCCCCAGCAAACAGATGGAAAAAAAGAGGTCAACTTCGTGGTGGGGGATGAACTTTCAAAATACAGGAAGGAGGTGTCAGGTAGGGAGGAGTGATGATAACGAGGATGAGCCCTGCAGCAATAGTGGAGGAAATTAAGAAGAAGCGTCAGCGGTCTGGTGACGGTCCGCGGCATCCTTTCAGTGATGGTCCGCGGCGTCATTTCAGTGACGGTCCAGGTCCGCGGTGTCCTTTCAGTGACTCGCCATGTTTTGTTGCCTTGTCTAATTTTACATCCTGTCTAGCGCGGTTTCTTTATCGCAGTGTTTGGAAACATCTCTGTGAGCTGATGAGGCTCATTTTATAACTTCTGGTCGTTTGTGTGACAGAGGACTGTCTGTCCTGCACCCACCTTTTCCTTGTTATCTTGTAACCCCATGACCATGCCATGTTGCCCTGCCCCTGGACCCCAGAGCTGCACCACTTCTTTTCTGGTGCGCGTGGATCCGACCCCTCCCTGATGAAAGGAGAAAAAAAAACAGAAAAATGTCCATAAGCAGGTCTTATTAAAGGGTTACATCTATGTTCCTACTGTATGCATGGGTTCCTCACGTCAGCCTTTGCTCCTGTTCAGGTTTTAGCTGTTGGAGTGTGTACCACAGTCTGCTGGTTTTGCTGGGAGAACTAGGAAAGTTGCTTCCTGCATGTGGGTACGTTCCTCAGGCTCAGCATAGTTCTGTGGACATGGTACCATAGCCAGCCTGAGGGAATGTGTGAAGTCAGCTGTCCGCCCACTCCAGACTCAACCCCCCCCACTCAGCCACCACCCTTCCTCTGGAGGACTGCAGTTGTGTCACCATAACCAGGGACATGCGCGCGCGTGTGTTTGTGTGTGTGTTTGTGTGTGTGTTTGTGTGTGTGTTTGTGTGTGTGTGTGTGTGTTACGGCGTTGATGAGAGCTCAGGGATTTCAGACTCTGCTCCGGCTTCGCTGGCCAGCCCCCGTGTCCGTATGTAGAATACTGCCACATACATGTCCACATCCACGTCTTTTCCATCACACATCAACTGACACACATTCTCTTGTGGTGTTAGGAACCGGAGAGGTCCAGTCCATGCCGCACCTTTTCTACGTGGCAGCACGATTGTGTTACAAACAGTTCACTGGTGTGAGCTGCGGTTAACGCGAGATAACCGATCTTCAGAAAACGGAAGTAGTTCTACTTTTCTCTTTAATTACTCTTATGAAATTCTTTCTATCGTTGCCAGTCAGGAATGTCCTTGTGGGCATAAACAAGATCAGGCCTTTTACTGTTTCGGGTTTTAGCGAAAAGCCGGATATATTATTTTTTGTGTGTTAGGCATTTACTTGAACAAGTAGCATGTGAATTGGTATTGGTACGCAGCCAGTGAATACATGGCGCATGTTTGATTGGTGATTGTTTCTGCTGTAAACTGCTGTCTCCCCCCCACACATACAGTGACATTTATGTGCTTCATTTTGCCCGTCTTCCGCTGGATTCATCCACGTTCTGCAAATCGCAGCAGCTCCCTCCCACCCTTCCTGCTGTGAGTGCAGCAAACGTTCCAAATTTTTCTCCAGAACACAGTTCAACAAGTCAGAGCCATTCTGGAACCGTGTGTGTGTGTGTGTGTGTGTGTGTGTGTGTGTGTGTGTTACTGAAGTTGTATATTTAACATAACATTCAGTCTTACTGTTTATGTTGAGCATGTTGCATAATCAAAACAGGACTATTTGAGTTAATGCAGTTAAGTATGTAAATGTGTCTGTCTGTTCCATTGACATGTTTTTTAGGTTATATTTGCTCATGTAATCTTGTCCAGATGGATTTCTGTTTTTGGGTACTTTCATGTTACTTCCTGGTTGTTGCCTCATCTGGGCAACATGTCACGGTGGCTGCTGGGGTTATGGTGAGCAGTCCAGATGACTAACACTCTACTCCTGAGGATGACATGGCACGTCTCTGCCTGAAAAGCGTTTCACCCTCCGAGTTTCCGGGACTGCGGAAATTCCAACCGGGAACTGGATTTTTCCGGACGTGCCTTGTGTGACGAAGGGTGTTTCGCAGGCTTGGAATGAGCCGGTTCTATGTGGATGAACTAAGTCCCGTAGGCAGTGATTTCATAGTAGGCAGGGGGTGGGGTCTGTGGTTTCAATATATGCAGGCAGTTGGAATGGGTCAGGCAAGCTGGATGGTGGGGGGGGGGGGGGTGCATTGTGCCAGTTACCTCTGGCAGAGTCATGTTCAGGCACAGTGGAAACACAATGGGCAGGCAGCCATGGCAAGACTTCTGGGTGAATGTTTGCAGAAAATAGACAGGGGGAGGAGGAAGGGAAGGGGGTGTGGCTTAACATTTGGGGGCGGAGGCAGCTAGACAGGGGAGCAAGCCGGGTGGAAGTGCTTGGGGAAGGTTTGGAATTGGGAGAGCTGCTCTCAGAGTGTGACACCAGCTGAGACCAAGAAGTACTGGATTGGTGTGTGTGTGTGGGACATGAGCGGTCAGACTGCACTGTTTGCCTCAGAGACTCCTCGATGGTACGTACGAGTAAGTGTCAACTGCCATCAAGGCACACATGGGACTGTGAGCGAGGCCCGCTTCCTGCTCATGCTTTCACTGCTTTTTCTTCTTTCCGTCTCGAGGCTTTTGAAGAGAGTGTTGCTCCGTGCGGTTTGTACAGACTAGACTTGAGTTTTACACTTTCAGCCGTTTATGCTGTGTGTAGAATTGGGACGTTTGGCTTTCTGAGGGGCCAAGCCTCTTCCTGTTTCTCAGTGGCAGAACATGAGCCTTTGTGTTCCATCTGGCACAGCTGTTAACATTTACTGAGTGCCTGGAACTTGCCCATTGTCGTGGTGTGTGTGTGTGTGTGTGTGTGTGTGTGTGTGTGTGTGTGTGTGTGTGTGTGTGTGTGTGTGTGTGTGTGTGTGGGTGAGTGAGTGAGTGAGTGAGCGTGTGTGTTTGCATAATATCAGTATAAAATAGGAGAGGGTTGTTTTTAGCTTCCCTTCAACGTTACATTTGTTCTCTTGGCATATCTTATCCATCCTGACTACCGGTTTCAGGGATTGTGTTTGTAAGCTTGATTGTAATGTCGGTAACTCCAGTGGACAGGGGCTCATCCTAGCAGGTGTAACTCCGCAATCACTCCGCAACTGTGGACTTTCTGTTCATTCTGACTCCATCCACACAGCTCTGTTAGTCAGGGCATGTCCAGACGCAGCATCGGTATGTGTCAGCACATTTGTGCTGTCAGTTCAGTCCTAACCTGCTGCTCGATCCCTCCACAAAAACACACATGCACTCGCAAATGCGCCGCTACTTGCTCACAGACCTGCAAACACTCACGCTTATGGTTTCACGCTGTTGCGTGCGCTCTGTAGCCGCGCAAGTTCAGAGAGTTGTTTGTTTGTCTGCTTATGTGTGTGTGTGTTTTCAGTAGGAGAAATGGAGCGCCTTGTGATGCCTTGCGTGTCAGTCTCTGAACACATATGCTGCCATCCATCACAGTTGGCAGGCGCTGGCACCTCGGTGTCCAGACGCCGTCTGCCAGCAGGCCTTCAGACAGAGAGTGGCACGAAGGGGTGAATGTTGTGGTGTGCAGCAGGTTGTGAACAAATCCTCCCTGACAGATGGAGCTAACATTGGGTTCAACAGGTTAAGCTCTGCTTGGTTTTCTAGCACATGGTCTGTCACCTGTCTGCTCATAGCCAGTCCGCTCCTCTCCCGTACCTGAATACAGAACATGTTCAGAGTGCGTCTTCTGTTCCGTCCTGGATTTGGCTACGCCGCTCTTCACACTGCAGACTTCATTACATACCAACCAGTCAGTCCTCACTGTGCCAAAGGCAGCCCTGTCTGTAGGCAGTGCCACCCTAGCTAGTTCTGTTTTTCAGCTTGTCTTGATCCCTCCCCGACGTGTGCTCGAGGCATCCAGGGTGTGGTTTAGCTGGGACAACTGCAGACCTCGGGAGAGCACGGTTGGTATAACGTGGCCCACCTCGTTGTGGATGAGCTCCTGCGTCTCCCCTAATGGAGTGCAAAGGAATTGCTTTGTATAAGAGTTTGGGCTCGCTGGCTCCCTCAGCTCAAACTGTCCGCGGTTTTAAATAAAGTGAGAGTGTGGTCAGAGCTGTCCCTGGATTAGTGCTCAGTGACCTGGTTTGCTGCATGTCACCGCTGGGGGGGCCTAATGTAGGGAAACCGGCCTGTCCTTAGAACAGATGATGAACTAAGGCTTCCCACGCTGACGTGTCATGGCTGTAACCACAGTAACGCAGTTGAGATAATGCTGCTGGGTGGCCCCTCCCGTCCTTTTAGCCTGTGTTCATTAAGCACTCCTTTGCTCTGTTTATTATTTTAAGAGGCTTTGCAAAAGGGATTAGAAACAAAAAAAAAGAACCACAAACAAAACAATAGAGAAGCAGAGGTAAAAATAGAAATCCTCTCTGTTTTTGCTGGCTGTTCCTGCTAACCACTTCTGGGGTGGTGGGAAGAACTCTTCATGTCCTATGACACCTCCTAGGTTTGAGGTGTTTTTCTTCAATCACCAGAGATTATTGACACAAACAAGGCTGAGCGAAAGTGTGTGTGTGTGTGTGTGTGTGTGTGTGTGTGTGTGTGTGTGTGTGTGTGTGTGTGTGTGTGTGTGTGTG
>JABJVR010000083.1:853317-865029 GCA_025773905.1 Chitala chitala
ATGGGCTCCAGGTTTCCCCGCGACCCTCACCAGGAATAAGCGGTTAAGATAATGGATGGATGGATGGATGGATGTATCTCCTCTAAAATCTTAAAAAAAAATCTAAATTTGTATTTCAGTATTATTTAGGTAAATTTCTTATTAATATTTTCATTTTGGCTGGGCTGAACCTTGTAACTTCACTTATTCAACCACACAAATTCATGAGGAAGATTTATAAGGTTTTATATACAGTAGCTCGTGCAGATCTGCTTATTTCACTGCATGGTGGGAACGTAGCGCTCGTCTTTTTTTTGTGCACGTTGAATCTGAGTTTTGTCTGAATGACGACTTTCAGGATGAAAACTGCAAAAAGGTTTGTGCACGAAACCCTGGGTGTTTTGCCAGGTAGTCTCCCATTCTTGCTGCTCTGGAACCACCCCACCTCCAAAAAAGATGGGGTTTAGATTTGTTTATTCACTTATTAATTTTTTCTCCTTGCTCATTTATGGCCATATTCTTTCTCGTGTGACTGAAATGAGGTAAACGGGGTCAGAAACTTTGTGTGCAGGTAAGAGCGCAAGTGCAGTGATTAGCATTGACTCTTCACGTCAACTAAACAGAGCGTTTTTGGGCTGCGTTGCCAGATTAGGGCAAGGTGGCAGACATGAGGGATTGAGTGTTCTAGTACAGTGAGGCCTTTTTCAAAGTAGTAACAAGTATTGACCCAGTGTTAAATAGAGCCAATGTAAGAAGGATTTCGTAATCTCTGCCACTCTGAAGGCTCTCTCACAGTTTTCTGCTACTTGCATACATCATCTTTTTTTTTGTGTTTGTATGCCCCTCGGTTTTAATACTTGTCTGTAGGTGTGTGGCCTGGGACTGCATCTAATTAGCTGTGTTGGCTTGTGTTTCTGTCTGTCGTCCTCCACCCTGTCTTTTACCTCGCTCCAATTTTCTCCCTGCAGGCAGTACCGGCTCACCTGTCTTTGGATGACCTGCTGCACATGCCGGGCCCCCAGGTGCTCCAGGTGTTGCGGAGCCTGGGCTCTAGTGCAGAGGACTGCTCCCGACTCACTGCTGCCCTCACCTGTCTAAAGAGCGCTACTGAATCGGGTGGGTCCAAGGCTCAGTATCACCAAATGCCTGAAGAGCAGGTGTTAATGGAAACACTGACATGTGCAGTTTAACATAGATTTACATATACGTACATGTACAACCCACAGTCCTGAAAATAAGTTTGAAATAAGTATACTTCAAATACGTTTTTATAGAAACTGAGTGTACTACATAGGTACTCAGCAGTAGCACTTTAACCTGCAAGGTTTAGCGTCTTTGTAAAAGATTATTTATTGTTCATGTGGTTTAAAACAAAATTATGTACAACTGGGTTTTTCCTGGGAAAATTAGAGCTCTGAATTATTTTACGATGTCCTTGAGGTTTCTTCTTGAGAGATGGACATGTAATTAAGTGCATGAAATGAGGAATGTAATTACAGTTAGGTATAATTCCCCACGTGTCCTGCAGAGGGTGAGATGAGGGAAGATGTGGCTTCCTGGGTCTCAGAGCCCATACGGCGGGACAGTGGCGTGTCTGCCCTGCCCTTGGATCAGCTGAGCTTTCCAGGAGGGGCTTTGCGACCCCACAGCCCCTCCCCTTTGGCCCGCTCGCCAGGCCCTACCCACATCCCTTTAGGCCCCACCCCCTCCAGTCTCAATGGCTCCTCTTCCAATCACGTTGCCACCAGCTCTGCCTTGCCTCGCCGTGCTGCCACTCCCCCTCCCACTCCGCCCTCAGGGAGGCGGCCCCGCCTGAAACCCCCATGCACACCGCCACCCCCTTCACGCAAAGTGGCTCAGCTTCCTCCCAGTATGGTCCTGACACGCAGCCAAAGCCATGAGTCTCAGCTGGGCCATCGCATCGAGGACCCGCCCACAGTGGACACGGGGGCCAGGTAACCATTTCTTTGTCTTTACATGTGCATGTTGTTTGCCATTCTATAATACAATATCTTATTCCTGTCATTACTGCCAATACAGATATGTCTTTGTTTATTATAGTGTTAGCTATTTATTGTCATTATAATCTGCTGTTGCTGGTGCTTGTTGTCTGTCATTTGATTGACTGATTGACTTGCATGGTTCTTATTGTTTCCCTCACATTTCCATGCTTTACTCATGTCTTTGGCTAAGACTTTAACTGAGAACCGCACAAGAGTTGCAGTGCCCACATACACCTGTACATGTGCATATGGAAAATAAAGATTTTGAAAGCTTGATTTGAATTTATAATGTACTTTGCAACTACGACCAGACTGACCATTCCGCCCCAGGTTGTAAAATAAATTGAGAAAATTCACCACAGAAATGTTGCGACTGTGTCTGATATTCTGTGAGTACTGTATGGGTCGGGAGAGGCCACTGTTTCCATGTCATAGAGTTGGAGAACCGTGCCTTCTGCTTGACTGGCTCGTACAGTTGAAGGTTGTTCTGAGCACTCTGGAACATTTTATGCCTGATTATACAGGCTTTCTAGGTAATGTCTGCCTATAGTGACACTGGTGGCATTGTGGGTATTGACTGGATACTGTGGATGGTATATTGTGTTATGTAGGAGCTATAAGGAGGGTAGGGGACAATCTTGCACACACAAGTTCACATATTATCTTCCATAGGTCTGCAAAGAAGAACAAGCTGCTCCTGAACGTGCGGATCAATGGTGGCTTAGCTGGCAGCAACGGCTGTGAGGATTCGCCATCCCGCTCGCCACTGCTGTCAGGCCGCGCCCCCCCTCATGTTCCCCCGGAAGAATACGGCACCCTCAAAAGTAAGTTGTGAGCTCGGCGTTCGGTTTCTCATTTTGCATGGTCTTCGCATTAACCGACCCGTGGCACCTTCTCACTCTGACCTGGCGCTTCTGCTCTCTTTGTGTGTAGACAACATGGCAGCACGACGGACTTCTCCACAGGCTGTGAGGCGGGACATCGGTTTGTCGGTCACCCACAGGTCAGCCTTCCCTGAACACCCACACAGCCAGCCCATTTACAAAAGCACAGACTCATGTCCTAGAAGTAGGGCTGCTGTTTATGTTTCTTTATGAAAGGGTGCAGTCTTTAAACTGTATCATGTGTCATGTTACTGTGTGACATTGTGTGACATGGTATTGTTAAAATAAGACTTTTTAATATTGATCATATTGACCTTTTGGCATCTTTTTGAAGGTTTTCCACTAAGTCTTGGCTCTCACAGACATGTCAGGTGTGCCAGAAGAACATGATGTTTGGTGTCAAATGCAAACACTGCAGGTGAGTGGGTGCGGTTACCTCTCGAGTTTAGCTGTGCTGTTGAAAGCTGAAGGTGTGCTGTAACTTTCTTTTAACCTGTTTATTATTCCCCCCCCAGGTTAAAGTGCCATAATAAGTGCACGAAGGAGGCCCCATCCTGTAGGATATCTTTCCTTCCCAGTAAGCCAGACGCTTCATGCCACTCCTGTCCACAGCAGGGTGTCAGAAGAGAGCCGTCTATGACTGTGAATTTTCTTCCTGCTTAATATGTTGCAGTTGCCAAAATCCGAAGGACGGAGTCAGTGCCATCAGACATCAACAACCCAGTGGACCGGTCGGCAGAAGCGCCCCAGTTTGGCACGCTGCCAAAGGCCATAACCAAGAAGGTGCTTCCATTAACCCTGGCTCTGTTACAGTGGTTTAATTTAACAGCTTCGTGACGCTTCCTGGCTTTCATCTCGCACTAATGCACTTAGGGGACTTGCTTTTAATATGCCCACTTACTTTGGCGGAAAGAACTTTGAATCACCGACATTAAGCGTTGCACGCCAGACTGTGATTCAGTACTGAGCCGCCGGAGCCCTGTGAGTTCACTTATATTTTCGTGCAACGCTGTTGCTGCTGAGAATTCCACATGAGACTCCAACAAGAAAAACAAATGTAGGACATCAGGATGTGTGGAAAGAGCTGTATATACACAGTGCATGTGAATATGAATCAAGAGGATGTGAAAGGCTTTGCAGGTCCAGGGTCAGCAGTTTCCCCGCACAGGGTGTGTAACAGAAACATTTGATTGCTGAGGTGTTTTCTTCCCTCCAGTAACACTGTCTGCCCCGCCCTCGCAGGAGCACACCCCAGTGATGAACCCAGTGGACTCCAGCAGCAACCCTTCATCGACTACCTCCTCCACACCCTCCTCACCAGCCCCATTCCAGCAGGGAAACCCCCCAAGTGCCACGCCTCCCCCGCTTAACCCCTCCCCCAAAGGGCCCCGCGACGGCCGCTTCAACTTCCCAGGTGAGCATTTGGACTGTGCGCACACGCTTTTCTTGCTTGCATATGCAAGCACACAAGTGAAGCCTTGAGCAGGAATAACACCTCACGCAGCCTGTTCACATAGACTGACACCAGCAAGAGTAGTGGCAGGAGGCTCTAACTTGCGCTCTCTCTCTCTTTCTCTCTCTCTCTCTCTCTCTCTCTCTCTCACTCGATTTTCATTTTGTTTTAACCTCTTGCCCATTAGCTGCCTGCTACTTTCAGCACAGACAGCAGTTTATCTTCCCGGGTGAGTGGCTGTTCACGACCCCTTACACCACATATCCCTGCATTTGTGCTGTCTTCTCTGCCTACTGCTTGCGTGTCCACCATCTCTTGCAGAGGTGGTGCTGTCAGTAAGACATGACTAAATGACTCAGCTCGTTTTTAATTTGGTGAGAATTCAGACAAGTAAATTCCTTGATGTCATTAACATTTGCTTGCTGCACTGCCAGAGAAGAGTGAAAAGCACATTATAGATCTTTGCTGGAAACTGTTAGGAAATAATTGTGAAATCAAGTAAGAGGGATAGCCAGGGTGGCACTGCCCCTGCCTAAATCTGATTGACCACCCCAAGTGACCAAAATTTCTTCAATATAATTGGCTGATTTGAAGTATGATTTCCCCATCTGAGTAGCCTTAGTCAACCCATTTATACATTTCTAGAATCACCACTGCAGGGAAGAGCATCTGTCTGGTCATTTAGCCAGTGCCCCTTGTGAGGTTTAAGAAGAATGGAACAAATTGTTAATGGTAATTATGCTACACACTTCTGTGCTCATGTTTTGAGCATAGGTTTTCCTCAGCAGTTTGGATTAAAACTATCATTAAATACAGGCAGTTTGCAATTGTTTGATTGTGTACATTGGTAGTAGCATCAGTACTGCTCTAGCAGAAAACTGAGCTGTAGTCATCCTAGACGATCGCCATTTTGGCTCTGTCAGGTCAGGCATGTGCCACTTAAGCATTTTGCTCTCCCTCCAAACAGACCCACCCTGTGTGACTGTGGTCCGTCCTGATGGGCCCCACCACAGCTTAGAGTAAGTATCCCTACCTGGTCCCAACAACCAAGGCTCCTCTAACCATTAACCTCATCTGCAGTTGGTTAAAAAAAATTCTTATTAACTTAAATTCTCAAAAAGTCTCATTAACCCCATCTCTTGCTTTTCAAAGTGGGACTGAGGCATCAACAGAGGTTCCAAAGTTACATCTAGCAGAAGAAGAGGACAATGAGGTATGCTAGCAAAAAAAGTTTGTTTCATAGTCAAGACAAAATGTAAACAAAAATGATCGGTTTGTGGTGTATTGAAAGGCTGTTGTATAATGCTGTGCTACATTACAAGCACCTTTCTCTATAAATGTTTAATAACAAAAAGACACCAATTTGTGTAAGTGATGCTGCACAGAAGTAGTAAAAGAATTAATGAGGCTTCAAAAGCCATGTGGGTGGCCTTATTATGTGTTGTGAATTACTGACTGCAAAAGCTATTTACGTTTGATAGCTTTATTGGTATGTCTTAGGCAAAACCAGGCAGTGATTGACAATGTACAGTAAATTATCCATTTTAGGTTTTTGTGTTTTATGAATTCTTTTGTTGTATGATGAAAGTGCCTGTTAAGTGGTACTTGAAAGATGTTTGATGATGTAGTATGTGCTGTTCTGGCCCAGCTCATTCAGAAGTGCAAATTAAAAGAGGATGCAACAACCAGGTTTAGTTTTAAAGAAAAATGTAGCTGATTGAATCAAAATGAATTACACGGAGTCTAGGGTATAGTTAAAGAATGAAGGAAGAAAAAAATGAAGATTAACTTTCTGGAACATGACAAAAATAGAATTGAGAAATAAAAGGGATAAAATGAGGATGAGGAATGAAGTGAAAAATAAGCGCCTGCACTAAACACAAAACTGCCCAGTGCTTCCCTCATGCCCCCTCTCAAGACATGGTCCTGATGTAGGTCCACAACCCCCTATCAAAGGTTCACCAAGTTCTCATTAACCTACCACACCCAGATTCGACACATTTATAGAAAGAAGCCAGAAGAAAATCCACAGGGGGTCATAACAGCGCTCATTCTAGCATACAGGATGCTGATGGTAACCACTTTGAAACTTTGTAGAGTGATGAGCCTGCATTTGTGTGTGCATGTGTGTGCGCGTGTGTGTTCCTTTCCAGGAGGAAGAAGAGGAGGATGATGAGGAAGAAGTGTTACAGGAGTATTATGGGCAAGGGGAAGTAGCAGAGGAAGAAGAGGGGGAGGAAGAGGTTGGGAGGGCAGGGGGTTCCAATGGTGAAGGACGTGTGGGAGGTGGTGATGGACTGGTGGAGCTGCCAGGCACACGGGGTGGAGGCACCTGGAAAGGCCCCATTTCTCGCAAGGCGAGTCAGACCAGTGCATACCTGCAGGAATGGGACATCCCATTTGAGCAGCTGGACCTAGGTGAGCTCATCGGCAAGGGACGCTGGGGCCGTGTCCACCGGGGCCGCTGGCACGGCGAGGTGGCCGTGCGACTCCTGGAGATCGACGGCAACAACCAGGACCACCTGAAGCTCTTCAAGAAGGAGGTAATGAACTACCGGCAGACACGGCACGAGAACGTGGTGCTCTTCATGGGCGCCTGCATGGCCCCGCCGCACCTGGCCATCATCACCAGGTGAGCTCACTTCTGCTCTGCTCTTTATCCATCTCAGAACTGTGCCAGGGGGTGGGCAATAATTTTTGACAAGGGGCCACATAAGAGACTGGGACTGTTGTGGAGGGCCACATTAAAAAACTGGGACTCAATTCTGCTTAATATTTATTTAATCACTGTATAAAATAGCTTTAAATTGTATAGTTTGGATAAACCTCTACAGGTAAGAGTAGATATTATGATTGGGCAATGAAAATATGAAACAGGCATGGTATAAAAGCCAACATCAAATCATTTAATTAACAACGACAAGAACAATTTTGAACAGAATATGCATTTTGCAGTATTTCAAAGACCAGCATTAAATTAACATTATACAAAGTGCTGCTGCTGTTCTGCTTGTAGTCTAATCACTGCATTGTAATGGCGATTCAAATTGTAATCCTTAAACACAGCAAGCTGATGTCCACACACTAAGCACACAGCTTTACCTTCAGTAAAAGTCCATGTCTTGTTGAAAACTCTACATTCTGCATCAACCTTTCTACTTTAACAGGAGCTTGCTTATGCTCTCAGGAACGCCACACGTGCGTAAATTGAAGAAAAGAAAAAAAAAAGCTGTCGCCTTCAGAATAAAAGTAGCGAGGTTGTGTAAAGTGCGCTATTTTTGTTCAATTCTGCTGAGTAATTCCTAATTTCCCAATGACTTAGCACGGGCCGGTCAGGGACAGGCAAAGGGCCGGATGTGGCCCGTGGGTCGTACAATGCCCAGGTCTGGCCTAGAAACATGATTCTGGGCGCATTTACACTAAGAGCAAGTAAATTCACTACAAGTACATGGCTATAAGGTGCTTGCTGTCTCCAAATATATATATTTTTTCCAATTTGTATCATAGTGTCATTGTCATACGAAGGGGCAAATAAATGTTCTTGATATTAATATCACTATTGAGAAAGTATAAAAGTGCCATGCCACCTTTTATTTGAGTGATGGAGCACTCTGTATGACTGTGTATTTTTTATGTATAAAAGTTTTATGTATAATTTAGAGAAGTGTCTGATTTACCCTTTTCTCCAGTTTCTGTAAAGGACGAACACTGTATTCTGTTGTGAGGGACACCAAAAATCCACTAGATATCAACAAGACCAGGCAAATCGCTCAGGAAATCATCAAGGTAAGAGCCAGAGTTGACAAGCTTCTCTTTCACGTGCTGTGCAGGGATTTGACTTTGGTTTTGACAACCTCTGACCTACCATTGCAGGGAATGGGCTATCTTCATGCAAAGGGCATTGTTCACAAAGACCTCAAGTCCAAGAACGTGTTTCATGACACCAACAAGGTTGTCATAACAGATTTTGGGCTTTTTGGGATTTCTGGCGTGGTCCAAGAAGGAAGGTAAGGACCTTGTAGCCATTGATTTCCTCAGATTTGGTTGTTGAACCAAGCTATATGACACGAGTGCATGCTTAACCCAGTAGGAAAAATGTTACAAGCAGAGATCAGATTTCAGTAGCAGATGAACACCATACATGAGTTAACTGCAAGCCGAACAGGTATAAATGGTACATGGATGAAGATGTGCAGATGTTCTTGCCAGTGTATGAATGGGTTCTGTGAGTGGGATAAACAGTCTGTGGATGGCAATATGAGTGTTTACAAAACGCTAGCATCCCAGAAACTATCCTTACCATGTCTGCAGGCGGGAAAATGAGCTGAGGCTTCCGCGTGGCTGGGTCTGCTACTTAGCGCCTGAAATCTTGCGACGAATGCGTCCTGGAGTTTCTGAAGATCGTCTGCCCTTCTCCAGTGCTGCTGATGTCTATGCTTTCGGGTAGGGCCGCTTAGAGGTTCAGGTGTCCTGTGGTAATGGAGAATGTCTGTAAAAAGAAATATTTTTCTAAAGCAGGAGTCTGCAAACTATGTCCCACGGGCCAAATGTAGCCTGCAAATCTTTTTTCAGTGGCCCACTGTCAAATAAAACCAGGGTGTGATTATGGGGTGTCTGTATCTAGGTTTTAATATTGCCTGCGTTGGTCTTTTTTTAATCTTTGATGGGAATGCATTTTATTTATCCCTGCTACTGGTCAATCTGAATTAAATGCTGTAACGTGAGAAGGCAGCATTAGCCAATCAAAAAATAGTTGCCTCTGTTTGAACTGCTTTATGTTGCCATTAAGTTGGCCCTCAAAGATGAGCCGAGTTTCATTACTGACCCATTGTGTTAGAGACTCGCTGTGAGTTTGTAGAAATGTCTTGCTCTAGCACCCCAACAGTTATGTAAACCTGCGAGCACTAAAAGTCATTAGATCACAGTGGACGCAATCCAGTTTGTACAGATGAGAGGTACAGATGGCACCACTTGCTATGTATGGTAGGTAGCCAACACTGCAGTCCAACAGGAAAACGACGGGAGGTTCCCGATAATACATATCCAGTGCTCAACAATAGATGGTCCTGCTCAAATTTATTAAGCCTGCTAGCCTACTCTACTCTGCGTACTCTACTCTCTATTCCAAGTAGCAAGCATTAATATTAGTCCGCTAAACAAGGCTTAGATAAAATGGAGGCACAAAGTGCTTTGTCATATTTTGAAGCATGAAGTTCATAGAAAAAGCCCAGAAAATAAAAGCACGATGAGTCGGCATTTTGTATGACGAAAATAACCAATAAAACAAAATAACCTGCGTACAATTTGTGAATATACTGTGCATTAGACACCACTTCTACATTTCAAGGTTACATTCAAATGTTGTTTAATAAAATTTCCACCACCCTACTTTTTTTTTTTTTTTTTTTTTTTTTTAAAAACAAATCACAACTTGTATAAAATCTACACAAATCTCACTAACATTGCAGTGTGATGCATCCAGATGTGTGGCCCTCAAAAGTGAGTTCAGGTTGATTTTGGGCCCTTGGGTTAAAAACTTTTGCTGGCTCCTGATCTACAGCTATAAGACCTGGCCTGAGAATCTAAGGCTGTCAGTGTCAGTGCATGCTGGGACTTGTATTCCATCTGACTTTTTCTTTCTCTTTAGTACCATCTGGTACGAGTTGCAGGTGCGGGATTGGCCGATGACCACACAACCTGTGGAGGGCATCATATGGCAAGTGGGCAGCGGAGAGGGTACCAGGAAGCTGCTTTCGGAGCTCAACCTGGGCAAGGAGGTCACGGTGAGTATGAAGTTAGCAGCTTATCTGTAAATACTGAACATGTAGTCTTGTTCTGGTTGGTTGTGGATGGTGCTGCTAGGCTTTACGTCCATGTCAGTGACCATGTGTCTCTCACCAGGAGATCCTGTCAGCCTGCTGGTCCTACGAGCTAAGGGACAGGCCAAGTTTTGTGCAGCTAGCCGACATGCTGGAGAAACTCCCTAAGCTAAGTCGGCGGTTGTCTCACCCAGGACACTTCTGGAAATCCGCTGAGTACGTATCTTAGGGTGGGCAGAGTGGGGAACGGGCAGGACAGGAAGTCCCACTCCTCACAAGTGAAGCGATGACGCTCGGTCTGCTCACAGGCTTTGTTGTCCTGATGTAAACAGGAAGATCCACATTAGCACAAACAGATGTAATGTGGAGACATTGGGGTACCTGGCACACACAGGTCCAGCTCATGAAATGACATACATTCAAACTAAATAAATTTTCCCAAAAGTAAGAGAAAATTAGTTATTGAAGGAATGTTTGTTATGCAACAGCTATTTTTGTCACAGTAACGTTTTTGACATGCTCCAAGTTACATCACACATTAGCGTTTTTCAGACTGAGACTGTGGGTCTGCATACGGGTTGTTGGATAGATTCTCAGTCTCTCTGACTTGTTCACTGTCCCTCGTTTAATTTTGGCTGAATGCAACAAATGGCCAGAATAGGATAGTTAATGATTAAAGTTAGCTGGCAAGAAGAGGCTCCTTTTGCGGCATGCAGGTGCAAGTACTTTATAATTGCTTGTTGCACCTTCTATTGATTAAATAATTAATGATGATGCAGTTTTCAGTTACTGGCACTAAGCCAAGAATCAGCTTGGTCTCTCCACTTCTCCTCTCCCCCCCCCCCTTTTTTTTTTTTTTTTTTACTGTCTTAGTTTCTCTTATGTCTGGTCTCACACCTTTACTGAATCTAACCATTTTTAATCTCTTTTCTCTCCTTTCCTCTCTCCCCTTCTTAGGTTGTAACCACCAGCACGAATTGCTAAAAACACAAAACTCTAACTTAAGCTTGTCTTGCATGCTTCTGATATTCGTAATTCTTACACAAAAAAACATCCAGTACACACTCTGCTTCCAGTAATCGTTTGCCTGCTTTTAGAACCTTTTTTTTTTTCCTCTTTCGAACAGAAAACAAACGTGAGGATTATTGAGGGCAAACATGAATGGAACTTTGCAGTCTCTGAAATGCCTGTATACAGTCTGTTCATGTGTTTAAATATTTAATTTTGTGTTCAATTTTGGGTTTATGTACATTTGCAATATGCTGCTGTTAAATAGCCCTTTTTAATTTATAATTTAATTACTTTCATGTTATTTTATGTAAATTTTTATCTGTATTTATTTTTTCCTTATTTATATTGGTTGTGTTTATTTGTGGTGATCCTGGTGGTTCACCTCATGTGTACCTTATCAGAACTATAACTAATCAAAGCTGTGGGTTCTCTCATATGTGGTGCTGCATGTCTGTGACTGAAGTCATTACAGTGCAGGAGGGTTATGTGGGGGGGGGGGGAGGTGATGTTATGTCTGAAGCGGAGTTTGTAGTGTCCACGTATGGCAGGATGTGTTGTGAGCC
>JABJVR010000083.1:865129-881274 GCA_025773905.1 Chitala chitala
TTTCTGTCATTTACAACAGGTCCCTTTGCCATTCATCATCGCACTCATTTTTTTTTTTTTTTTTTTTTTTTCTTTTCTCGGTTCTCTGTGGTATTGTTTCTATGGGAACAGTGGGGTTGTGTCCCACCAGACTTCTACAGTCCTAAGGAAGTGTCGGACTCCGTCACAGTTCAGACATTAGCGCAGCCCTCACATTGCAGGGTGTTGGCTTCTGACTAGGAAGGCTGCTTATTCAAAGCCTGCTACAGCTATTACTGCTAGTTGTATATTCCCAGAATGTCTGCAGTCTGATATTGTCATGACTTTGCATGGAGTTCATGTCATTGGGTGGGTGGTATATAAATGGAGATATACTTTTCTTTATTCCTTTTATACAAGGTCCACTGTTTAGTGTAGCACAGCTGTCTAACAGATGAGCTCTGTGTATTCCCACTGTGCTGGCTCATTGCAAACAAAGTATGTAGATTACTGACCAGGTTTGTTACGAATGCATTGCTGCGTTGAATCCACCCTATGGATACATACGGTTTGCTGTACTAGTCTCTCATTTGTTGTCTAGAAACTCAGTGTTTCTCCCCATGCGTTGGGCCGAGTGTGTGAGTGTTCTCAGTTGTTGCTGGTCCTCCATGTAAGAGCACGAGAGAAGAGTCTGATTTGTGACCTTTGAGGAATTCCGAATCACCCCCGAAAACAATGTGCACCAGTGTCTTTGCTGCTGATGTGAGTTTGGATGTGAACAAGCTGCACTGTTTGAGCAATGAGGGTTGCCCTCAGTTCACATGGCTTTGCTCTGGTCTTGGTCCTCTCATTTCCAGTTTTAGTTGTTTCTCGTGTTCTGTTGCTGAGAGGGGGGTTTGGTGGGGCCAAGACCTCCACCTTATGAAACCCGTCACCAGTGCTTATGTGTTTGTGATGTGGTTCCTTTCGGCTTCTAATGCACACCATTGTTTGCATATCGCTGGCAGAGTGGGGGTTTGTACAGTCATGTTCTGTTTTCTCCAGCCCGCCTGGTGCTGTCCTGGCATTCTGCAGGTGTGTGGTTGGGGTTGACAGGGATGGGTCATTGCCAAGGACATCTTCATGTTTTGGTAATTTGATTGCTGCTGTATGTGGGCCTACACACTGTGGGTTATCAGTCAAAGCCCACAGGACCAGGCACATCAGTGAGAACCTGTCCCTCCTCCCCTTGTTATGCCTTTTCTGTTGTCCCATAAAGAAACTGGGTTTTTAAATTCAACTTTCTAGTGGCCAGTGGTGGCCACTAACATTCTCATGCTGACTAATGTTTATGTACATTCATGGGTTTTGCAACACAGTGACAGACACAGGTTTTTAATTTACTTTGGGTGTGTAAGGAACATAACGTTCTGTGGCTTGAAGGGACGTGTCTGGGCTGCCTGGCTTCCTCTGTCTTATTTGAGTGAATTGTGACTGGTTACTGTCAGTTCCTGTGTGGAGCTGGTAATAGGTAGGGTCAGCCACTGGCCTTATATGGCAGAAAACTGGGTCTCTTCTTCGCTGTCCTGGTGCAAAGCTGCACTTTCAACAAAATAATGGTTCTTTTCATCTCAACAATGTTTTTCCTCCAGGCTTGTGCAAAGGGAGGCAACCAGTTAGTTAATTCTCAGTGCCACAAGGTGCTGTTTGTATTGTTTTAGATGGTTGATTTTTTTTTTTTTTTCTTTATAATTTTCTTTTAACCTTAATTTGAAATTAATTAATTAAATTAGTCATTTAGCAGACGCTTTTATCCAAAGCAACTTACAACATTTTGTATCTGTTACACTGAGCTAGTGCAGGGTGTCTTGCTGAAGGATACACCAGGTGGCTGGGCGGGAATTCGAACCGGGAGACTTCTGCATCGCAGCCTGATGCTCCATGTTTTTTCACTGCTTCGTCTATTTTGAGTAAATGGTAAAGTACATTTTGGTTGGTGGTAAAATGCTTTTAATCTAGTTTTGAGCATGTTTGAGCTCTCAATCCTTGCATTTTTGTTCAAGGCTGCAGTTATGGTGTTTGTTACCAGAAATTCTTAGCTGTGTTTGTTTTTTATCAATTAAGGTTAAAACTAGGGATTAAAATTTTAGAAAATTTTATCAGTTGGCAAGCGGCCTGGTGGCTCAATGGGTAGATCATCAGGCTGGGATGCAGAAGGTTCCCAGTTTAAATCCCAGCCCAGTCACCAGGTGTGTCTCTGAGCAAGACACCCAGCGCTAGCTCACTATAATCTGTATGTGAAATGTAAGTCGCTTTGGATAAAAGCGTCTGCCAAATGAATGAAATGAAAGCGATCATCGGTATTTGAGGATTAACCAGTTAACCAATAAACCTACTGTTATTCATATGGCTCATGTAAAAAGTCTATTCAAAGCCAATAACGCTTTATTTCTTACGATAACGCTTTTATTAATTTCCAGTAACAAGCAACCAAACAAAAACTTGTAAAATTTCCAGGTTGAAGAAAAAAAAAATCATGTTTGTTCTTGAACAAAGTCTATTTACAGTCACACAGCGATGCAGAATACCTGCTCTGCAGGCACTGATGTCCTGGGTATGCACAAAGTGTCTCACCACATTTGTGAATCATGAACATCTCAACTTGTTTATTTTCCCCCATTGCAGTGGATACACACTCGGGAGAAGTTACTCAAATAATTATCCACGTCACTTTTCATGTTACCTACCCACAATGAATATTTTTCTCCCAACCAAAGAAGCCATGCCATTTTTTGTCACGTTTGTTTTCCTGGTAAATGACTGTCTCGTGCCCATCTCTTTGGCAACTATTTGTAATTGAACTATTTGTAATTTGATGCAATGATTGGTTCACTGTGATCATGTAAATCCAATGACAACTGGGTTTCTGTACGGTGTTTTGAAAACAGTGGGTGTGCCTTGCCTTTGTAGTTTTGTCTTTGCCACACATTTACTGAGCTTTTCTGTTTGCTCAGCTTCCAATCAAAGCTGGCCAACAGAACACTCACACCAAAGTCAGCACGGAGCACAACAAGGAATGTCTAATTAACATCTCCAAGTACAAGTTCTCCTTGGTCATCAGCGGGCTCACCAGCATACTGAAGAATGTAAACAACATGGTGAGTTAGGTGGGGGCATTCCTAGATCTCCTAGATCTTGTGATTGTCCTTAATAAAAAAATTTTATTTTTTTTTTTTACCTCTCCCCCCCATCCAGAGAATATTTGGGGATGCTGCCGAGAAGAACCTCTACCTCTCTCAGTTGGTTATCCTGGACACACTGGAGAAGTGCCTGGCTGGGGTGAGTGCTTCAGCTGTTTGTCAGTCGTGTGTGTGTGTGTGTGTGTGTGTGTGTGTGTGTGTGTGTGTTTGACCTTCAGCTGGCTCTCCTTCACCCCCTATTTTCTGTGCGCATTCATCTCCATGTCCATGCATTGGCTGAAGGTTTGGTGTGAACAGCTACGACTCTCAGATTTAGTCGCCTTTATTTATTTCTCACAGAAAAATGCTTATAAATGTGTTTTAAATATTCAGAACACAATTTGTGGATGCTGCCCAGAACTTTATTGACGACTTTCGTTTTAATCATTGAAGTTGTAATGACAAATCCTCACTGAGTATCTTGCAGCAGTGGCTCCAGGACAGACCTCTGCTAATCCCATCAACCCCCCCCCCCATCTGCTTGTCCCACCTCCCTCCTTGATGCACGCCGGTGTTCTTGCTTTCCTCCCTAGATAACTTTTGCAGGTGTTTCCTTGCCCCGAGTTAGCATTTTCCCAGCCTCCAGTGGAACTGACGGGACTCTTCCATGCACATTTTTCATTAATGCACACTTTCAAATGGAAGACAACCGCTCTCTGCTTTTAACCCCTCTTCCTTTGTTGTGGTGGTGGACCTGTTGATATAGCGCCTTTGCACATTTTGGTTGTACCTCGCCTTTTGTATGATTTTTTTTTTTGGGAGTCAGTAGGAGGAGTTCTGCGTAAATAATGTGGCAGAGGCTGCTGGAATAGTTTGGCGAGTGATGTTGCTTGATGAATGGGTTGCCTGCACGGCACCGATATATATACGGAACGAGACCAACTACACAGCTGCGTCTCGTTGCTTGCAATGTATACTGTGACCCCCTCCCTGTTTTTGCCCCTACACCCCACCCGGGGAGTATTTGAATTCAGCACAGCAGCTTTCAGGCTTTGTGTCTGTCAGAAGCTTCATGTGTCCAGTAGAAACTGCACAGTGATTTATGAGTGGGCTGTCTGTCCAGGGCATCTGCGTTTGTATCTCCTTTTCAACACAGCTGTCAGTTTCAAGTTCTGAATACGTGGCAGTGCGTAGAATGTGTGACAGGCTGTTGCCACTGATATAAGTTTCGCTGTGCTTTTAAATTGTTTCCTGTCTGACAGAAAGTCTTTAGTGAATGGTGTTCCATCCTGCAAGGTCAAAACTTCTGCCCTTTTTAGTTAAATCCACAGATCTCACAAACAAATGACCACCGCTCATCAAACTTGTATGGCTAAAAAAGGATATTAAACTTTCCTGCATGGATTGCATGCATTATGGAATTTAAAAGGTTAGTTTTTTAACAGTGTTTGTGGTATATGCATATCCCATGCATTTCTTATAGAATAGAGTGGCCATTGCAGGCTGGTTGATCTCAGAACAATTCCATTCAAAGGCAGCCTGAACTGACTTTGAATGAGTGAAGTGGTTTTAGAGCATACGCCACCGTGAATGGAGTGGTGTGACCTACTTAGGCCTTTTTCTGACTGGCTTACATTGTGCTGTGTTCATTATACATTGGCAGTAGGATGGTAGGCGTGCGGTTCATTGGCTTCAGTTGATTCATTAATGTGTCTGTTGACCACCTTCTGATCTATGCATCCTTAACAGGCACTGCTGTAACGTGCGGTCATCCTGTGCAGCCTACAGCAGAATTCTCCATTATCGATGTCTATCTGCTAAAAATAACCGAAACGATTTGGACGATTATCCCATTTTACACAGTTCTGACCACACTGTTTCTGGGCTCGTGCTCTCACCCCAGACCAACACGGGCGTTGTTTTCAACGAGCCTGTTTGTCCTCACCTTCCGTCCCTTGCAGCAACCCAAAGACTGCATGCGGCTGGACGAGACGATGCTGGTGAAACAGCTGCTGCCAGAGATCTGTCACTTCATCCACACGTACCGCGAGGGCAGCCCGCACGCTGCTGAGCTGCGCACCTCCGCGTCTGGCGTCCTCTTCTCCCTCAGCTGCAACAACTTCAACGCCGTTTTCAGCCGCATCTCCACCAGGTAGCGTGCCCTGAGATGACCCCTCCCCTGTGTTCGATCGCGCCGCTTGGGCGTGCGTACCTGTGTGCACGTCCTGGAGAGATGGGCCTGTTGTTTGTGCAGGTCTGTGTCCTGTGCATTCATGGTTGGTGTTCAGCACAATAGATGTGGTTTTCCATGTTATTGCTCCCTGGAGCACAGTGTGGTGGGAGAAGCTGACTGACAAACCACTACTGTGTGTGTGTCCTGTGCCATGTTCCGCACTATGTGGGTTATTCGGGTGGGCATGAAGTCTTGAATTGCCTTCTGAACTTCACTTTTGAGGTTTTCTTCTGTGTGCTGTGTTAGGTTCTCAGAGCTTGGCACTTGCCTGAGCACACAACATTTAACCTGTTAAGAGGCATGCGTGTGCATGCCAGTGGCTGTGGCCATGATTTTGTTTTGTTGGTGTTGGGTATGCATCTTTCTGAGAATTAGCTTGTGATGGCGGACAGCCTCGGTCTGATGCGTCCATTAGCCTGTCCGGTTTATTAATAATGGGACAGCAGATGCAAAACAGCTTTTTTCCCTATCCTGCTGTACATGTTGGTTGGATGCCAGGTGAGCTCCATATATAATATTGGATTAGGAAGTGCTCTGACTGCTAGATGCTAATTATTGTGTTGTAGTGGGTTAGAGAGGGACCTGCCTTCTAACTTCTAGTAACAAATTGTAAATATTAGCTGAATGGAGAAGGACTTTGATCCCTCAATATCATTCAGGAATACCATGCAGGTCACTGAGAACTTTGCTAAATGTTGGGTTTGGACCATTCTTGGTAGACTGTCACATACATCTGCCACCAGCGAACACCACTGTGGTAATATTTGTTACCGGGTTCACAGGAGCTCTGACTGTCTCCCAACAGGCTGCAGGAGCTCACGGTATGTTCAGAAGATACGGTGGATGTCCACGACATTGAGCTCATTCAGTACATCAATGTGGACTGCTCCAAGCTTAAGAGACTTCTCCAAGGTATGGGGGTGTCCGTCTGACTCACTCGCTCAGATTGGGCAGGCAAGCAACGTGAAAAAGAGCTTGGCAGTTTTGTTGGACTTTATTTACTGAGAATATGCTGATGTTTTCTCCATGCAGAAACGGTGTTTAAATTCAAATCCCTGAAGAAGCCTGCACAGCTCAGTGTCATCAACAGTTTGGAGAAGGTCTGTAATCCCACGTTTGTGTTTGTGGTTGTCGATTAGTGTCTCTGGCCCTGGCACTGCCACCTTGTGGATTTGTGTTGCCAGTTGTCTGCAAGACAAATAACTTAAGGTTTAAACTTGATGCTGAAGAATCACGTTATTTGTGTAACCCCTTTGCCAGCAAATTTTGTTTCATTACTTGAGGTATATACCCAGTTTAACTTTGTTTTTCAAACTAATGAATTAAAATTAATGTAATTTAGCCACAAGAACAAGGTGCACCTCCTTTGCACAGGCATTGATAAGATAATCTGCTTGAAGACTGTTTTTTTTTTTTTTTTTTTCCCCACAAGTTTTTAAATTTCTGTGTGACAGACGTCAGTTCTGGGATTGTGGTGGTATTTGATATCTGCAATATATGCTGTTCTTTGGGAGAGAAAAAGCCAATTATATTATTGGTCTCACTAGTCACATTCCTCTTAGCTGTCTTATTGAAAACCCTAAACGATGTTTTCCAAAATCGGGTGCACATGAAATATCGGTTTGTTTGTATTTGGCAGTTTTCTTGCCCTTCGTTAAGACTGAAGTTCAGCAGAAGGGAGCACCTTGTACAGACAGTTTACAAATACTCCAAAAAATGACAAGTGAGGACAGAGTTTGGTGTAAAACCGCTGGCTTCTAATGTTATGGCCTTGTACGTTTACCTGTCTGCAGTGGAGCATATTCATTTAATTCACTATCTACCTGTGATGTAGGCAGCGTGCATAATTTATCCAATGGATCTTGGAGAATGTCGTGATCTGTCATGTCATTCATTGGAGCATGCGGTAGTCTGGAATTCTCTTGAGTACCCAAAAGGTTTTGGTGGTAGCTAGTTACATGCTACTTAAGGAGAAATTATGATGCAAGCTCTTACACCTTTCAGTAAGGTACTGGTCTGATTACCTACTCCTGCAGTGTTAACACAAATTGATTCAGGTGAGAAAGTATCAGTTACTTGGAGTGAAAACTGTGGTTAGTAATATCCACCAGTGACATTACATTTTACATTTTATTTATTTAGCAGACACCTTTGTCCAAAGCGATTTACAAGGATAATTGTACACGTGCATGTCACAATTAAGTTGACCTAACAATTTTTGTCTCCTGTGCTGCTGGCATATGCTGGTATATCCCTTATAGGCTTTCTGGAACTGGGTGGAAAACTACCCAGATGAGTTTACAATGCTGTACCAGCGCCCCCAAATGGACATGGCAGGCAAGTGCAGGCAGTGTTTTGTCCAATTCCTTAATTATTAATGTCTGATCCTGAGACTGTGAAACTGTGTGTCTCCTGCACAGTCTGTTGAGACGTTAGAGTTTTTTTAATGCAACGTACAGTAAGTGTGTCTATTAGTCAGAGGTCTGGTGTTGATTTTAGCATGAGTAGTTGGTGTTTCCTCATCGCGGTCCTCCCTCTGGTCCACGGCAGACTGTGCCGAGAAGCTGTTTGACCTGGTGGACAGCTTTGCGGAGAGCGCCAAGCGCAAGGCGGCGGTGTGGCCCCTGCAGATCATTCTGCTCATCCTGTGTCCCGAGGTGACGCAAAACATCTCCCGTGAGGTGGTGGAAGAGAGCACGGCCAACAAGGTGAACCACGGTCATGCACACACGCCCTCGCCCCGGTTCTCGACCACAGAGCTGTTACTGTGACTGTGTCCCAGGCTCTAAACCTACTTGGACAAAACAATAATGGAAACCATTTTGACTCTTTATTTTAAAGAAAAATATCAGCTAGGGTTGCAATTAAAAAAGCACGTTAGCTTTAAGACTTCCTTTAAACACATGTGCTGTGTTGTGCGGTGATCTCCTGTCAGTCTGATATCCCTGTCCAGATTATACCTTGTCAGATAGTGCTGAGACAAAACATGTCAAAACTGAAATTCACACAGACACACACACACACACACACACACACTCAGTGTGATCTACTAGGATACTGTGATGTTGTGTGGCCGGCATGCACTGCTGTGTCATGCGCAGGTATCACTGGAGACTGACAGGCCGTGGGGTTTCGGCGTGCTGTTCTTTTGCTCTTTGCAGAAGCTGTTTTTGGACAACCTGCGCAAGGCACTGACGGGCCACGGCAGCAGCAAGCAGCTGACGGAGAGCGCAGCCATTGCCTGTGTTAAGCTCTGTAAGGCCTCCACCTATGTTAACTGGGAAGACCACTCTGTCATCTTCCACCTGGTGCTGTCCATCCTGGCGGACCTCAAGGTCGGGCTCTCTTACGAAAAGGAAACGCACACAAAAACCTTCCAAGGCAGAACCACTGCTCTACCATGGTAGGTGGTAGGTCTGCTCAATGTTTTTTTTCTTTCCCATCAGGCACTGCTCTTCAATCCCTCAAAGCCGTTTTCGAGAGGGGCTGGGAGCCAGAGCGCCGATGTGGACCTCATGATCGACTGCTTCGTCTCGTGTTTCCGCATCAACCCGCACAACAACCAGCACTTTAAGGTCAGTCCCGCATTGTAGGCCTCCGTTGGAGCTGCGCGTGGGTCGCGTGTTTAAGAAGGAGTGAATGGGAGGGGCTTTTCCTTTGGTTTCAAGGAAACGGCACCTCATGGCGTCTTTTGATTTTTCACAGGTCTGTCTGGCCTCTTCGTCCCCGTCCACTTATCATTTTGTACTGGTCAACTCCTTGCACAGAATCATCACCAATGTAAGTGCATGCGTAATGCAGGCTGTTGTATCCTTTTAATTTTACAATCTGGTAACAGTGGCTGCAGGTCGTTGCAGTAAATGCAGCGTGCCACTGTTCTGCCAAAGCTCCACGTTTGTGGGTGACATGCGTCACATTTTGTGGTCTGTCTCAGACACAGATGTTTAGGTGTGTGTGTGTGTGTGTGTGTGTGTGTGTGTGTGTGTGGATTATGCCTGAAATTTTGTGGTGTAGCCATTTCCCTTTTCCCTGCAATGTCCACTGTCCCCAGGCACTTCCTGTCTGTCAGCAGACTCTCCAGATATACAGTAGGTGTGTAATCCCCCCTGAGACCATAGCGCTGTTAATCCCCCTCATTCAATAAACAAAAAAGTGATGGGCAGGTGTGGACTCAGCATCAGTGTTCGGTGTTGGGAGTTTGCCTGAACATTTCCAATGTTTGCCCTCAGTCTCCCCTGGACTGGTGGCCCAAAATCGACGAGGTGTACTGCCACTCGGGGGAGCTGCGGTCCATGTTCACGGACACCCTGGGCCGGCTCATGCAGAGCCTGGGGACCCACGCGCCGGTCCGACTCACTTCGGTAAGGCCCCTTCCCTCCTTCTGGCCTTATTTCAAATGGGCGTGTTCACTTGCATGTGCAGGGTCATGGGACCCTGGGCCCAGACAGCCTCTTGCCTGTAAACCGACAGATCTCACCACTTCCACAGGCTGCAGGTTTGGCTAAAAGGCAGGAATGTCTCTTAGTCTGAGAGGCAGCCTCCAAACCACCCTTTGCCTTGTGCTGGGAATACTGTATGTTTTTTGGTGTGATAGCTTCTGGGTTTTTTTCCCCTGCACTTCCATGAGCTTGAATGAGCCTGTGATAGCCTATCATAAGGATCATTTTTGATGTCTGTCTTTAGTCAAACCAATTTAATTTGCTCTTGTTTTTTTATTTTTTTATGTTTGTTTTTGTCACTGCTGTGCTATATCCCAGCCCTTGTTTGTACTGTGGAATGTGCACCTCTTCTGGTTTCCTTTGGACGGGGTCAGGGGCGGAGTCAGCCAGTTGTTCTGGTGGGGGTGTACGGGCTGTTTCTGATGACACTGACCTGGTGGTGCTTTTGTCTTCTGCTTTTATTTCATTTTTTTTCCCCCTTGTTTATATTTCCCATTATTTCCTGTTTTAAACTTTGTTTTATTGGCTGCTGTCGCTCACTCGATCAGACGCCAACAAGTCACTGTTTTGCATGGCAGTGGGCCTCTGTTGCTGTAAGTATGACTGCCATCCCCATCTCCCACCTGCCCTGTCAGCCCCACACACCCTGTACTATAGAAAAGACCCCCCCCCCCAAAACGTGCATGAACTTTCTCTGCACATCATTCCAGTGCTGTTCTTGCTTTTGTAGCATGCTTGGAAATCCCCCCCCCTCTTAATTTTTCCCATGATGCCTTTTGGCACTCCAGTCAAGCCCTGTCACATGATGCAAAAGAGCAGGTCAGGCATGTATGAGGTTAGTCATGTGGGTTTTAATAAATACTGTATGTCCTATTTACACACTTTTCAGGGTTGCTTTTGAACGTGTGCAGTTGAAGGCAAGAATTAGTGTGTACAGTGTCTTTACTGTTTCTCTTCAGAAGCTCAGCGTTTTCTGTGATGGTGTACGTTTTCCTTGTGTATTGTTTATGTGTGCAGTTGTGTGGAGAAAGGTACCTGTAGGATAAGGAGGTTCAAACCAGTGACAAGGAGGACATGAGACTTTCATGAGCTCGTCTTGTTGTTGAGAAGATTTGACTTGGCTTTAATGCTGAAATTTCAACCCTGGCAGCTTGTGGTCTTGCGATTGTGTCCAGAATCCCCCGCTTTGGAAGTTCTGCCATTTTCTTGAGATGGCACGCGTGGTAAACATGTACTTAAATGATACTCATTCAGGTTGACAAGATGATAACTTTCCTCTAAATTTCTCCATTGCACAGATGAGAGAGTTGAAGGTATGTGTTTGTTTACTGTAGAAGAAAACGGACCTTTTTTTTAAAACTAGTGCTGTTCCGGTCATCACTGTGTTGTGATTTTCATGTAACATTTTTGAATGATTTTCAAAAATGAAGGTTTTTTGGGCACTTTGTTTGCTTGAACTTGGAACATAGTGACCTGTGGGTTGACTGGTTTCATGGCCCGTATCTGCTGATACACACAGGAAATGGCAAGTTTTTTTTTTTTTCCTTCAGTCAAGGGGGTGGTCATGTGATCCGGCAGCCCATTTTTCTGTGGTTGTCACTTTCGTGCTGTGAGTGTCTGTCCCAAGCTCCCAAAAGGCAATGCAAGTCTAAAGCCTAGAAACATACATGGGTGGAGGGGCACTTGATAGTGTGGCTGGCTGGGATGGTGGTTGTATCCTTTTAGTCCCTGGTTGGGTGATTTGGCCTTACAAAGACGATACCCATTTTAAATATTTTTGTTGTTTTCCCCCCACCCATAGAGTCTGACACTGAGGGAGAAGATGACGAGCTTGAAGTTCAAAGAGAAGGCCACTGACATGGACACCAAGGGACACAAGCACCTCCTGTTGGCCATGGTCAAGCTTATTCATGCTGACCCCAGACTCATGCTTCATGTAAGCCTGGCTGAGGCCTTCGCTTTTAAAAAGACAACCATTTCCTGTCATTTTCTTTCTTTTATGGAAAGCTGACTTAAATCTTTTGTGTCATTGTGTTTATAGAGACTTTATCCTACTCAATCCACTTAAAAGGGCAATGCTAATCTGGTATTATCCTTGAATTAGGCTCCACCTTTAACACTGGTTATAAAAAAGCCTTTGGCTTGTCAAGGCTGGGATGTATTACAAGTCAGATTTTGCACAATGAAAATATCAGGCCATTGTAGCAAAAGGGGTTGGGTGGTGGTCATGGACTGTGGTTTGTGTTACATTTGCAGCCCTTCAACAATTTATGAAGGGCTTGTGGCAGGGCCTGTGGCAGGGCTTGTGGCTCTCTGCCTACACTGGTATTAGTGTTCAGGTAGACCAAGTGTAAATCTTCCTTCCTTCCTTCTTGTGTCACAGGGCCAGGAGGTGCAGAACAGCACGATGGACCTCATCATGGGCCTGGTGCAGCTGGTGCCTTTGGCTAACATGCCTGAGATCTCTCAAGAGGCAATGGAGGTCAAATTCTATCCTCGTCTTTTTAGTTTGGCCAACGTTTGTGGACAGACTTCACTGTTCTTCTTTTTGCACTTGCTCCTTTAGAGGGGTCTCACTTACTTGGCTGGTCTAGTGTATAGTTTTTACAGTTTTTTGCAGTGTTTCTGGGAGTGAAATGTGAAGCAGACCTGGATAGGAGTGTTACCTGTACTTTTTGGCTAACCAGCAAAGTTGCTGTTTCCCACACCAGGCCCTGCTGGTGCTGCACCAGCCTGAGACCATAGCGCTGTGGAACCCCGACGCTCCCATGGAGACATTCTGGGACATCAGGTATAGCTCTCCCCCCTTTCTTTTTCTTTCTTTCTTTCTTTTCTTTCTTTTCTTTCTTTCCTTCTTTCCTTCTTTCTTTCCTTCTTTCCTTCTTTCTTTCCTTCTTTCTTTCTTTCTTTCCTTC
Source organism: Chitala chitala (assembly GCA_025773905.1). NCBI lineage: Eukaryota > Metazoa > Chordata > Actinopteri > Osteoglossiformes > Notopteridae > Chitala > Chitala chitala. The sequence continues at coordinate 877,833 of JABJVR010000083.1, forward strand.
TTTCTTTCCTTCTTTCCTTCCTTCCTTCCGTGGCATCTCAGCGGTGATGAAGTAATACTGAGGTTGGCAGGAGTAGCTGACAGTGGTGCCTTAATGAAGTACACCTAGTCCTTTCCTCAGCTCACAGGTCCTGTTCCTCATCTGCAAGAAGCTGATTGGTCATCAGATGATCAACAGCACTGAGATCCTGAAGTGGCTTCGGGAAATTCTTATCTACAGGAACAAGTTCCTTTTGAAGAATAAGGTAAACTCCTGTGTTGCTGGGAAGAATGAGATCAGAGAGCAGGGTTATGGGGGGGGGGGGCCATCCATTATGTACTGTAGTATAAAATCCTGAGCTGGACAGTTGGCTGGTTCTCAAGGGGTTGGTTGTTAACATCTGCTTGGCCCTTGTTTTGGCCCATGTTTTGGCCCCTAGGAGCGTGCCACCGTGGGCAGCAGCATCCCAATCTGCCGCCAGGCCCAGACCAAGCTAGAGGTGTGCCTCTACATGTTCCTGTGGAGCCCCGACATGGAGGCTGTGCTCGTGTCCATGTCCTGCTTCCGCCACCTGTGCGAGGAGGCCGAGATCCGCAGTGCTGTGGACGAGGTGCCTGTGCACAACATCCTGCCCAATTACAACACCTTCATGGAGTTTGCTTCTGTCAGCAACATGATGTCCACAGGTGTGAAATCTACCCTTTCTCTGCATCCCTTCATAGGTTTTTTTTTTTTTTTTTTTAAACTTCCTTGCTTGCCTGACAATGATTTCAAATTTTTGGCTTTACACTGTAATCCCTCCCCTTTGCACTAGAGGGCAGCAACATACTTGCAAGGCCACACCATACGCAGCAATAAATTATGCAGGACGACGCAAATTAATTTAAAATGGCAGATGTTCACCAGATGTGCAATTTCTGTATGGCAGTAGCACTAAAAATACTGCGAATGTTATAGGTCAAGAGCGTAATGAAGTTAAAATTGTGTGCTTACAACTGACAGGATGCTACTGAGGTAGCAGTGTTATGGAGCCAGCCTGTAGACTTTATTTCCTTTTTAGGACAGCGGTGTACAAATTCGTGAGCAGCATGAGAACCGCATAGCTGGCTTCAATTTTGGAACTGCTCCACCATTTGCCTTTTTCTTTTTTCAGTCTGACGTATGTGCTCCCTCCCCTATATATGTCTCCAGGCCGAGCCGCCCTGCAGAAAAGAGTGATGGCCTTGTTGAGGAGGACTGAGCACCCTACTGCAGGAAACAAAGAGGTCAGAGTGTTCGCATCTTCCTTCCTGCCTTCATAGTGGCGGGGATTTCCACTGTTCTAAAGCATTCAAGTCTCCCCAGTCCCTAGCCAAGACTATTGAACTTACCTGCAGAACAGCCCATGAAGGCTATTTTTAAAGGATCTTGTGTGCCCTCATTATGTTTGGGAGAGATATTGTTAATGGGAAAGAGAGCTAGTGCGGAGTGTCTTGTTCAAGGACACGCATTGGGTGAGACTTCTAACCAGGAGACTTCGCACCCCAGCCTGATGCCCTACCAGCTTCACAAGTTCATAAATAAATGTAATATCTTATAAAGTGAGAGCATGGTGTCTCTGCAAAGGGCCTTCTGGTGTTACTGCTTATGGAACTGCTAAAGCTAATGCTCCCGCCACAGTCCGTGATACCTGCGTTTGCTTCATTCGCTTCATGCTTCCCCCGGTGACCGGTGCTGTCGTCCCCAGGCTTGGGAGGACACGCATGCCAAGTGGGAGCAGGCTACCAAACTCATTCTGAACCACCCAAAAGTCAAGATTGAAGATGGTCAGGTGAGCATTGAGGTGATTTTAGGCACTGGGCACTGTAATGAAGATGCCGATGGTTTACATGCTGTTGTATAACAAAAACAAACTCGCCTTGTGGCGTTCTTCTACATATCAAGCACCCTTTCACACTGTCACACTGTTCACTGGATATTTTCAGTAATTTCTCATATACGTTCAAATTCCCAGAGCTGTGGTTCTGAATGTTAGTGTTAAACTTGCCAGTGAATATCTAAATTTGATTTATTCAGCAGTCTGTTGTCCAACTCTGCTGTTCTTAGCATCCTACATTGTATCACGTGACTGTCTAAGAACTTGGTAAACTGCCACAAAGCACATTATAATAATAAATTTCTCTGGAATTTGGCTGGCATGAATATCCAATCAGTTGTACACTTACAGTGCTTTTCATTTTATTTGTCATTTATTATTGTTTTATAATTTTTTGACTGTCGTGTAGTTGGAACTCATCCTTATGCTGTTCTTTATTGCCAGTTTGCCCAATTCACATTTTGATTTTGAAGGCAGAAATAAGGTGTCCAGAGTAGCATTTACCGTAAGCTGCTGGCTGACTCTTGGCCCGGTCCGTCTTGGGTTTGCTCGGCTCTTTTCTGCAGGAGTGGATCAACATGACGGGCTTCCTTTGCGCGCTGGGCGGTGTGTGCCTGCAGCAGCGCAGCACACCCTGCCACCCCACCTACAGTCCCCCCATGGGGCCAATGGCTGAGCGTAAGGGCTCCATGATCTCCATGGGGTCTAGCGAGGGTAACGTGGACACGCCACTTAGCAGGTTTCTGGACCGCCTGCTGTCACTGATGGTGTGCAACCATGATAAGGTGGGCCTGCAGATACGCAACAACATCAAGGACCTGGTGGGTTTGGAGCTGAGCCCTGCCCTTTACCCCATGCTCTTCAACAAGCTGAAGAATAGCATCAGTCGCTTCTTTGATGCCCAGGGCCCGGTAGGTAGTCCCTCACTCGCAGTCAGCCGTTTTTATTGTTGAATGCACGTCTGATTTGTGGTATTATAAGTAATGCATAAATTCGTACAGTTTGCCAACAATGTGCCAGAGGCACAGATTATTGGTTCTGCGTTTAGAGTAGCCATTGGCATTCCATGCACATGATTATACAGGTAAGATCATGTGCGGTGGGTCATGTCTAGTACATTTTGTCCCATGTAGGTTCCCATCAACGACACAAACACTCAGTTTGTGGAGCAGACCATTGCCATCATGAAGAACCTGCTGGACAACCACACGGAAGGCAGCTCCGAGCACCTGGGCCAGGCCAGCATTGAGACCATGATGCTCAACCTGGTCAGGTATGCCTAGATAAAACTGGCTTGTGACCTTGTTATGGCTGTTATAGCTGCTGTAGGATGCACACTACAGGTCACGGTTTACAAAATTCCAGTGTGTGTTTATTGGTAAAGATGAGTTCCTTGCTTTGAGGAGCTGTTTGTCAAGAAATGTCTTAAAGTTCTAAATATTTATTTAATTTGAGTCAATTTACATGTAAAGCTGTCATTTCAATGTTTGTTTAATTACAACTAAGTGATCCACCCATGCAGGTACGTGCGTATCCTTGGCAACATGGTGCACGCCATCCAGATCAAGACAAAGCTTTGCCAGCTGGTGGAGGTGATGATGGAGCGTA
>JABJVR010000083.1:894606-929922 GCA_025773905.1 Chitala chitala
ATTTATTTTTTTATTTTATTTATTTATTTTTTTTGATATTTGCGCTCAAGATTTTTCCCCTAGCTACTACACCAACAGTGGAATTTCTGCCACGTTGTTGGGGAGTTCCCCAGTTGAGTCCTCGACCTGGCTGCTGTCACAGACCAGTTCAGGTTCTTGGATGTGGTCAACTCCAGCATGAGCGATCTCTGCGGTGTCTCCCCCCTCCCTGCTACACGGCTGCTCTTCAGGCCTCCCCTCCTCAACCCTCCCCACCTCCTCCATCACGACGATGTCCTCGGGCAGCCCCGCTCCCTCACTGACAGCCTTGTTCTTCGTCATGCTCACCAGCCCAACGCTAGGGGGAGCAGACTGGCGCCTGGGGACCTGGCGCTGCAGGTGACAGACGTGGCACGCCAGAGCGATGGTGGAGAATAGCAGAGTGATGAAGAGGCCTGACAGTGAGAAGAATGTGATCTCTGGCCACCACGTGTTACCATCACAAAACAAGGAGAACATGGTGTCATTAGAGACTGGCTTTATCGATGCAGTGTGGACACCCATGATGCTTAGCGTCAGTACAGCCAGGGCTGCGTGATGGAAGGCTCGATGGGTCTGGGCTCTCTCCATCGGTCTGTTTTGAAGAGCAAGAAGTAATTTCACAAAGAATGTCCAGACATGCCACAGACATGCAGAAAAATGCCTTATTCTATGACTGAGACCCTCAGTTAAGGTACAGCAGATTGGATGGGAATTTGGCATAAATGTTGCATTTATTTATTTTTTTGCACTGTCAGTATTAACAAACTTGCTGGACATTTGCTGCCGTTATTATTTTAATATGCAAAGAGACACCGTCCGTCAGACAGTTGAGGAATGGGGGCTGCTTCTTCTAGCTCACGTTTACTTTTCTCCAGTTTGCCAGCTGTCTTTTATAGTTCTCTTATGGTTCTGTGATGATTGTAGGGAGATTGGAAAAAAAAAAAAATGGCAGCGTTCTGTTTCTGACAATAGCGATGCATTTCAAAATGGCAACATAAGCAATCTTACATTCCATTAATCCATGGAATTCTGTGCCCTTCTTACTATAGGACAGCACTTGCTGTTAGCTAGATTCTCAGATGTTGTCTGACCTCGTTTTTAATAAGCACGTGTACCCTCACTCATTTGTAAGCCTCTTTGATAAAACGTGTATGCCAAATGAAAGAATGTAAACGTAATAAAATTAAACCTAGAATTCCTAACACTACAAAATAGGGGAAGTTTTCTGTTTCTATTTCTCTGTTTCTGTTAACGAGCTTGTGGAATACCACTGAATTAAGATTGGAGAAAGTTAGCTGTTTGTTTAAAACAAAGTTTTACTGTTTTTTTTTTTCTCTAAAGTTCTCCTTCCCTGTCATACCTAGAGAAAATTGCTGTATCATCACGGCTCTCTGTGTGTGCAGTGTCTATATCACGTTGTGTAATGTGCTGAATAATTCAAATTGGCAACAGCAACTGCTAGTGAGAAACTGAAGGATGTTCCAGGATGTAAGTGAATCGTACTTTTCCCAGTCAATCTTAGACTCAGTATTGTGTCCTCAAGCCATGATGGAGAACAAACAAATCAAGGTTCCTGATTGGTGTGGAATGGGTCACTTACCTCAGTGATGACCTTGAGGTTGGCTTTTTGGGCGATGGCGCCGGTCGGTCTGAACGGGGTAGTCGCGATTTGGACCCAGAGGCTTATCGAAGTCAAGCAGAGCGCAAGTACCGCAAGAACCAGTCCCGTCTGTTTGACTGCACAGGTGCTGTGTTGATGGCCTTCGTGCGACACTCGCTTCTGCTTATTTGAGTTATTTAGGGATGCAGCTCTGCTCGTATCGGTAGATGACAGATGTTTGTCACATGCCACGAGCCAGCGGTTTGTGTGCAGGTTCAGCAGTCACGTAGCTTTTGTGCCGGGTGCAGAGGAACGCATTTAGCAGGGGCTTGGGGGACACTGATGCTATCGCAACTGAATTATATTTGTTTTTTTTTTTCATTACTTGTTAGCAATTAAAGAAGTAATGGAAATGTTTTTGCTTCCCTGATTGAGAATGGTTTTCATTTCTTTTGCTCTCGAGTGTATCTCACTTCAGCGCTGGTTTTTGAATTCTATCTAGCTAATGTTCTTACTATAAGCCCCATTATCTTGTGAAGTAAATGGCTTTTTAGACTTTAATTTCCGTGACGTATGCCTTGTTGAATGGTGATATTTGTCAGCATAACGAGGAGGTGCACAGACCCATTCCTGTTGTCCCTGCCCTCCCCCACAGGTTCAAAACGGGGCAGATCAATGGCGACCTGCTCATTTACCACGTCCTGCTAACTCTGAAGCCCTACTACGCAAAGCCCTACGAGATAGTGGTGGACCTCACACACGTGGGCCCCAGCAACCGCTTCAAGACGGACTTCCTGTCCAAGTGGTTCGTCGTGTTCCCGGGCTTCGCCTACGAGAACGTGTCCGCCGTTTACGTGTACAACTGCAACACGTGGGTGCGTGAGTACACCAAGTACCACGAGCGGCTCCTGACGGGCCTCAAGGGCAGCAAGAAGCTGCTGTTCATCGACTCTCCGGCCCGCCTGGCCGAGCACGTGGAGCCCGACCAGCAGAAGCTGCCCGCCGCCACTCTGGCCCTGGAGGAGGACCTCAAGGTGTTCCACAACGCCCTCAAACTGGCTCACAAGGACACCAAGGTGTCCATCAAGGTGAGAGTGAGACCTGGCAGTGTGCTCTTGGTCAAGAGAGGGTGCTTTATTTCGTTGACACCTCAGTACACTCTCGGCTGGTGTTATATTTATTGCCGTTTAGACCCAGTTTGCTGTCTGGTATGTTTTTTGAATTATATGGCCCAGTATTATACCAAACTGGAGAGTATTGAAGAAAAATTTCAGAAACTTTCAGTGAGAAGCTGAAGTTTGTTTACCAGGCATGTGTCTGAACTGGTCAGTATTGTAAACATCTGGATATACGTATCTCATTAGTGGCGATTCCCCAACTGACTCCTCCAGGTGGGCTCCAGTGCAGTGCAGGTGACTTCAGCGGAACGTACCCGAGTACTGGGCCAGTCCGTCTTCCTCAACGACATCTACTACGCCTCGGAGGTGGAGGAGATCTGCCTGGTGGACGAGAACCAGTTCACGCTGACCATCGCCAACCAGGGCACGCCGCTCACGTTCATGCACCAGGAGTGCGAGGCCATCGTCCAGTCCATCATCCACATCCGCACGCGCTGGGAGCTCTCGCAGCCGGACTCCATTCCCCAGCACACCAAGATCCGGCCCAAGGACGTGCCGGGGACGCTGCTCAACATCGCCCTGCTCAACCTGGGCAGCTCCGACCCGAGCCTCAGGTTAGACTCCTAAGAGCCCGTTCTTGACCCTGTGGAACCCATGAGGGGAAATGGAGATTCTTAAATCTGGTTACTTGTGTATATAGTGTTGGTAGGGCCTCTTAGGACTATTAACTGGTGGCTCGATGAGTAGAACATCAGGCTGGGATGCAGACGTCTCCCGGTTCAAAGCCCAGCCACCAGGTGTGTCCTTGAGCAAGACACCCAGCGCTAGCTCAGTGTAACACATGTGAAATGTTGTCCCTTTGGATAAAAGCATCTGCTAAATGAATAAATGTAAAATTTCTCTCAGTTTGCAGAGCTTCTACCAATCAGTGTCATGTATTTTTAGGTTACACCAGTGTGACATTGGTACTCATTGATAACAAAACCAGTGTTGAACCAAATTGCTGTTTTATCCACGTTTGTTACATGTCAGATGGGGTTCTACAGGGTTAAAGGCACGTTTCTCTCTATCAGTATCCTGTCTGTGAGCTGTATCTTGTCCCTTTACTGAGCTAAAAAGAGTAAACAAACGCTGTTGCTTTTGCTTCTTTGGACTCCGACATTGACCCCTGACCCCAGGCGGGTGGCATAAACGCTCATGTCCTTTCCCGCAGGTCGGCGGCCTACAACTTGCTTTGCGCCCTCACCTGCACCTTCAACCTGAAGATTGAGGGCCAGCTCCTGGAGACGTCGGGCCTGTGCATCCCTGCCAACAACACGCTCTTCATCGTCTCCATCAGCAAGACGCTGGCAGCCAACGAGCCCCACCTCACGCTCGAGTTCCTGGAGGAGTGCATCTCCGGCTTCAGCAAGTCCAGTCAGTGTCCGTCTGACCTGTACCTCTCCACGCAGCTCTGGATTTTATCAACCAGCAATTCACTCCATTGATGATCTGTGGCTATTTTTATGCAGTACCCTTCCTCATATACAGTAATTACCATAGAACACTTTACAGTAGCAAATATACTGACATGACAGCGTTTGCCTTATATATAGACACCGCCGCTGTATATTTACGCTACACCTATGAACATTTTTGTTTCGCTTATAAGTAGCTTTTTGGCTGCTGTGTCATAGCCTGATGATGGGCACATTTACATTTGTACATTTAGCAGGCGCTTTTATCCAGAGCGAGTTATAACATGTCTGTGAAATGCTGTAATGAGCTAGCTCTGGGTGTCTTGTTCAAGGACAGCTGGTGCCTGGGATGGGATTCAAACCAGGAAACTTTTGCATCCCAGCCTGATGTTCTACCCATTGAGCCGCTAGAGACAGAGAACTTCCATAACTGGCATTATTTCTGTCATGTTTGTTGTACTGATTTTAAGGTGCTGTTGTAGAGTTAACCCTCTGTGCGCGAGGGCTGTGTTCTGCTGAAGGTCGAAAGGCTAACTTGTGTGCTTGTGCGTGTGTGCACGCTTGTGTGTGTGTGTGTGTGTGTGTGTGTGTGTGTGTGTGTGTGTGTGTGTGTGTGTGTGTGTGCGCGCGCGCGCGCATGGCCAGGTATTGAACTGAAACACCTCTGCCTGGAGTACATGACGCCCTGGCTGCTGAACCTGGTGCGCTTCTGCAAGCACAACGACGACGCCAAGCGGCAGCGCGTCACGGCCATCCTGGACAAGCTCATCACCATGACCATCAATGAGAAGCAGATGTACCCCTCCATCCAGGCCAAGATCTGGGGCAGCCTGGGACAGGTGAGGTCGGCTTTCGCCCCACCCGTCTTGTGTTCAGCGAAGCCACACACAAGCACACAGGTTCTGCAAAAGAAGAGAAAAGAATGCCACATATGCAGACAGGTTTTACAACACAAACACAACATGGTAACAGCATGTTTGCCACGCGTGTGCTTCTGTCCTGCTCATGTCAGCCACTGCCTATATTAGCTTTTGTTGCTTCACTGAGCCGTCTGCTCTTAGTAACGTTTCTGTAATGAGCTACCAAGTTTTTCAGAACCATTAAGTTGTTACCGTAAGCTTTAGACTTGGGCTTTCCCAGATGCAGTTGCTGCAGTTGCTGCAGTTGCTGCAGTTGCAATGTTTGTTCCCCCCCCCCCTTTCCATTAGTGTGAGATAGAATACTTGTTAACGCTATTTGCCTCGACTTTAACACGTTTGTTCCTGTGTTTAAGATGTTATCACAGGCAATTAAAAGGAAGTGAAATTTAGCTGTTATCCGTTAGCTTGTTTTGCGTTGTGCTTCAGTGGCGCCTGTTTGTGTGTCCTTGGGAGACCTCAGATGTGTTGGCACGCTGTGGGTTTGTAAAAACCTAAATGCCCAGATGAAGAACAAGACCACGATGTCTCCATCACTGATGAATGGCTTTTATGAAGTGCCTTTGTGAGGAAGCAGATCTGTTATTATGTCCTCGTTCCCCCACTTTGCAGATCACAGATCTTCTGGATGTCGTCTTGGACAGTTTCATCAAGACAAGTGCCACAGGGGGGCTGGGATCAATCAAGGCTGAGGTCATGGCCGACACGGCTGTAGCGTTGGCCTCAGGAAACGTCAAGCTTGTATCCAGCAAGGTGAGCACGTGGACAAGGTGGAGTTTTGAGCTGGTGCTCTACGTCCACTTCATTTCATTCTTGTGAAAAGCCTGTTACCAGACACAGGATCAGCATCAGATTCAGACACGCTCAGACTGCAGAATATAATTTGACCAGATCTTAATTTAGCAACCCTGCTATAGTATGGTACATCCCCCACTGTGTGTGTGTCTCTGTGTGTGTGTCTCTGTGTGTGTGTCTCTGTGTGTGTGTGTCTCTGTGTCTGTGTGTGTGTGAACACACAAAATTGTACATAAAGGGAATTTTGCTGGAATATAAATGATTAGTGTCAGCTCTCAGTGTATTGGGCATCCATCTCAGACTGAACTCATCCTGGCCTTGTCTGAGGAACAACCGGGCCTTGTACGACATGCTTTTGGTGAGCTTACGACATCAGATACGGGCGCACGTATTTATAAACTCGTTCAGACGTGCTTGCGTCATTACCGAAGCTGGATCCGTCTGTTGTCCTCTCTGTGAACAATGAGGAATTGTGGGCAGCGCCAGTCGGTCCAGCACGGCGCGAGCCGCTTACTGGCTGGGCTTTAGGGGTGTGAATCCACACAAATCGCTGGCTTTAATGCCTGTTTATTACCCCCTCTTCCCCCAGTCAGCCTCTCAAGACTGGGTTTGTGCCTTTTCAATGCTGCTCTCTAAGCTTCGAGGAGGTGGGCGTCACAGAACCCGCACTTTGTTTGCCCGGCATGTGCCAGGCCCAGCTGAGGTCAGCTGTGCCCGTGGGTGAAGGGGGGTGCGGGGGTACCTAAGCACAAGCAACGCCTTTGTGTAGCCCTTATGCCCTTATGGACCATCTCTCCGGAAAGAAAACCAGTATGGGTTTTTAACATTTTTATTTTACCTCGGACCATTCCGCATTTCCTCTCAATCTGAGACCATAATTCTTAAATACTGTAGCATGTCCAGATTTGATTTATTTTAAAGGATGTGGTGATGCTGGTTAGCTCATATCTGCATTTGTGATATAAACTTACTACAGATTTTTGTGCCTTAGTGTAATGTCCACCATTGATGTATGTGAAATGATCAGCATCCTGCATTGCTTTGGCAAGTTTAACATTGTAGGACTCTCACTGTTAGGTGTAGACATGGTCCGTATGTCTTTCAGCAAACTTCCTTTACATAGTTACTGTCCTGCCTCATTTTTATTCTTGTTTGCCTGTTCAGTCTTGACCATCACGTCCTCTGTTTAAGCGATGCGTCCTGGTGATGCTCATCTGAGGACAATGACATGACACGTGCGATCTGTGATGTTTTTAATTTAGTGTGCTGGAGAAGTGCAGAATTTGCTCGTCTCCCATTTAAGTCTTTTGCATGTTGAATTTGACACAATTTTATTGTCCACATTGTAGAAAATGTAGTTCTAGTGTTTGGCAGCAGACAAGGCCTTAAACTTAAAATTGAGACTAAAAACACAATTCAGCAGGTTAACAAACTGCGCTGATTAACAAACAGATTGAGTTTTTTAAAGAATAATACCAATTCAAATTAACTGAACAAGCATAAAATAGTAAAAGCCTACCATTCAAGAAAACAAACCAAAAATATTTTAAGGAAAGTTTTGTTTGGTGGTGCGCCTCTGACCGAATGACCTCTGGCCTAGGTGATCAGTCGGATGTGCAAGATCATCGACAAGACGTGCCTGTCGCCCACGCCCACATTGGTGCAGCACCTCATGTGGGACGACATCGCCATCCTGGCGCGCTACATGCTCATGCTGTCCTTCCATAACTCTCTGGACGTGGCGGCGCACCTGCCCTACCTGTTCCACGTGGTGACACTGCTGGTGGCCACAGGGCCGCTGTCACTGCGTGCCTCCACCCACGGCCTGGTCATCAACATCATCCACTCGCTCTGCACCTGCTCACAGCTCAACTTCAGCGGTGAGACTGCTGTGTGTGTGTGTGTGTGTGTGTGTGTGTGTGTGTGTGTGTGTGGGGTTTTTTTTTCTCTATATTTTTGTTCACTGCGATAACCTGTTTTCATTGCACCTCTTCCAAGGTGTCTTTGACTGGTGAGGTCACTAGGTTTTTGTGTGTGTGTGTGTGTGTGTGTGTGTGTGTGTGTGTGTGTGTGTGTGTGTGTGTTTATTTTCATAACCTTCTTGCAGTGCTGCTGGTCCCAGTTGTTTCCTCAGTAAATGATCCCTGTCTTTCCCTGAATGCATCCCTGTCATGAACTGTATGTCGCACAGTTAAATGCGGAGCCTGAGCTGTCCTTATTGTACGTGTTTCCTGTTCTTTCCTAACTTTGGATGTTTTCTCTCTCTCTCTCTCTCTCTCTCTCTCTCTCTCTCTCTCTCTCTCTCTGTTTCTCTCTCTCTCACTCTCTCGTTTCTCCACAGAGGAGACCAAGCAGGTGTTGCGCCTGAGCCTGACAGAGTTCTCGCTGCCCAAATTCTACCTGCTGTTCGGCATCAGCAAGGTGAAATCGGCCGCTGTTATCGCCTTCCGCTCCAGCTACCGCGACCGCTCCTTCTCTCCGGGCTCCTACGAGCGGGAGACTTTTGCCCTGTCGTCCCTGGAAACGGTCACCGAGGCCCTGCTGGAGATCATGGAGGTCAGGCTCTTGCTGAAACACCTGGCTGGAATTGACCAGCAGCGATTTTGTTGGATTGCCAGGCTGTGTACAGCAGCTGCATGTTATTTGTAGCCGTCTCAAAGACACAGACATACCTGTCTTACACTCATTAACACTGCACAGTCCTCAGCGCGCGCGCGCGCGCACACACACACACACACACACACACACACACACACACACACACACACACAGCTTTCACTGAGCATCCAGTCGAGATTTTCTTTTCTTTGTCCTACTTGTATCACTTGCTAGTTATATATCAAACAAGGCTCTTTTTTGCCTCTCTAACAGAATAAGCTGTAGTTTCCATCCTAGCTTGTACTGTTATGCTTTGTGAGTGAGTGAGTGAGTGAGTGAGTGAGTGAGTGAGTGAGTGAGTGAGTGAGTGAGTGAGAGAGTGAGAGAGAGAGAGAGAGATATGTAACCTGGAGCTCCCCTTTTTCAGGCTTGCATGAGGGACATCCCATCATGCAAATGGCTTGACCAGTGGACTGAGCTGGCGCAGAAGTACGTGCCCGAACCTCGGTTTCCACTGTTCTTTCTGGTGACCGGACGCTGCACGAAGCATGTCATTAATCCACCACACGACTAGATTTGCTAGAGCTGATCGACAGGCTCACTGCATGCCAACGGCACCTGTCCGGTTCGGGGAGCCGCCTTCTCTCAGCGTCCCCGCCATCTCTGTTGCCCCACAGGTTTGCGTTCCAGTACAACCCGTCGCTGCAGCCCAGGGCCCTGGTGGTGTTCGGCTGCATCAGCAAGCGCGTCAGCCATGGCCAGATAAAGCAGATCATTCGCATTCTCAGCAAGGCCATCCCCCTGCTCAGCATTGACCGGGTACTTGTGCAACAATGCACTTGTTCCATTAAACCCCCCCCCCCCTTTCGTTTGCACCATTACTCAGCAACCACATGACCTCCTGTGCTTTGTACTCTCTTCACAGGGCCTGGAGAGCTGCTTAAAGGGTCCAGACAATTACAACAGCCAGGTTCTGATCGAGGCTACAGTCATCGCGCTCACAAAACTGCAACCGCTGCTCAACAGGGTACGAGACGCCAACATCCATAAGTACATGTTTCCGTGGCAGCGGGTTATGTTTTTGTATAAGCATGTACAATTACTATTATCTATATAAGGTGTGTCATTGGTGTGTTTATATGATAGGTGTGTGTGTGTAGGCATGTGCATGTACTTTACAGAACTTTATCAAAGTCCACTTTAAACTCAACTCTTTATTCTTGCATCTTTTTAATGCGAAATATAAACATGTATTGGTGGTACAGTGAAACACAAAGTGAGGACCCTGTTGGTCCTTCCTCATTTCGAATTTATAACCAATTCGGTTTTTTAAACTGAACAATAAGCCGAAAGAGGAGGTGATGACTGGTAGTGTCAGTTCTGTATTGACCTCCTGCAGGCGTTATTGACAGACACTGAGCACAGTTTGATGTGTTCCCCCCCCTCCACACATACACAGGACTCCCCCATGCACAAGGCTTTATTCTGGGTGGCCGTGGCTGTGCTTCAACTGGATGAGGTGAACCTGTATTCAGCCGGGACGGCCCTGCTCGAGCAGAACCTGCAGACGCTGGACAGCCTGAGGGCCTTCAATGACAAGGTGCACGCAGACGGCACATGACGTGTGGTAGCCCGGGTTTTAATCACCGTCTGCCCGAGCTCAGGATGCTGGTTGGATCGTTAGTGACACGGAGTCACAGTACTGTTTTATGTAAGGGTCACACCTACAGAGGGGAAATGCAGGTAGCCAGCACAGGTACCATTTCATACTCATGAACCCTGATGGTTATTCTGCAAGGTATGATCCATGAATGCTGCTGATAACTATGACGGATGTAACCAGCTGCATGGCAACAATGCTTAATGATTTTTTTGCTTTGGTAGCAGAGGTGGAGACAGCGTAGTTTGTATGTCAGCTTATTACGGGTTTTAAGGGAGTTCTTTACTTTTTGCACTGCTTGCTCTGTTTTAAAATATAGCCAAGTGGGTGCTGCATTAGTGCTTTAATATGAGGAAAGGAGCTCCTTTCCTCCAGTGACTGCGCTCGTCTTGTAGTTCGGAAAGAAGGATGTGAGAATGAAGATCTAGCGGCAGAATCTTTGTGTGAGGAAGCCAATCAGGCGAGAGCAAGAAGTGTTTTTCCGGCCTCCAGCTCAGTCAGGTGGAAGGGAGGGGGCGTGCCACATTTCGATATGCATGATATGGTAGGTGTTCTGGGTTTAGGTGGTGTTAAGCTGAACTTACAGAACGCACGAGAAGTTCAAACTCATGCTACTACGTGTTTATTTTTCAGTGTGAAACTCAGAGGGGGGCAACAGGTCGTATCTCCTTCCTGAGGCATGTCCCCATACAAAACTGGAAATTTGGTTGTCGCTCTACTCCGTCAGGCATAAAATAATGTTGTAATCCCCCCCCCCACCCACTGCATTACAGAGCCCTGAGGAGGTTTTCATGGAGATCCGGAAGCCACTGGAGTGGCACTGTAAACAGATGGACCACTTTGTTGGCCTGAATTTCAATGCCAACTTCAACTTTGCATTAGTGGGACACCTGCTGAAAGGTGAGGCTTCTCCTACATCTGTGTATGGTCTTTTACAGCAGCCCTGCAATTTTGGCTGTCTCTCTCTGCTGACGTGTTGTGGGCCGATTCCTTCGCCTCAGGCGGTTAGCTAGTACGCCACACCCGAGTTGACCCGCTGGCGCTGACCCCGCATGTGTTTATCACAGGGTACCGCCACCCGTCCCCCACCACAGTGGCGCGGACCGTACGTATCCTGCATATGCTGCTGGGCCTCGTGGGGAAGCACCTAAACTGTGACAAGTTCGAGGTGAACACCCAGAGCGTAGCCTACCTGGCAGGTGAGTAGGGATGCAGAGTAGGGCCCAACGTAGCCCCGGTCGTACAGCTGGTCCAGAAGCTTCTCAGCAGCCACGGTTTTTGTAAAACATAGTGTGGAGAAAAGTACACTGCAGAACAAGCAGAAGCACTTTCTTTTTTTTTTTTTGTTTGTTATTTTTAACTTCAGTAGCTTAACTATAACTGCACAGCTGTGATCTTGATTTCCCCAGTGCTGTACTTTATTGAATTCACTGTGACAGTGTGGTATTTATGAAGCTGTAGGCAAAACTGTTTCTTTGTACCGCCTATACTGTTGGCTGCATGACTCCTGAACCTGACCTTGGTCCATCTGCGCAGCTCTGCTCACCGTCTCCGAGGAGGTGCGCAGCCGGTGCAGCCTGAAACATCGCAAGTCGCTGCTGCTTTCGGAGGTTGCAATTGACAACGTTCCCATGGACACCTATTCTGTGCATTGTAGCGACTCTGATTGCAGGTAAGCATGCCTGTGTTTGCTTTTTGGTATACCATGTTATCCACTCCTCAGCGCAAGTGACTTATGTATGTAAGTATGTCTGTGAAAATTGCTTTGGCCTTTTCTGGTATGTGTATGTGCATCTTGTGGCTTTTTTTATTTTCTTGGAAGGTTTGTGCGCCGCCACAAGTTTTAGGGCAGAGTAAGTGCACCTTCAACCACCGATTCACCTCTGACATAGATTACACGGCTGCATAGACCTCAAGTTTTTTTTTTTTTTTTTGTTTTTTTTTTTGTTTTTTACATAGCACACAGCAGCACTCATTGTCCCTGTGCACAGAAACAGGAAGGAAACCTCTTTGATAAAAAAGAACTTTGAAAAGCAGCATTTCAGAATATGCAGAAGTTGAGACTGGTTTTGGCTATCTGCAGAAGGGGTGAATTCTTTGGAAACACACTGATGGCTCAAGTCATAACATTCTGAGCACAAGTTCTCCCTCACGTTTTTCTCTCGTCTCCCGCTTGTCGTACCAGGACGCTCTGGGAGAGCCAGCCGTGGTCGTCCCCAAAAGTGTCTGAGCGGTACTTGGTCGCCAACTACCCCACAGTTGGGCAGATCAGCCCCCGCACACGCAAGTCAATGAGCTTGGACATGGGTCAACCTTCACATGCAAACACCAAGAAGCTTCTAGGTAACGGGTCCACCCCTTCCCACACCTGTCAGGTGTCCAGTGCTGATCGTGTAGAGGGAGAGTGCAGGAGCCGCACCTCGCCTCCCTGCAGTGTGAGGCACAGGGTTTCCGACTTCCTTCTGCTGGGCCAGCGCTCTGTCAGGCCGACACTGTGCTACTACACCTGTATTTCTTGTGGTTTTTGCTGCAATGGTCCCTTCAACCAACTGCTATGCTTCAACCTGACTGCCTTCTTACCACTCCCCCCCACACACTGTCTGGATGTTCTGTGTAAGCTTATTCCAGAAATGCTGGCGTTCAGAAGGACCACAGAATGGGGTTTGACTTTGGCAGAAATATTTGTGCTCCTACAGGATGCTAAATTAATGCTGTGACACAAGATGACACACTACACATTTCTATTCCAGGCACAAGAAAGAGCTTTGACCATTTGATATCAGATTCTAAAGCGCCAAAAAGGCCCGAGATGGAGACTGGCCTCACCACGCCCCCCAAAATGAGGCGAGTGGCTGAGAATGATTATGAAATAGGTGAGTATGGGCAGCGCTGGGATCTCACTTCAGAGGGCGTTTGCCTGTGATGTTCTGTCACTGTGCACAGTAGGGCAGCCTGTTTGACTTTCTTCATCTCACCTCCCCCCACCACATCACTTCAGAAACCCAAAGAATAGGTAACCCCCAGCACCCCCACTTGCGCAAGGTGTCTGTGTCAGAGACCAACGTGCTGTTAAATGAAGAGGTGCTCACCGACCCCAAAGTCCAGGCACTGCTGCTCACGGTCCTGGTGAGATGACTTCCCAACCTACCAGCTGCTTTCATTTGAAATCTTGTTTTTCTCAAGAACTGCAGAGTTCTTCTTCTGGCACACACAAGCTAGCACTAGCGCACACACACACGCGCGCGCACACACTCACGCGCGCGCGCGCACACACACTAACTTTTTTTCTGATGTTATACTGGGTAAAGGATTTCTGTACAGCCCTCAGTTTTCTCTTCTGCTGGTATGTCCGAAACTTCAAACATTATACTCCTTGTTTCAGGCCACTCTGGTAAAGTACACCACAGACGAGTTTGACCAAAGGATCCTTTACGAGTATCTGGCTGAAGCCAGCGTCGTCTTCCCGAAGGTTTTCCCAGTTGTGTAAGTGTTTTTACACCAAGCTGTGGGCTCCTGGATCCCCTGAGAGCACATTTGATGGCAACTCCATGGCAAGATGTTGAGTTGATAGACCCACCGTTTTAAGTAATGTGAATATGAAAGTAAGAAAAAAAGGCAGGTCTTTAAGTGATGCTTTGCAAAGAGCAAGCTGTCGTGAGCTGTATTAGTGCATTGTGGGAACTGTGGTTAGTTGTCCTGGCAAGAGGGGAGAAGATCTGAGTCTGTGATGCCAAAAGGCTTAGGCACATGCCATCTATGAAGACCACATGGTACTCTTTGAGGTTTCGTGGGTTTGTGTTCACAGTCAGCGCTGAGAAGTCACAGTGTGCCAGGAGATAAGCAGGACATAGTTTCTCGTTGTACAGAAGCACCAGGTGCCTAATTTTCGTACTTGTCATAAATGACCTAAAAACAAAATAAAGGTGACGTTTGAGGTCATGGCAGTTAATCATGAAAAAAATCTGAAATTAGTAATAACAGAAAAACGGTTAACTTGCTGCACTTTTAAATGTGAGTATAGAGTATTGGTACAAATGACGGAACGGGGTGGTGGGAGGAGGAGTTTTGGTTGGCTTAAAGGTCAGATGTGTAGGCAGCTCATCTGCACTTTTTTTTATGTTAGCTTTATATTTGATTGCATTCACGTCTCTTGTGTGTGTGTGTGTGTGTGTGTGTGTGTGTGTATGTATGTGTGTGTGTGTGTGTGTGTATGTATGTGTGTGTGTGTGTTTCTGTTCTCATTAGCCATAACTTACTGGACTCGAAGATCAGCACCCTCCTGTCTCTTTGCCAAGACCCCAACCTGCTAAACCCCATCCACGGCATTGTGCAGCAGAGCGTGGTCTGCCATGAGGAGTTGCCCCCACAGTACCAGCCCTCCTATCTGCAGAGTAAGGTCTTCTCTCTTCATAAGCAGCTTTCTGAGTGTGACACTGGCAGTGCTATCAGTGGGGCACAAAACATCCAGCCAGAGTTCACCATTTTGTTGTTTTGTTGTCAGTAGTAGTTTGTGGTGGGTGTGGTATCATTTCTGTTCATATACACATTACAGTAACCCAGCATAGGTAGCAGTTGCTGGTAGCAGAAGATGTATCACACGCGGGCACTGGAGAGAGTCCATCACAGGACACTCCTAGACATGTTCTTCACACACACTTCTGTTGTAAATGCCCCTGCTCGGGAATGGCGATGTTTTATGCTCCTTTTCTACACCAACTTTCTCCAGGGTTACTTAACCCGTTTCCTTTGCCTCCTGTGTCGAAAATGTGCTTAAAGATGTGAATGTGATTCCTGAGGTTTAGGAGACCATAACGTGCGTTTCTTCGTTCACATCACCCAGATGCAGTCTCCTTGTCACGTTTGATTGATGTCACACTAAAATCCTGCGTGTTTCTCCCTTTCTCCTTCAGGCTTTGGGTTTAATGGATTGTGGCGGTTTGCAGGTCCTTTCTCAAAGGTATGATTTATTGGAATTGTAGTCACTTGGTGTAGGTTTTGTACTGCTGTGGAGTTTTTACAAACGCAAGTGGCTTTGTGGATTTCGGCACAGAGACCATGAAAATGACTCAGGTGTTTAAATGTTACAGTTAAGAGTGCAAAATATTAAAAGGATCTTTGAGTGGCATTTTGCCTGTAACAGTTGATCCTGGAGTCATTAGTCCTGCCCTGTTTTTAGCTGATAGACGACGGTTTGATTGCTTCTCATTTAGGTAAACAAAAGTGAAAGGAATCATTCTGCCCGAGTGGCTGGTGTGAATCAATAAAAACCATCCATTCCGCTGGTATCAACGCGGGAGTCTGTCACGTTCTCTGAATCATGCCTGTGTGGCTTCTTGTCAAAACGGCAACAGCAAACTCAAATCCCGGACTACGCCGAGCTGATCGTGAAGTTCCTGGACGCCCTGGTCGACACCTACGTGCCTGCGACGGAGGAGGAATGCAGCGAGGAGTCGCTGAGGACGCCGACGTCACCGTACCCGCCACCCGTGCAGAGCCAGCTGAGCGTCGCTGCCAACCTAAACCTCTCCAACTCCATGACCTCGCTCGCCACTTCCCAGCATTCCCCGGGTGAGAAGCTGCCCGGCACGCTACCTTTCGTCCCGCTTGTCGCTCGGAGCATGCGCCTTCACACCACGGGCCTGTGTCTGTACAGTCCTGGGAGTAGTCACGCAAAAACATCATACTAAGAAAGCAAAAGTGATAATTGGCCATGTTTGAGCGTGAGCGAGTTTTCATTCTGTACCTTTATAAAGATTGTTTATAATAAGACATGCCTCATGCTACTAACTGAGTTGATAGTTGAAGTTTCAAGTGGAAGAACCAAACTGTAATCCAGTTCTATGAGGACACAATATTATAATTTTTCCAATGGTTTACAGTGCTTTTCTTTGTTTTATTTGAAGACGGGTGCTGTGCCTTTGGTTCTGAATGACAGGAAATTTTCACGTCACTCTTTAGTTGCCGATAAAAATGTCAACGATGGGCGTGAACCCCTTGTTTCTGATTCTGTCTGACTCACTAGCACAGTTTCTGTTGTGACCATGCGGGACAAGCTTTGCTATTCTTGACAATGTGTCTCAGATGTGTTAAAAGTATTTAAGTTATTTCGCAAGGCTTTGTGGGCGCACACTTTATCATTATATCACGTTCACCACTAGCGAAGTTTAGATGAGCCGAGCCAGCAGTAAACTGGAATGCGATTTTCTTCGTAATAGTTTAGACTTTTTGAATATTGGTGCTTATGCACTTCACTTTGCTTTCTTCTTTTTATTTGTGTTCATCATGCCTGCCTGTGTTGGGTGTGTAATTTGTAGACGATCCCCAAGTTTGTCCCATTTAAAGTATGCAGAAAAGGACCCACCAAAGAAGTTCTGCACCAGTACCAACTACAGAGTAATTCAGAGCTACTAATGTCTAGGCCTGTAGTTTTAAAAAGTGGAAACTTCTGTATTTAATGTTACAATTATGTTTATGCACTTGACGTGGTTTTCTAAAAATGTGCTTGCTAGTAAAATATATCGTTGTGGATACAAAAGCATTACCTTAAGCCCAGAATGGTTGTGGATCTTCCGGTTGATTCGAGTTGAAAGGATGAAAAAATAGACAAAAAACCAATGCATTTCCCACAATAGATTTAACGCATGACTTGGTATTTGTACTGCACTGTTAACTTAATTTAAAATTAAAAATGAAGCACATTGTCATCTAGTCACACCTCTTACTTCCTTTGGCTTAACATTTGGGTATTTTATTCATAGTCCATCTTTGGCCTGTACCTTAACATTATAAGACCAAGCGAGGTTAAGATGGCTTACTGTACTGAACATCCAAATCATTTAACAAGTCGCTTTTTAGAGTGGGTGGTTGTATTTTTATTCATTTTATAAATTTTAAATTTTTTTTATTTGTTTGGTTGTGTGTCTTGTGCCACTCATTGCAGTATATTGCCTTATATTGTTTCCTGTTTTTGGTTGCCACGGCTGTTCGTATCTGTTCTTCTCTCTGTCTGTCTGCTAAATTTCATTGCCTTTTTCATCAGTTTGTACATCAGCACTCCACACTCCATTTTTCCTTTTTTCCATGCTTTAAAAGTAGAACTTGCAGTGTGCATGCAGGGCTGCAGGGATTGTGGGTGATTGCTTTACAAAGGGAGGGCGTGGCTCTAATTATACTGCAAAAAACAAGTGTTGCTAATAAATTACAAAGTTCTTTAAGTCAGTCCTTTTGAACTATTCATGCTAGATATGTGATTTTGTCAACAATTGTTCTACACTGTTTAGATATATTTAACTTCTAAAATTTTTATTTGGTCCACAGTTGCATATTTGCCATGTTATGGCTTGCTGACAAAAACTGTTGTGTATGGGAGCAACTTTTGCCCACTGTATCTTCACATTGAACCACGAGATATTTTTAATGTTGATTTAATACGTGTAGTACTTTCTTAGCAACTAAGTGCATGTATGAAAGAAATCAAAATTTAAAAAAATCACAAATGCATTTCAAGTGCATATATTCCATGTGTGACAAAGTGTATTTTACAAGCAATTGTAACTCTTAAGAAGAATTTGTTTTAATTTGTAATTGCAGAAACGTAGCTACCTTGATCCAGAATTAGGGCATAAAGAAGATACGAGATGAAACATTTGCACACTAGTGGCTGGGTACAGTGGCGTAATTTACATAAAGGTTTCTAGTTTGGAAAATTTTCCTAAATCTGTTGATTTGACATAGAATTACCCTGGTATATGCACAGTTAATTTTCTTTGAGTGGGTTTATAGACCAAAAGTAATCAGATTTTTTCCTTTGTTGAGTTGTAGTATCCATAATCTAGGAATCCGCTTTTTAAAATCCTGCCTGTGTATTGAGGTAGTAAATTGAGGGCCTAAGAAGAAGCTATGCATGATGTTTTGCGTACATCAGCATGCAGACTCTGCCACCTGTTGACGGATCTTTAAACTGATTTATGCACCTTTTCAGATCAGACCAGCATGTTGACACTATGAATTTCCTGGATTAAATAAATCAATAAATAGTCATTTAACGGACACTTTTATCCAAAGCGACTTGCAACATTTCATATGCGGGTTACGATGAGCTAGCGCTGGGTGTCTTGCTCAAGGACACACCTGGTGGCTCAGCTGGGAATTGAACTGGGAGACTTTTGCATCCCAGCCTGATGTTCTACCCATTGAGCCACCAGGATTAAAATCTTTTGTATGGAAAATATGAGTGGGTTATTAAGAATGAGATAAGTTCAAAGATGAATTCATTGTATGTTAAAAACAAAAATATGGATTTAGCATGAAGAGGAGCAGTTTAGCTTTTAATACTTGTATGATGTTCACATTGAAAAAATAAGTAATTAATTAAATATTAATTCAGTTTTACTTAACATGGAGAATGGTTCTCACAGACCTGAACACCATACAAGGGTTAATTGTTCTAAGACTTGCATTGTATGGGTTTTGTCTGAATTACACAGGTGCACCTTTTTTTACTGGGTGTCTTTCAGCATTTCTCCTTCACAACTTCTTTTTTGTGTTACCAACCCACCTCCCCTCCCGACCCCCCGCCACCCCAGGTATTGACAAGGAGAACGTGGAGCTGTCACCTACCACAGGCCACACCAACAGCGGGCGCACGCGCCATGGATCAGCCAGCCAGGTGCAAAAGCAGCGCAGTGCAGGCAGCTTCAAGAGGCCCAGCATAAAGAAGGTGGTGTGAGGGAGAGCAGCCCCAGGCAAGCCCCGGGCCCCGGGCCTGGCACATCAGCCGTCATGCTGAGCCAGTCCTTCGCTTCCTCCGAGTCGGCCCTTCTCTGCATTTTTACTTTTACTTTATTTTTCTGTGCACACTTTGCCCCTCCCAGTAGCACTCATGACACTCGTTTGCCAAGTCAGCCAAATTTGCCTGATGATCAATGTTTTGTACGTTTAAGGACTGCCTCAGTTTGAGTTCTTTACTTATACAACCCCACTCAGTATTTAAGAAGCATTAACACAAAAAAAGACCTTTTACCATTTTTTTCTTTTCAGTAATGGGCTATAACAGTACAAGTAATAAAA
The DNA here is from genome assembly GCA_025773905.1 of Chitala chitala. Lineage (NCBI taxonomy): Eukaryota > Metazoa > Chordata > Actinopteri > Osteoglossiformes > Notopteridae > Chitala > Chitala chitala. The sequence continues at coordinate 913,842 of JABJVR010000083.1, forward strand.
TACAATAGCAGATAAAAAAAAAAAATCATATATTAGCTATTAGAACACACTGAAATGTCAGAACACTACTGAAAGTCACAATAAGCCAATGCATTATACTCCACACTCATTTTGTAGGTTTTTTTTTTTTTTCCTCCTTTTTTTTGTTGTAGAAAGTGTTACCTAAAGACTTTCAGCTCCACATTAGCTAACAGCTGCTTAGAATATGACAACCTTTGTCTTTAAATTTTTAGCTAGAGAAATCAGTTCTTGCCCCAGAGCTTTAGTGTTAGACCTGGCCTGTCGCTTTGGAAAACCACTCATGGAGTTCATCTGAACCCGCTCGTGGATCCCTGGGGTGACCCCCCCCCCCCCGCAAGAGGGTGGCTGAGTTGATTTCAGTAGCGAGGCTTTAATTTCCGTTGAATTTTTGCTGTTGTGGTGCAGCCTGAGCGAGTTTAACACGCACAGGAATTGCCAGTCTCAACACAGAAGAGAATTGTGAAATAAATCCAAAAGTGTGAGATCTCACAGCAGGATGAGGAGTGAAACAACACACTCCACTTCATCCCCTACATACCTTTCACTTTTGGAGAATGTGAGCACAGACCAACCTCGAACTGCAGTTTGCGCAGCGGGGTTGTGCTGTAATGTTCAACGGTTCTCACAGATTTCTGACCACAACAGGTCCATGACTGATTCAGGAGCATATTTGTGTGAGACGATTTGTTTTTCAGAAAGTATATAAAAGTTATATGTATATATATATATATATATATATATACGGTGAAGTCCCTTTTCCACACACAGTTTGGGATGATCTTTTATCCATTGTGTGCCTTCATCTGAGTTTTCAGATGTGTATAGTTTAACAAAAAAATGCTTTGGAAAGTAAGAACAGGTACTAAATATACACACGTGTATTCAATATAAATGTATGTACAGTAAAAAAAAAAAAAAAAAAACAGTATCTTAAAGTTAATCCAGTATACAATCAACAATACATTTCTGCCTGAGAGAAATTGCCATGTATAGTGAAATATTAACTGCAAAGGTATTGAACTGATTCCTTTTTTAGCATTGTTCATATAGAAGCATTTACAAACACTTGAAGTACCACACATACAAATAGTAAAACGCCTTTATTATATGAATTAAAATAATGGAAGCTTGATGACATATTTATAGTCTAGATAGTGATAATGGATACTAATATGCAAAAACATTTGCCAAAACATCTCTGAAATATTTTGAATATTAATTAACCTTAGTAAAAGGGAGTGTTTTATCAGCTCCTGATTGACAGTTTATGTGGCAACTCTAGCCCTTTGAGAAACGTTTGAAAATGAGCTGCCCTGTAGTCTATCTCACGCACTGCGGAGACAGCCATTTTGAAGCTCCACAATTGTTTGATATGGTGCCAATAACCTTTCTGAAAGAAAGAAATTTCAGACCTGTATCTGTCTGTGATAGCATACAACTGTGTGACTGGGTCTGTTCGTTGGGGATAACTGTTTGTGGATTGTCATTAATGCCGCGATGATAACAGTGTAACGATATGAAATGGCCAGCACATGGCCGCGTGTGGCTCCTCCCGAGCAACACGCCCACATGCGGCGTGCGTGTTCATGGGATCAGGTACGATTTTGCCCCATGACTGAGCGTAGCAGGCCCACACACTCCACACCAAAGACCAGCTTGCACTAGCAAAAGGAAATGGAATCTCTTCAGTGCTGATTGTTCTCAAACATACATGTTTTTTCTTTTTTTTTAATGATCTGGAGTCTGAATGCTGTCATCTGAGATATGTAGCATTATGAATCATGCCTGCCCTCCCTCCACTGTTGATGAATAAGAGCAATTGGGTCAGTCTGCCCCCTTCTGGACTGATCTTACTCAAAACTGCTTCTGTGTAAATCAATGTCCCGGTAACTTTGGAAAGTTGTTACTTGGTTTTAAAGTGCAAGGACAGTGTTATGCGAGATTGTGTGTTAATTCACTGAAAAATGATGGGGCAGTTACTTTTTGAATACTTTGTTTGACTTCTGACCATTTATGTTCAATGATACAGACTTGTTTAATGGACTGGACGTTTCATAAATAGGCAGGAATTTAAGTAGTTAGCACTATACTGACAACATTCAGTTGCCACATTTCTTTGGAAACCATTACACTAAATTAATCATTAGCCTGTAAAATGATTTAAATCTTGCTGCAGTTGCATTAGATAACGTGCATTCTGTTTTGCTGAAATGTATATGACATGATAGCAAGACAAAAGTGAAACAATCCATGCACTTAAATTGATAAATTCTAGGCTTATTTAACTGTGTAAGAGATGGGGCAGTGAAGTCCTGCTCAGTGGACTTGTTTTGTTTACACATTTTTGTTTTCTCTTCTCCATACTTGAATTATGAGAATATGTCTAAACGTAGTAACGCCTCTCATGGCGAGAATGTAAAGGGAAACCTTGTATAGTTTTCAGAACTGCTAAGGGTACCAAACACAACCTGACAGAAGTGTTAAATGAATCTAAGAACTGTGGTACATTGAGAAAATGCTCTTTTGGGAAACTACTCCCAAAAGGAAAACCACAGCCTCCTTTAATGCTTTTTGGGGGGGGTTTGTGTATTTGATGTATTTTTTTAAGCGAATATGGACCAATTTTTTGGCTTTTGATAGCGTTTTTATTGAGGATAGCGTAACCCAATACACATAAACTAGCACGTGGCATTGCCTGTCTTGTTCCGCCCAGCCGACCCTGTAAAAGTCCACTCCGACGCAGTACGCCAACTTTCTCGACTGTGAATGTCACACCATTGCTTCTCTTGCAAGACTGAAATTGCGACCACGCCATGCTGTCTGTAATGTGCTCACCGCATATATCTTCATCTTATATTTGTTCTAAGGTTCATATTGGTGTACCCTCTAAACAGGTACATAACTGTGTGTTTCAAAGAACCTTTGCCATTTTCTCAGTTTCCTCATGTTTAAAACAAACCCATATAGCTGATCAAGCCATCTTTGTGCCACGTAAACTTGTTTTTAATATTAAATACCAAATATAATTTATTTAAAAGACACTGCAACAAGGGTAGTTTAAGATGACAAAATCAGCTATATAGAAGCTGAACTTCCTATTCACATGCAATGATTTATTTCAGATATTTTTAAGTCTGTTGTGTGTAGCTCAGTGAAGCTAGTAACCAGTTTGTATGTTTAACTTTTTAAATTTACACTGAAAGAGGTTTTTGAGGGGTTTAAAACCTAGTAAATGATTATCTGTGCAACCTTGGTATATACTACATTTTTCATCTGTCTGCCTGGTACATCGCCCTGTATTATCACACTACCCTGCCTTTGCAAATGGGTACCATTTAGAAGTGGATCATTGTGTCTGTGGCATAATAGAGCAAATCGTTCCCATTCAGAAGCAGTGATGTATAATCCTCACCAGGCAGATGAGTTCAGACGTATCCCAGAAGAAGGGCAGGTGGCTTTGTTGCCTGTCAGAGGGGTAATGGGTTGTATGTTACGCAGTAGACTTGCACTATTCCTAACTACAGTCAGACATTTAGCTTGTAAGATTAAATGCCTCTGTTAGGCATATCTTACTTAAGGTTATGCAAAACAAATGTGTGTCTCTTTTGATGATTGGCCAGTTTTTATGCTGTGTGTTTCACTTCTGTAAATATTTTTTGTGTACAATTTGACAAAGGTATATTTACTACACTGTAAATACATGTGATGATATATTGTATTATTTTGCTTTTTGTAAAGCAGTTAGTTGCTGTACATGTATAATAAATTCAATTATGCAGTGTTAGTATTGAAACATCTCCATGCTGTCACTGCATTGTCATAAAAATACAGAGAATAAAAACTAAATATAACGCAAAATGCTACGTAATACAGATCAACGGTGTGATAAATTATTCCCACTGGATTTCTTATGAATTCACTTTAAAAAGACGCTATTTCACCGGAAGGGATTAATTTGTCCTCATTCAGCAATTCCCGCGATGTTTGACGCGAGTTAGTGTGGAGGAGCGCAGTGGTGCAGAGTAGAGCGTGGGTTGCTGCTAACGTTTTGCCTTTATTCTGGGAAAAAAAATAAAGGATTTCGCATAAAATGTCTGAACATTGTATTTAAACTAGCGCTGTGTTCTGTAGCATCATGACGTTTTGCTGTCTGGTTAAGTACTGTTGATTAGGCAGGTACAGATCGTGTCGAATGTGCTGGTGCACGTTGCGCTGCCCTGTTTTAAGTTTATACGCCGCAGGCGGCGTGGATGAATTATCACCTGTTTCAAAGTAAAAGCTTTCTTATTAATCCACTTTTGAGGTGAAGCCAATGTTGTTGTAACAAATACACCCACTATAGTGTTTTTTTGTGTTGTGTAAAATGAATTATTATTTTCGTTGGATTTCACATATATAACTTAAAAATGTAAGGCGACGCAATGAAACTGCTCGAAACTACAATGTCCATCGGCGACCTGCCATTATTATTGATTTATAAGTAATACGGCGTTGCTTTGTTGCAAGTAAATGTAAACTGAACCAGTAACAAACTTTTCTCCAACATAAAGAAAATGTCTGTATAGTCTGAAACGTTAAATATTTTGAATTTTACTAAAGATTTCTGTGGAGACTTTAAAGTGTTAATTTATTGCCAGTTAAAATACACAAAAATTGTGTATTTTAACAAAGGCACGTGTCATCTTCAAGGTGTCTTATAAAACAGCCGTTTAGCTCTCCTTTTATATATACATTATTTACTCGATTTTATAATTTTAAACATGATTTTATAGTTTTTTTTTTTTTTTTTTTTTTGCTATTTTCATCAAATGCTGGTGGGAGCCATTTAATCAGTAGCGGTAACGGTAATTGACGAACACCTGATTTCTTAAAATGAGCTTAAGACTGCCCCCTACTAATGTTAATAACTTGAAGGCAAATTGTTTTAATCGTTTGTTACTCATGGGTGCAAAGTTATCTAAATTCTTTCATAGGCTGGGGGTAACTAAATAAGTAAACTTGGGATTTAAACTCTTATACCAAAGACGCTACAAACGGTACGTTGAGTAAAAATACATTAAAAAGAGTGAGTTTCTGTTTATTCTTGCCCAGACTACACAAACATTAAAACGCGCGCTGTAGTCTACGCGAGAAGCAGCGCTCTGTTCTCGTCCTGCAGGTATCGCGATGTTTGATCAGCTGTCGGTATCTGTTTTTAGAGTCTAGTGTTAGGACGGCTAACACGTGGGGAGGAAAAGACATACAGAGGGGAACGGGAAAGGATTGAGCTAGGGCCCAGAATATATATATTAACACACAACTATTCACGGTGGCGTTGCTTAACAGAATTGAACACAGTAAGTGTACTGATTTAGTTAACGTATCTCCCGTTGGCGATTAGCCACAAAGTACAGTACGAAACCGGGTTAATTCATATTACTGATGCTAGTTAGTGGGCTGGCGGACACTGGTGTTAAAGCATAGGTTGCTGCTAACGTTTCGTCTTGTTCCTATTGGGTAACATGTCTGTATACGTAAACCAGCACCTTTTTCTGTAGCATTACGACGTTCCATGTACAACCGCTCAATGTAGTACAATGCATTACATTCGAATTTCAGCGTTCTAGATATTTAAATGTTTGCGTTGCCTAGGAAATGGCATGTTTGTGTTATACGTTCTATTCCGTTAAACTCCCGGGAAAGAGTGTAAACTCAGACCGCTCGATCTGCGCACGATTTTTGTGAGAACGAATGAAGATTGAACTAACTGCTGACTGGCTACCTACAGTTCAGTAGGTGAGTACTGATCGGGGTGAATGTGCTGGTGCACGTCGCGTTACCGTGTTTAAGGTTACAAGCCGCAGACGGTGTGCCTGAATTGTCACCTTTTTGAATGCAAACTAAAGTGGAGCACAACGATATTACCGGATGCAAACCTGGAGAATTCACAGTAAGTTTTAGCTGTGATTGTTAGTGCGTGGGATCCCAACAATTTCTTTTGTAATTCACTTTTTTTTAATATGATGCTAATATTTAATTATACATCTGATGCCGCCGTCACTGACACAGGACAAATCTACAGCCACTGCGGCCTACCACGCTTGTGTAATGTTTCAGCGGAGGTTAAATTTAGTTTAGTTTAACAACCGCTGCTTTTGATGATGCGATTGTAACGTACGTCCTTTGTGCGCAACGCCAACTACTGTTAGCAATTAAAATGCGTTTTCATCTCGGTCCATTGCTGTAAACCGAGAAAGGAGATTGTTAAGAATGGCGGGGCATGGAGGTTATCTGGCCAACCTCAAGGTTCGAGCTGCCGATTGCTTGATGGGATTTTGCTCTGTCAATGTCACGCAAAACGTGTAATGTTGTGTCACCTATAACAGGCGGATGTAACACGCCGCGCTGCTAATTTCAGTATCGAAAGCACGATCGCCGTTTCATTGTGAGACGGAGCAGCAGCTCGCTGTCCCGAAGCGCGTGTGTGTGTGCGCGAGATCCCATTATCCTACACACTTATAATGTGACTGCTACCAGCTAGCTACGCTTTCGGTCGTGTGCGTAAATATTGCCATCGGAGGTTCACTTTGGAGATAGCTTTGCATTATAAATGCGGTGGCACTGGCTGTAATAAGCCGCTTACCCAGCCTGTGCTCGACACGCAGAGTTTTGTATCGCGATCGGCACTAACAGAGTGACCCTTTCGTTATCGCTCTCCAAGGTCGTGCGCAACGCGGCTTGATTCCTGACTTTCCGATCGTTCCTCTCACTGTGATCTAAGCATTAGGGGGGGGTCAAGCTGACGGCCGTCACGGGACGTTTCGCTGAAGCTGTTCTTTATTTCTAGTAAGTGTCCAGAGAGTATATTGGACTGGCGTGACAAAGTGAGGCGTTGTCTGTTACCCCTGCTTTGAAACGGGTAAAGCCCACATGGCGTGCCATGCTCTGTGGTCCAGGGATGTAAGGAATGCCCCTTAACTCTAGTTCGCTCGCAGCAGCGCACACTTTGTTCGCCAGTAAATGACAAGTGAAAGAGCTGCGGAATTTGGTGTAACATTTTATTCTTCTTGTATTGAGTAGAATTACGTAATGTAACTTTGTTTCTTTGGGTATATTTTTTCTACAGTCAGGTAGTAAAGGAGTCCCATACGTTAAATGCCTACATTTTGTTTGGGTAATGTCAATACCAGAGCACTCACACTCCAAAGTCGGAATATTTCATTTCTAGTTTACTTTTCCAAAAGCAGTGGTGTTGTAAAGTAGTTTCTTTGAGGACACGCTGTATTCTCAATAATCACAGCCCGAGAATGCTGTGCGTGACGTCAGAATTAAAGTGCGCCCTCTTTGTGAAGTTGTCATATTACCTGATCTTATCTGTATGGGCTTCTTTTGAGTGGGTTCCAGAGACTGAGAAGGGCCTTAGTTTTGGGTAAACCCGGTCACGTTAAACACGTGAGAAGATTGGAGCAGGACACGTAGTTTTTGTAGACATTTGATTTAATTTTTTTCTATCAGTGAGCATAAATATCCACAAGATAAGACTTGTTTGGGTGCTGCTGTATTGAAAATGTTCACTTTCACTCAGTGACTGCTGGCTGTCGTTCTGCAGAGTGCTGTAATGGGAAGCACTTGTACAGGGTTGAGTATGTCGCGTCATTAATACAAAGTGGTTGATCCTACATCAGTCATCACTGGCTTGGTGTTTAACCTCCAGCCTGCTTTGCATTGTTTCCTAACACAAGTTGTGAGATTTTCTGCTTTTACTGAAAATAGGTCAGAGCACAGGAGGGACAGGTAGATTGAGTTTTTTGGTTTGTGATCACATTTTGGTCTGGCGCTTTAATGTCATGTGAAGTGTGTGGAGGGTTGTAGGTGTTATCTTGATGAACACTAATATTCATTTACATCCATGTACATTTCAGTCTTTACAGCCAAATGTCTGTGATTTTTAATTAATATAATTTTAGTCTGGTTGCCTGAAGCCAACAGCAAATGTTATTGTTAATTTTGCTGTGTGTGTGTATATATAAGAACATAGACTTTTACATTTGTATTCCTGAAGTTGGTTTATTTGCAAACAGTCTTGTAGATTGAAGTGTTTTTTGTTGTCACCTATTGGTCTTTACAGTTTACACTGTTTTTCGTTGCTGTAGCTTTGTTTAAAAAGTCTGATTTGGCGGGTTAGTGTGTGATGGCAATGAAATCGTTTTTTATATAATAGTCATTTATTAATTTGTTGGTTGCAGAGGTTCTTTTGTTCATTGATAAGACATTTTAAATTGTTCCCTATTTCCTTATCTCTCTGTGCCTTGGTGTTACAGGGTGGCCAGTTTGGCTTGGCTTCACTCAGCATACAGTTGCACTGTAACTGTATTAGCTGACAGCAGAATTGCTGCCATAGAGCACATAGCTGCACTGTAACTGCACGGGGGTCTGCACACAATGTGCACTTGCCTTGAAGGGTAAAGGCAGCTGAGATCCCGCCCCCAGCTGTCCTATAGTGAAACTAACTGTGGTGTCTCCCATGATGCATTCCTGCCTACAGCATGTCTGTTAAGGAAAGGCATCTCTGTCTTTCCTTTTTTTAAACTTGGCGCACGTGCAATGCCCCGACCAATAAACAAGCTTGGAGTGTACCCATGCATCAGGCAGTCCACATTTAAACATTAGCTGTGGACTGTGGACAGCTTGACAGAGGCTACAGAGTAAATGGAAATTCTTTTATTTGTTGTATTGTAGTATCTTCCCCCCACCCCCCTTTCTCATGTGTTATTTATGCTGCTCTGTTTGCAGTAATTTGCAGATGAAGCCTTGACTTAAAAAAAAAAATTGGGTTTAGCTGAAGAATGTGCATGTTAGTAAGGATAATTTTTGTTGGAAGTAGTCCCTTATCATACAGCCATAACTAACATAAAGTGTGACATTATTTGTGTGTGTGTGTGTGTGTGGGGGGGGGAATTATGTGTTGTTGTTAGTTTGTGGCTTTTAACACTCTAATGTATAGTTTTTCTAGTCTCCCTGAATAATTAGATTTATATTCACGTGTGTGTAGCAGTGTGGAAAACAGTGAGTGGGACTGGCAGCATTTGTGCTTCATGGAGAATCTGAGGGTTTAAAGAAACGGGATGCATGTACTTGCTAGCAAGCTTCATATAAATGTACTAGAAACAAGGGCTTGATGTGCAGGTGGTCCCAATTGTCAGTGTCTTATTGATAATCCTTTAGACACACTGTTGTCCTGTATAGCTACCTTATTCCAGACTCCTAATTAGTAGATCAAATGTATCAGTATAAACAAGAGAGCATTTATAGATTGCCAGAGTGTGTATATTGGGGCTTTTCTGACCTTTTTTCTTTTTTTGTCTTCCCAGGAATAACCTGTAGCATCCAGAGGCGATGCCACTAAGGTTCCGGTCCGTTGCCCCATTTTTACTGCCAGGGGCAGTGGTGCTGTTTGGATGGTGGTGGTACTCCACGCGAAAAAATGGTCAGATCCAGGGCCGTGATAAAGACAGGGTGGCCGTAGGCCTGCACGCGTCCTCTGGGGATCGTAGCAACGGCCTGATGGGAAAGTGCCGCCCCATACTTTCACCTAGCATCCCTTGTGGCTCCACCGAAGATCATCCAGAGGTGAAAGGGGAAGAATGCTTGGAAGACAAGTTATACATGACCGGCGTGCCCAGGGCACCAAGTCCTTCACCAGTATCTGTTGAGACCACCTTTGAATGCAGTGACAATTCTAATCCTGTGTACCATGAGGCAGAAGCTGTATTGGTGAACACAAGCATGCCTCAGCTTCACACTGAACTTGTCAAAAATACCCGAATGTGTACAGAAGTAGAAGATTATAGGGCGGGCAGTAACACCAGCGGCCCATTGCCCAACGAAATCCCAGCCACTACTTCTGTGGAGGAAGTCAAACTTCCAAACGTGGCACGGCCACAGCCAGTAGGAGAAGAAGTGGCGTCTGGCAGAATCACAGTGCCTTCTATGACGAGGCTGCAGGCAGAACTGCTCAAAGAGGACCAGCACGCCATGCCTGCTGTGGCAGAGCAGACCTGCACGTGGGCTTGCCGTGACTTACTGTGCTCTGAGCCTGGGGTAGCACCAAGCCTCCCTGCCTTCTGCACGCCAGCAGCATCCCCGGATACAGAAGGTACTAGAGATCCCCAGGAGAACGGCCAGCCTTCAGAGATGGCAGACAACACAGCCAGCCTGAGTGAGATCCAGGAGCTCGCTGGCAAGATTGTCGCCAACGCCATCTCAATGGCCATGGTAGTGTTGCACAAAACTGGTGGATGTGACTCGCCCAAAGTGGAGGACGGGACGGCGCGGGCAGAGCAAGAGGAAGGCTCCGGACGGCTGTCGGAGCTGAAGAGCGTTACCCCTGTGTCCAACGGCCAACCTTGCACCATGCAAGAGGTCATGAGGGACGACGGCCTGACACCCGTCGAGCTGCACGATCTGCCACGAGGGGACCCGTCCGACGCGAGCCGCGCAGAGGCAGAAGCACACCAGCAGGCACGCGTAGAGGCTGTCGGTCTGGATGCTGCTGGGGAGGTGAATGACTGCCTGACCTCTCAGCAGTGCGAAACAACTGGAGGCAACGTGCCGAAAGCTGAGAGCAGACAGGTGGCCGTGTGCCTGGCCCAGAGGCACGAGGTTGTGCTCCCTGTCCTGGCCAGCCTGAAAGCAGAGGAAGCTGCTGCTGGGTCAGAGGACTCTGGGTGCAGCACTTGCCACTCAGAAGAATGGATAAGCAGCGAGGACCTCCTGCATAGCACAGGGTTGTGCTGCTCTGCCCCCGATGGCAAGGAGGATGTATCGCCTCTTCCTGGTGCCTGTGAGCTGGGCATAGAGAGGAGGACCCTGATTTCTGATGTGCATGAGGTGACGAGTGTCAGCGAGGCAGGCCTGCACAATGGTACTCATGCAAATGAGATGGAAGCGGACCAATCAGGTGAGATTGTTTGGTCCTTCCATTTCAAATGGAATGCCGAATATGAATTGAGCTGTTGGGTTAGAACCATGAAGCCGTTTGATGTCAGTGTTGCTTGCATGTGTTTTATATACACACACGTATGCATCTTGGGGTGTCCTGCCAGTTTGCTTTGCACCAGCCATTTGTGAAGGAAATTATTCACACCATCATTCACAATTTTATTGACTCCAAATGTTGCCGCTTGATTATGTACAATCCCAGAAGCACGGAAGTCAAACTTGGCGAATTCAAGCAATAGTTTTATTTATCCGGTTCTCTAACTAGCCGTAAGTTTGTGTGTTTAGTCACACGCTTATGTTTACGGTGAAACATTCCTGTACCGGTTCACGTGTGGCACGGAGGGCTCCTCTTTTCTTCTCTTTACATTCTGTTACATTTAGCCTGTTTTCTTTTCCTTCTTAAGTAGCGTTTTTAACCTTGTGTAGTTTAGTCTAGGTGTTTTTTGTGTAAATGCATTTTTTGGTTATGACTACTTACACATTGAAGTATTTGTTGTTGGTAAATGTAAAGGCTGGCTTGATTTGTACTTTTGAAATGCCTTGTGTGCACACAGTGCTGCTTTAGATGAAAGCTGGTGGAAAACATGTAGTTTGTATAAAAAAAAAAAAAAAGGGGGGGTGGAGGGTGGAAGCTTTATATTAGTTATGGCTGTATGATAAAGAGAAACAGCTGGTGGTTCTGTGCTGTTTTAACCAATGTGGCTGGGCTGCTTGTGGGGACAGGGCGCTTTCTCTCAGGTATAGTGGGTGTTAGGTGCCCTATGCAAAATGTGATTGTCCATCAGCAAATGCTTTTACCACAGTGATCTCATCTTTTGATGGCAGGAGATAGAACTGATGCTCATGTGAGGTTAATGTTGTGGTCAGGGGTGTGATTTTTTTTTTTTGCTGCATGTTTACAGTCAGATACTGACACAGATATGAAGAGTGTAGGACAGGACAATGAAGTGAATAGAAATGGTGCTTTGAAGTTGGGTTTGTTTCGTTTTTGGTTTCTGACTTGTCAGATTGCCTGTATTCAGTTGTTTCTCATTGGTGTAAATCAGTTGGTGATTGATGGTGTATGGCAGTTCTATTCAGGGTAGGCTTTGGTGTGTCAGTTATTCTCTCACATAAATCCAAAAGTGTGTAGATTACCAGCCTCAGGATATACATGTTCTTACAAAAAGTCTATTAAACCGTCTCTGGGTTAGCAGCTGCTGAGTTAAATACAAGGCGATTTAAATTGTCTAAACAAGCAAGAGTTGCATGCCAAGGGCAATAGATGTAACTGAAAAGGTTGTTGAGTGACAGATCGAATCTGCGTTGGGGAATTCAGGCAGGGTGTCTGTGAAGTGGAAAGGACCTCCTGTTGAATGCAGGTACCCTCCCCTTGCTGAGCCTTTCTCTGTCACAGGTCGAGTCAAACACGAAACCTCTTGATATTGTACAGCTGACTCACAGTTTTATGTATAAATTTCAATAACGTTTAAACTATAAAAGGCTAGGTTTGAGAGGTAAGCGGTGCTAGTTTTTTTTGATTGTGTGTGACTTCAGTATGTTCACTGTGATGGAGAGATCTATACCGCATGCTTTGCTGTTGATAACATCACAGGTGTGCTGTTCATGTCAGCTTGCCTCGTGGTTGGCCACATCTTCTGCCTCTCAAACATGGACTCATGCCTGAAGACTAACCGCTTTGGCCTTGTGCGCTTGCATACCTCAGGTGTGTAACTGGCTCCTGTGCCCCTGTCTTTTTTTTTTTTTTCTCCCAGGTTCGGATGTTAATAGCATGGATTCTGTAGACAGCAGCTGTGTGGGAGAATCGCTGCACCAGAGAGGAAATCAACTCTCCCAGCTACAGACATCCGAACTGGTCATCTGGGAGATTGAGGTGCCAAAGGTGAGCTTCACTTACCCTCGCCAAGTGCCTTTCTTATATGATCACTCAGATTTCTAGTGCCACTAATTTTTGTCTTTTCTGTTGTAGCATCTGGTTGGCCGATTAATTGGAAAGCAAGGGAGATACATTAGCTTCCTGAAGCTTAACTCTGGTGCAAAGATCTACATTTCTACACTGCCTTACACTCAGGACTTTCAGATCTGCCACATAGAAGGCAAGTTTGATTTAGTTTTTTGTCTCTGAGCTCTTAAGTGTGGTCTGTTCAGCTGCGCACCAGGCCTACTGATCAACAGGTTAAAAATGCGGGACTAGTTGGGCCCTGTTTTTGGATGGTGTAATTGCATTGCGTGAGTGACGTGGACCCTGTAAGTCTGTGATGTAACAAGCTGAATAGATGACGTTGCTGTGTGTCTTGGGTCTCCTGCGTTATATTGAAGTTGCTCTCCTGTGCCTTGCCCCTTAGGTTTGCAACATCAGGTGGACAAGGCGCTGGCACTCATCGGCAAGAAGTTCAAAGACTTGGACCTAACGAATCTGTATGCCCCGCCCCCTCTGCCTGTTAACTTGCCCTCGTTGCCGATGACGACATGGGTGAGTGGCCTGTCCTGTCCCTTACCTTCACTGTATAAGACCTTAGGCGGGACGCATTAGGGAAATGTCGCTTCAACTCCCTTTTCATCCTCAGCTCCTGCTTCCCAGTGGCGTCACGGTGGAGGTGATCGTTGTCAACATCGTGTCTGCGGGACACGTGTTCGTTCAGCAGCACACGCATCCCACGTACCACGCCCTGCGCAGCCTTGATCAGCAGATGTACCTCTGTTACTCACAGCCTGGTACCCCAGCCTTGCCGTCCCCTGTGAAAGGTGAATCCCCCCCCCCTCCCCTTTGTCTTTGTAGCCAAGCCGCGTTCACGGGTCAGTGGTACTCACACACGTGTGTCGTTGCCGTGTACTCGCAGTGGGGGTGATCTGCGCGGCTCCAGCCCTGGAAGGCGCTTGGTGGAGGGCCCAAGTAATATCCTACTGCAAGGATTCTGCTGAAGTAGAGATTCGGTACGTTGATTACGGAGGCTACGACAGGGTGAAGGTTGACGTGCTTCGACAGATAAGGTAAGAAAATTTTTAAATGCTTTAAAACGCCCTTTTTGGCACATTTCATCTTGTGTGCAGCTGATTGAGTGTGTTCAGGTTTATCACTCTCCAAGAGAATTTTAAACTCTTTGCTGTGTCTGATTCATGAAAATTTAAACGAACGGCATTATTAATGCTTGAGCAAGGACTAGCAGAAATAGTCAGGTGACCGTGGTATTGTTATTTCCGTTACAGATCAGACTTTGTAACATTACCATTCCAAGGAGCTGAAGTATTGTTGGACAATGTGGCTCCCCTTCCAGGTACTGTCTCTAACATCACTGTACAGTCGCATCCTTAACTGCTTTTCACCACGTTAGGTCTCTCTTAAGAGACGCTGGTTTCCTCAGACCCCGAGTGCCCATTAGGACTTCCTTTGTGATATGTTCCCATGATCACCAGAGGACTGGTTTATGCACACATCGCTTTGATACCTGTGTAAGTGCGTCTTGGTCTACCGCAGGTGCGGATCGATTTTCCACTGAGGCCAGCACAGCCCTGGAGGAGATGACTAGAGGAGTTGCTTTACTAGCGCAGGTAAACCCCTCAGATATTTACACAAAGCAAATCAATAAAGGAAGAGTTACTCTGCCTTGTCTGGTAGCAGCGTGTGGAAGTCTGAGAACTTCCACACGACTGGCTAGACAGGGAATCTTACTGTAAACATTTGTTGTGCTGTAATAACTGTACTGTATTTACTTGTGGATTAGTTAAGTGAAATGTTTGAGCCTAAACTAAATTTGATATGATTTGTGTATAACATCCGGCCAACCATAGCTGACAGTTTCAATTGCTGCATAAAGACCTGCTTCCAGTTGGTTTGAGTTAAATCAAATTTACGGGTCTGCCGATCACAGCAACGGTAACATTAAACTTAATATCGAACTAGATCAACAACACAAAGAAATATTCTGACGTGTGTAAACATTGAAAAATCCACAACTATGATTTAGTCAAATTTCACCCAGAGTTTTTGTTTTGTTATTTATTAAATCAGCAAATCAGCATTTTATTATTACCCCCCCCCCCCAGTATTGTTTAAATAGACCAGTAAATTGTTACTGGCTATTAGCAGTCAGTGCTTTGCACAAATGCATAAATTGTTCCTGGTGCTATGGAGTCACTTAACTATATACAGGATATGTGTGTTTGTATTAATTTCTGCCAACTGTGATCTTTGTAATTGTCAGTCTCCCATTGTAGTGTTTGTTTATTTATGTCGTTTGCTGTTCTGTTGAGGATACTTCCTGCAAGTGCCCACCGGGCACCTTGTTTTAACGCTGCTCTTATAGGGGTGGGACAAAGTGGTGTTTCCAGTGTCCTCACTTAATTTCCCTCCACCTGTCTCTCCAGGTGACAAACTATGACAATATAACTGGCCTGCCTTTAGTCCAGTTGTGGAAGGTGGTTAGTGAGGAGGTAAGTGTGTGTCTTGGTATCTGTGTCCCATGACGTCAGACAGTTTTTAAAACTCTGTTCACTTCAACTTTATGAAGACATTTCTTGCTTACTAAATTTATATTTCATAATAATTCTCTTTAGTAGAGTACTTTTGAAGGCACTTCAACATACAAATTTTCTGTCATTTGGTTGTTGGTAATTGGCCTACTGAACTGCCTTGATTTGCTTAACATTCTTAATCCAGAATGTTATGTTCCCTCTGAAAAAATGGATGGATGACTAAGTTCTGATGTGATGGATACTAATTAGCTGTCTTTTTCTGAGCGCAGTGTTTTTGTCGTTCACTGACTGTAGCTCGGTCTCAGAATTGACGTCCTCTTTTTCCTCCTCTGTCACAGCTTGTGTCTGTGAACCGTACCTTGGTGGAACAGGGGCTGGGCACTTGGGTGGACAGCTTTTGATCCCAGCTCCATGTCCCAGCATTGCGTCCAAAGGCCCTGTCTCTCCACGCTCCTCTTCAGCCGCCTCGCCACCAACATCCCACCCTCAGACATTTCTTTGTGACTTCTGGTTGTAGTACACTGGACCTCAACCCAACAGACTTTCACCGATTTACTTTCACTGTCTTTGTGGGGGGGGGGGGGGGGGGGGGGGGGGGGGGGGGGGG